>SJYX01018339.1:188578-199201 GCA_006410675.1 Oreotragus oreotragus | reverse complement strand
GAAGATCATGGCATCTGGTCCCATCACTTCATGGGAAATAGATGGGAAAACAGGGGAAACAGTGTCAGACTTTATCTTTTTGGGCTCCAAAATCACTGCAGATGGTGACTGCAGCCATGAAATTAGAAGACGCTTACTTCTTGGAAGAAAAGTTATGACCAACCTAGATAGCATATTCAAAAGCAGAGACATTACTTTGCCAACAAAGGTCCATCTAGTCAAGGCTATGGTTTTTCCTGTGGTCATGTATAGATGTGAGAGTTGGACTGTGAAGAAGGCTGAGCGCCGAAGAATTGATGCTTTTGAACTGTGGTGTTGGAGAAGACTCTTGAGAGTCCCTTGGACTGCAAGGTGATCCAACCAGTCCATTGTGAAGGAGATCAGCCCTGGGATTTCTTTGGAAGGAATGACGCAAAAGCTGAAACTCCAGTACTTTGGCCACCTCATGTGAAGAGTTGACTCATTGGAAAAGACTCTGATGCTGGGAGGGATTGGGGGCAGGAGGAGAAGGAGACGACAGCGGATGAGATGGCTGGATGGCATCACAGACTCGATGGACGTGAGTCTGAGTGAACTCCGAGAGATGGTGATGGACAGGGAGGCCTGGCGTGCTGCTATTCATGGGGTCGCAAAGAGTCGGACACGACTGAGCGACTGAACTGAACTGAACTGAAAGAACTAAAATGATTAGGACCAGGTATTCTTAGAAAACTCATTTAGCTGAAAGGGCAGGAGATGAGGACTCAAAGAATACGTGTTCTCCAGGCCCACAAATCCGTTGGCGTCTTTGTAGCACTTAGCAATACCTGCAGTTTTCTTATTCAGTTGTTCCCATGTTTATTCTCTCATAATACTGTGCACATAGGAATGGACTCTGCCTGTTTCTCACTGTAGAGACCCAGCACCTTAAGCACACAGGCCAGATGCTCAGCCTGTTTGTGGTGGGCTGATCCCTTTCCCCTTTCTTTGGGACACATCAGAACCTCAGTTCTGCTCAGTTCCCTGCCGGTTTTCTCATCCTCTACTCTCCAAGTGGAGGAGTCCTCACTAGATCTGAGATGTGTTTGTTAGAGGGAGGCTGGGGAGCCTTGCCCCATATCATTGCCCACAATTCTTCCAGATCTGGCTTTGCCAGAGTGCTTCCTTTGCCCCATAGGCCCAAATTATTGAATTGATAAAAGCCTTTGCCTCTGAGCCCCTCCCTTCCTAAGGCAGTGAGCCAAGGACCGCCAGGCTAAGAGGCCAGAGTCACCTGCAGCAGCACCAACCCGTAAAAAAAGTTCATGTGAGCCTCTGATGCAAGTCACACATCTATGTAATTTTTGATTTTCTAGTAGTCTTATTAAAAAATATTAAAAGAACATGAAAACTAATTTTATTACTACTACCCTATTTTACTTAATATATCCAAAACATTATCATGTCACTATGCAATCAGTATGAAAGAGTTATTAATGAGATAATTTCCCTTTTATTGTCCCATCTTTGAATTTCCATGTATATTTTATGCTCACAGCACTACCATACGTTTGCACTAACCACATTTCTTTTTTTTAATTTCTAAAGAATATTTTCTGTAAACTCTTATTGAATTACAACACAAATAGAAAAGTGTACAAATCTAATGTATACAACCTGATGAATTTTCACAAGTGAACACCAATAAGCATTTTAAAGTGTTTGTTACATCTATATGTAATCCCCGAGAGGATTCCAGATAATACATTTTATTCTTTAAGAGGATGTTGGTGAAGAGGATTCCCTTTCCCCAAGGACCTTTTTCTTTAAAAAAAAAAAAAAAATATTTATTTTCATTGGAGGATAATTACTTTACAATATTGTGATGGTTTCTGCCATACATCCACATGAACTGGCCACAGGTATACATGTGTCCCACCCCATCCTGAGCCCCCTCACGTCTCCTTCCCCACCTTAGCCCTCTAGGTTGTGCCAGAGCCCCTGCTTTGTGTACCCTGCTTCATGCATCCAACTTGCACAGGTCTTCTGTTTTACATATGGTAAGGCACATGTTTCAGTGCTGTTCTCAGAAGTCTTGTTCTTTACGCGTCTGTGTCTCCTTTGCTGGCCTGCATGTAGGATCGGAGGTACCGTCTTTCTCAATCCCATATATATGCATTAATATAGAGTATTTGTCTTTCTCTTTCTGAACCACATTTCAAGTGTTCCGTGACCACACGTGGTCGGTGGCTTCGCAATTTGGAGTAAGGAAAAAATGGGGAGAAAAAAACCTCCATAGGTATTTTAAGATGTCCCCTCCGACCCTCACGGTGGCATCTCCAGTACACCTGGTGTGTCCAGCGGAAGGGGAAGGAAGCGGGATGGGTGGCAGGGACGGAAGGAATTGACCACGCCCACCATTCTTGGATCCCTTGACTACCTCTAAGACCCTTGCTCCCTCGGGGTGTCTGACAGGCTGCTGGGGCCGTGCTGGGGAGTTGGAAGCGAGGTACCAATCCCCCCGAAAGCTCACAAAGAGTCAAGCGGAGGCCGCCCCCTCCGTGGTTCCACTTGGCCCTGGCCCAGGTGGTATGGAGGGCTGGCCGTGCAGAGTGGCAGGCGCATCTCCAGGCCTCTAGTGGGCTTCCCCTGTGTCTCGAGGTGTTAATAGCATTGCTGCCAACCGCCAGCACCCTCGTGCTATTCTGTCCGGCGTTCCAAATAAGTGCTTTTACAGCGTCTCGGCGCCAATTAGCCTAAAGCGTAATTGCCCTATTGTGAAGCCAGGCCTTCCTTTAGAACTTGCCATCAAAGGTCTCCGGGGCTCCCTACAAGTACTCGTGAGCTTCTTTTCCTCTTTTTACTGGAGGCGAAGTGGCCCAAGAAGCCAGCGGCTGCCTATAAACAGCCGGTGAGTCAGGCAGGAAGCCAGCGCCTCGCTCCTCCATCCGCAGGAGGCGGAAGCCCGGGAAGCCTTCTTGTAGAGCGAGGTCACTGTCCGCCTAAGGAATATTTCACATGCTTGCAGCTCACCCTTGTAACCACCTTTTGACCGATAACCTAAAAGGGATTACGTTCGGAGGATGATGAACATGATCTAACTTTTTCTTAATGAATCATGCTGATGATTAGGACCAGTAATTCTTAAATTAAGCTTCAACAAATAGCTTTTGTCTCTTCTCTAGCTGTCATTCCTAGCTGTCACATCTGTTATGTGAGCCCTGCTTGCCTCAATCGCTCTTTTTCAAATGGTCCATGCAAGTCAGACACTATACCCTGTAGGAATGTGTGCAAACTAAGAGATAGTTAGAAGCCCTGAAGAAGGATGGAGGGGGTCTCCGTCTTAGTGGTACTTAAGTGCTTGGGCTTTGTCACAGCTATTTTAACTGTCAGAGTTGGAGTTGTTTTTTTTTTTCTGAATGTGATTCCCCCCCCCCAAAGTTACACTTATCTACAGAAAATTGAGAAATTCTTTGATTTGTTTGTAAACATTACTTTCCCAGGTTATATACCAAGTTTTATTTCATGTAATCGTAAGATATTGGAGAAAATGATTCTAGCTTAGGATCCAAGCTTAGAGAACTTCCGGGAGAGCACACAAAGCTGGCATTATTTGCTATATCGAATGTTCTTATTTTTCACTAACCTCTGGGCACATTTACAAATATTCTTAAAGAAGGCATTCATAGCTTATTATCTATCCAAGGAAAAAATGGAACCGAACCTGCTTTCACTAACACCTACCTTTCAAAAACACATTCACACAGTTTCTTATTATGAAAAGGGAAAAGAATGATTGCCAGTTGGCAACAGATGAGGTTTGTTTTGGAATCTAGTGTCATGGATGTTTTGATAGAATCAGAGTTCACTCTGTTTTTAATCCTTGGGAGCATTTTTTCTTTGCTCCTAACTCAGTCAACCCTAAATTCTGTGAGATCTTGATAGATTACAAGTCTCATTATAAGGTATAAGTCTCATTTGTGGTAGAGGAAGAAATGCCATTGCTCCGAATTCTCCCTTCACAGAGTGAAGAGCTTCCCTGGGAAAGAGACCAGACGTGGAGCTGGTGGCAACGTAGGAAGTGGAGGGGCAGAAAGTTTAGCAAAGCTCATCTTCCTGGAAATGGGATCATATAACAGCATGTGAAACAGATGACTCCACTATCCCAAAGAGTTTTGTTCCTACACACTGGGGTAGAATTTGGGGCAGGGAAAGCAATGTGACCCCAGAGGACTTCTAAGAGGTAATTTGTTAAGGAATTGCTGAAAGGTATTGCAACACATCACAATAGGAGGAGGCGGGATTCTGAGGACTGCAGATAAACCTGTTCAGGGAAACTGGTGTTGACCAAGGGGGCCCTCTGCTTCTCATTTCCTTCTCAGGGACACAGCTTCCTCCGACCTGGGGAAACATTGAAAGCCCACAGCAATGCTTACTCACCAGATAAGCCAAGAAGAAGCTACCCCTTTCCAGGAAGTCTGTGACAACAGCGGGTGAGCATAGGTGAGCGAGGAGGTGTAACCAGCCCAGCCGGCCCCGTCTCTGACTCATATTTGGACTCTGCTTTTCTGGCTTCCCTGTGCCTCAGCTTCTCTGTCTGTCAAATGGGAGGGGGAGGGTGTGGGATCATTTGGTAAAATTCTCTGAAATCTTTTGCTGAAAAGTTCTTCAAAAGGGCAAGATAGTATAATTAACCCTTAGCTATAATGGCAACCCACTCCAGTACTCCTGCCTGGAAAATTCCATGGACTGAGAGACTCCTCAGAGCCTGGTAGGCTACATTCAGTGGGGTCACAAAGAGTCGGACATGACTGAGCGACTTCACTTCATTTTAAGGCTAAGGAATGTAGAAAAGAAAGTTTGTCCTTTCTTCCTCCTTGAGAGCTCCCATCCCTTTCCTCTCTTCAGGGACCCTGAGCTTCTTATCCACCTAAGAATTAATTATCACTCCCCTAAATTCCCCAGAGAAGGCAATGGCACCCCACTCCAGTCCTCTTGCCTGGAAAATCCCATGGACAGAGGAGCCTGGTAGGCTGCAGTCCATGGGGTCGCTAACAGTCGGACAGACTGAGCGACTTCCCTTTCACTTTTCTCTTTCATGCATTGGAGAAGGAAATGGCAACCCACTCCAGTGTTCTTGCCTGGAGAATACCAGGGATGGGGGAGCCTGGTGACCTGCCATCTATGGAGTCACACAGAGTCAGACACGACTGAAGTGACTTAGCAGTAGCAGCAGCATCCAGTGTGAGGCTGCTATAAATAGGGTCTGGAATACAGTCACAATGTCATAGGTTTGTTTACAATATAAATGGGGCCATATAACGATCTACAGGAAGCTTAGCAGAATTCTTTGATAGGACATGCATTCAGGAAAGCTGAGACTCAGTCCTCCCCAGGACCAAATAGCCTCTGTGCATGGGCTTTCAGCAAAGATTTTCCTTCCTCCCAGAGCCCTGCTTCTCAGTGTGACCAGCCCAAGGCAGCTGTAGAGGAAAGTGGGTTCTGGTTGATCTAGGAGGCTGGTCCAAAATCTAATTTATACTGAAGTGATGTGCAGGCAAGAGTGCATGTGTGTGCACATCCAGGCATCTTCTTGCCAAATCTGAATGTACCTCTAAAAATACAAAAATAAGGGGACTTCCCTGGTGGTCCATTTGTTAAGGATCCACCTTGCAATGCAGGGGATGCAAGTTCGATCCCTGGTCAGGGAACTAAGATCCCACATGCTGTGGAGCAACCAAACCTCCACACCACAACTAGAGAGTCTGTGCACCACGCTGAAGTATCCCTCACGACTCAGTGAAGATCCTGCATGCCACAACTAAGACCCAATGCAGCTGAATTAATTAATTTAAAAAAATAGTTTTTAAGTAAGTGTAAACATGTAGCCTAGACGACCCCACTAAGTCAGCTCTAGGATGACGCATGTGTCTGTGTCATAAACTTGGTGGTGGCCAGCTTTAGCTCTACTAGACTGAAATGGGAAGCATTGAGCACAGCAACTGTGGCATATTCTGAAAGGATGGGTCAAGGAATCCCTTTAGTTTGGGAAGAAGCAGGAGCAAAAATGTTGGGGCAGCATTTCAGTAATGTTAATATCCTCCTCACCCATAAGAGATGACTGGGGCATGGCAGAGAGGCAGGTT
The DNA here is from genome assembly GCA_006410675.1 of Oreotragus oreotragus. Lineage (NCBI taxonomy): Eukaryota > Metazoa > Chordata > Mammalia > Artiodactyla > Bovidae > Oreotragus > Oreotragus oreotragus. Next base: position 193,097 of record SJYX01018339.1, on the reverse strand, counting down.
CAGGAATAAACACCGAAATGGGGTGTGTGACCCCATTGTCTGTTATCACAGGACACTTTGATAGGCGTATATGGGACTCACTGGTGCAAGGGGAAGCCAAATGTTCAGCTTTAGCCAAGTAAAATGGTAAGGTTTCTATTCTACTTTTGTCTGGAACGCAGAACTAAGGAAGGCACTTCTTAAAAGAGATTTAATTATGGGCATGAGCATAAGAAACATATCAGAACTTGCTCTTGCCCTCCCCCACTCCCTCAAAGCTCTTATTTCCTCACATTTTTATTGACCTAGGTGATTAAATTTATTGTTTTAGATGCCTGGTACAGACTAGTTGTCCAACTGATATTCAATGATTGAATGAAAAATAGCATTTAAACTTTTCAGAACTAGACAGTGAGGCAGCCTGGTGAGGGTTAAGTCCATGACTGAGCAGCAGATGGAAGGCAGCAGGGAGAGGTTCTGCAGAGCGGAGGCCTGCCTGGCTTTCTGCCTCTCTTTCATTTGGGCCTAACTCCGCCTGCCTCACCTGCCTGGAGCCTCTAACCTCTTGGAAAATGGATGTTGGTACTACACAACTGGGAATTATCCTGGACTCTGATGCCCTGGAAAGGCCAAAGCTGAATTTCTCAAATCACTCCATGCCTGCCTGGAGTAACAGGGACAACACAGAAGACTCACGTCATGTAGGAAGGACAGCCTGATGCTATATCTCCACGTCCCTGGTAAACTTCCCAGACAGCCGAGTGAGGTAGTTTGGAGCTTGGGTTTGCATCCCAGCTCTACCACTAGCTGCGTGTTCTTGTAAATGGGTTTATCTGTTGCATGGACTTGTATGATCAGGCCACCCAAGATGCCTATCCTCCTGCTCTCTTATGTCCCCTGCTCAATCAGACCCTTTTTTTTTTCACTTTCATTTGCTGTTTGCTGCGCTGGGTCTCCATTGCTTTGCGTGGACTTTCTCTAGTTGCGGAGCGTGGGCTCTGCTCTCCATCGCGGTGCCCGGGGCTTGCTTTGCTTTGGCTCCTCTTGTTTCTGACCACGGCTCTAGGCACACGGGCTTCAGCGGCTGCAGCGCACAGGCTCGATAGCGTGGCTCTCGGCTCCGTAGCTGTGGCACGTGGGCTTAGTTGCTCCATGGCATGTGGAATCTTCCTGGACCAGAGATCAAAGCCGTGTCCCCTGCCTTGGCAGGTGGATCCTTATCCACTATGCCTATGCCACCAGGGAAGTCCAATCAGTCCTTTCTTCACCTATACCTACTCACATGGCTGATCGTCCCTCTTAATCATAGAGCTCCCAGCCCCAGCTAGTGATTGTTTTAATCTTTATATCAAAATGTCTCTACTACCATAGCTTATCAAAGGGGCTGCGAAGGGCATGCCCCTCTCCTGGTTTCCCTGGTAACCAGTGAGCCAGCTGACATCCTGGTAACCTCCACCTTCCCCTAGAGCAAAGACTGCTTCCACGGTCTGCCTGCCATCTGCTGCCCACAGTGGACTATCACCCCAGGACCTTGCTTCAGACATGGAAGATCCTCTATCCACTAAGCCACTGAGGTCCTTGTCAGTGATGCTGGGCTATTTCTTCCAGCTTGAGGCTGGGCAGATACAGGGCCTGCAGGCCTGTGGGATGCAGCCCAGCCAAACTTGTCAAGCTGTTGTGAGAACTAGGGAGGAAAATCCATGTAAAGCCTCTTAGTACAATGCCTGGAACACAGTAAGTATTCTGCAATGGTTAGATTATTGTATTCCATGATTCCTGCCAAATGGTCTCCTACCCATGCTTCTGAGCCTCCATCACAGGTACATTGATTCAACTACCCATTCTTTCAGTAAGCATTCCTTAGGATCTATGGTTAGTAAGTCAGGTGTTAGGCACAAACTGTAGAATACACATATGAATCTGAATCTGACCTGAGTCCTGCTTTCAGACAACTTATACTAGAAGTGACCAAAGTGTAAGAAACAGAAGTGTCTTAAAAGAGATGGGAATAAACTGTGATATGGACACTCAGAGGAGAGAACACAGTGGGGACTCCCCTGCTGGTCCAGCGGTTAAGATTCCGCACTCCCAAGGCAGGGGGCGCAGGTTTNTTTCAGACAACTTATACTAGAAGTGACCAAAGTGTAAGAAACAGAAGTGTCTTAAAAGAGATGGGAATAAACTGTGATATGGACACTCAGAGGAGAGAACACAGTGGGGACTCCCCTGCTGGTCCAGCGGTTAAGATTCCGCACTCCCAAGGCAGGGGGCGCAGGTTTGATCCCTGGTCGGGAAAGTAAGATCCAAAAACTAAGATTTTGGGGGTGGCCAAAAAATAAAAAAGAAAGAACACAGTGGCTTCCAGGAGGGGAAAAGAATCTTCAGCTGGGCCTTGACAGCTGGGCAGCTTTTGGAAATGGTTGGAGGCAGGAGTGGGGATGAGAACATTTAGGGTAGAAGGCAGAGGAGGAGAATCCAGAGTGGAGAAAGCAGCAGAAGCCGTGCTTGGCTCCAAGTGTCAAGGAGAATGCTTTGGACGGGGGTTGGAGCCAGCTAGGGGGCACGGGCCTCGTGTGTTTACTCAGCCTCCTATCCAGAGCCTCCTCTAAGGCCCCAGGTCCGTTTTTCGGGACCAGGATGCAAAGACATAGGTGAGGGTGTTGGGGTGGGTGGTAGACTGGCTAGTAACCTGTAGAACAGAGTCAACCAGGCTAAGGCTTCTTTCTCAAGAACCTCAATAAAATGGTTCTGGTTACTATTGCTTCATCACAGGCTATCCCCCAATATAGCTACATTTGCTCTGCCAGGGCAGGAAGGGGCCGTCACACATACAGGCGTTGTGCTCAGACTCTTGTGACCCCATGGACTTAGTCCGCCAGGCTCCTCTGTCCATGGGATTTTCCAGGCAGGAATACTGGGATGGGTTGCCATGTCCTTCTCCAGAGGATCTTCCCAACCCAGAGTTACGACCCAAGTATTCTGTGCTTCTGCATTGCAGACAGATTCTTTACCCGCTGAGTCACCTGGGAAGCCCTCCCTTCTCTAGGGGATCTTCCTAACCCAGGGATCAAACCTGGGTCTCTGGCATTGCAGGCAGATTCTTTACTGTCTGAGCCACCAGGGAAGCCCCTGAGCCATCATAATATGAACCAAATAGCCCTCAAAGCCATATTTATCATCATCGAGCTTTTTGGAGAAAGTTTACCAGCTGTGCTCTAGGAAACCCAGTCCAGGAGCTGTGTGTAGGATGGGCTGGCAACAAAGAGAGTGGAGGCGAGAAGATGCATTGAAGGCCACTGTCAGGATCTGCTAGGACGTGGAGAGGGAGTGAAAAAAGGAAAGGGTGTGTCAAAGGTTAACCAACAGGTCTGGACGCTACTTGTGCAAGGAGAACCCAGAGAACCTGAAGCCTGCATTTCCAGATGGCTGTTCACTGCGTTCTTCACTGATATCTAGCAACAGGAAAAGCAGAAACCTGTCTTCATATTTCCCACTAGACCCAGGGGAAGGTAGGTATAAATGGGTATGCAGCCATGACCCAGGACACTATGCTCTGAACTGATTCTGGGATCAGGTAATAGCCAGAAACAAAAATGAGAAAACAGACTGTGCAAACGAAGGTAATTTCAAAATTTTTCAGATCCTTTTCTTTCTTTTTAACTGAACGACAGTTGATTTATAGTGTTGTGCTAGTTTAAGGCATACTGCCAAGTGATTCAGTTATTTATATTCTTTGTCAGATTCTTTTCCATTATAGGTTATTACAACATATTGAATATACTTTGTGATACAGTAAGTCCTTGTGTATCTATTTTATATACAGTAGCTTGTATCTGCTGACCCCAATCTCCTAATTTATCCCTCCCCTACTCCTTTCCCCTTTGATAACAGGAAGTTTGTTTCTATGTCTGTGAGTCTGTTTCTGTTTTATAAATAAACTCATCTGTATCCAGACTTCTCAAATGCCATGAAAGAGGGATAGGTGGCCACTGTCCCCACCCACACCCCTGATCTTAAGTGGCTCATGGTTCTCGTCCCAAAACAATCCAGTATCTCTGACAGGCTTCTGGGGCCTCAGCCTCTTATCACCCTTCTTTCTACCTCCTCTCTGAAATCTCCATCAGGGAAGCCACATCGGCGTTGGCAAGGCCTCAGGGAAGATGGGTAACTGGGCCGAACCTGGCTGGAGTTCTTATTGGTGGACTGAAGAATAACTATAGGCTAACATATCTGGAATCAAGATTGCCGGGAGAAATATCAATAACCTCAGATATGCAGATGACACCACCCTTATGGCAGAAAGTGAAGAGGAACTAAAAAGCCTCTTGATGAAAGTGAAAGAGGAGAGTGAAAAAGTTGGCTTAAAGCTCAACATTCAGAAAACGAAGATCATGGCATCCAGTCCCATCACTTCATGGGAAACAGATGGGGAAACAGTGGAAACAGTGTCAGACTTTATTTTGGGGGGCTCCAAAATCACTGCAGATGGTGACTGCAGCCATGAAATTAAAAAACGCCGCTTACTCCTTGGAAGAAAAGT
>SJYX01018339.1:138485-186989 GCA_006410675.1 Oreotragus oreotragus | reverse complement strand
CCAGTACTTTGGCCACCTCATGCGAAGAGTTGACTCATTGGAAAAGACTCTGATGCTGGGAGGGATTGGGGGCAGGAGGAGAAGGGGACGACAGAGGATGAGATGGCTGGATGGCATCACGGACTCGATGGACATGAGTCTGAGTGAACTCCGGGAGATGGTGATGGACAGGGAGGCCTGGTGTGCTGCAATTCATGGGGTCGCAAAGAGTCAGACACGACTGAGTGACTGAACTGAATTGAACTGAACACATCTTATTCACTTTTCACTCTCGTGCATTGGAGAAAGAAATGGCAACCCACTCCAGTGTTCTTGCCTGGAGAATCCCACGGACAGAGGAGCCTGGTAGGCTGCCGTCTATGGGGTCGCACAGAGTTGGACACAACTGAAGCAACTTAGCAGCAACAGCAGCAGCAGGAACACATCTTAATCTCATCATAACAGGATCCTGTACACACATGATCAACATCCTCCACCAGAATGGTACTCTGGTATGTACCAGATATGATAGGGGGTCCATGGGAAAATGAACCAGACATGACTTTCTTGACACAGGAGAAGCCATTTTGGTCTAAGCTATTTTGTGATCGAAGCCTGGCCAAAATACATGGGCCTAAATGGGTCTCAGTGATTACTGATCTTAAGAGAACAAAAGAATGCAGGAACAAATAACTGCTATTAGGCAAGAGAAGTAACAATAGTAAAAATAATGTATCAGTTGTAAAGATTCCTCAGTTCAGTTCAGTCACTCAGTCCTGTCCAACTCTTTGCGACCCCAAGGACTGCAGCATGCCAGGCCTCCCTGTCCATCACCAACTCCCGGAGCTTGCTCAAACTCATGTCCATCGAGTCGGTGATGCCATTCAACCCTCTCATCTTCTGTCGTCCCCTTCGCTTCCTGTCTTCAATCTTTCTCAGTGTCAAGGTCTTTTCTAAGGAGTCAATTCTTCATATCAGGTGGTCAAAGTATTAGAGTTTCAGCTTCAGCCTCAATCCTTCCAGTGAATATTCAGGACTTATTTCCTTTAAGAGTGACTGGTTTGATTTCCTTGCAGTCCAAGGGACTCTCTCAAGAGTCTTCTCCAACACCATAGTTCAAAAGCATCAACTCTTCAGCACTCAGCTTTTTTTATGGTCCAACTCTCACATCCATACATGACTACTGGAAAAACCATAGCCTTGATTAGATGGACCTTTGTTGGCAAAGTAATGTCTCTGCTTTTTTTTGTAAAGTCACTCAGTCGTGTCCGACTCTTTGTGACCCCGTGGACTGCAGCCCACCAGGCTCCTCAGTCCATGGGATTCTCCAGGCAAGAATACTGGAGTGGGTTGCCATCTCCTTCTCCAGGGGATCTTCCCGACCCAGGGATTGAACCCGGGTCTCCCGCATTGGAGGCAGACGCTTTAACCTCTGAGCCACCAGGGAAGCCCCTGTCTGCTTTTTAATATGCTCTCTATGTTGGTCATAGCTTTTCTTTCAAGGAGCAAGCGTCTTTTAATTTCATGGCTGCAGTCACCATCTGCAGTGAAGTTGGAGCCCAAAAAACAAAGTCTATCACAGTTTCCTTGTTTCCTTCCTTATCTATTTGCCATGAAGTGATGATACTGGATGCCATAATCTTCATCTTTTGAATGCTGAGTTTTAAGCCAGCTTTTTCATTCTCCTCTTTCACTTTCATCAAGAGGCTCTTTTAGTTCTTCTTTGCTTTCTGCCATAAGGGTGATGTCATCTGTATATCTGAGGTTATTGATATTTTTCCCAGGGAAGTAAAGATTTCTAATAGTAAAGATTAGCCTGAAGACAACTGCCAGATAGACTGGAGCCTAATGATATTGTTTATTTCTGGGCTTTGTGACTTCAACTAAAGCTTGGACTCTGTTAACCTTTGCCCCAGTTCTATGCTGAATTCTCTGCCAAAGCCCTTTCATTAATATACATGTACGCTTAGATTAAAACTTCCCCAATTTTACTGTTCAGGGAGACACTAATTTGGGAAAGATCCTCGGTGTTTTCCTTACTTGTGGCAAGTAATAAATTCTTCCTTTTCCCAGTCTTTGGCTTGGTTGTGTCTTTTGGATCAACACCCACCAAGAGGCAAACACAGGTTTTTGGGTAACAGTACTTTTGTTACAATTGATAAATCTACATTGACACATCACAATCACCTAAAGTCCATAGGCTTTTTTCTTGGTGGTGTACAATCTATGGTTTGCACAAATATATAATAACATGTATCCACCATTATAATATCACACAGAGTAGTTTCACAGCCATAAAAGTTCTATGTGCTTTGTGTTCGCCATCCCTCTACCCCTAGCCCTTGGCAACCACTGACCACTTACTGTCCCCATAGTTCTGCTTTTTCCACAGAATGCCACAGAATTGGAATTAGACGTTATATAACTTTTCACATCAAGTTTTTCGCTTGCTGATGTTCAGTCACTAAGTCATGTCTGAGTCTTTGCAACTCCATGGTCTCCAGCATGACAGTCTCCTCTGTCCCCCACCGTCTCCCGGAGCTTGCTCAGACTCCCATCCACTGAGTAGTGATGCCATCCAACCATCTCATCCTCAGTCACCCCCTTCTCCTCTTGCCTTGAATCTCTCCCAGCATCAGGGTCTTTTCCAGTGAGTCAGCGCTCATCAGGTGGCCAAAGTAATGAAGCTTCGGCATCAGTCTGTCCAATGAATATTCACGGTTGGCTTCCTTTAGGATTGACTGGTTTGATCTCCTTGCTATCCAAAAGACTCTCAAGAGTCTTCTCCGGCACTGCAGTTTGAAAGCATCAATTCTTCGGCGCTCATTCTTAGTAATACACATTTATGGTTCCTCTGTGTCTTTCTTGTCTTGATAGTTCGTTTCTTTTTAGCACTGAATCATACTCCCTTGTCTGAATGTACCACAGTTTATCGATCCATTCACTCACTTTCAAATAATTGTTGCTAGTACAATTATGAAAAATTATTATCTATTATATCAATTAAGAATGAAAAAAAGAGAAGATTGGTTTTACCTTCACTTATTCCTTCTTCTGTGTGCCTCTTTCATGTAGCTCCAAGTTTCTAACCTACATCATGTTCCTTCTCTCTAAAGAACTTAACATTTCTTGCAATGCAGATCCATTGGCAAAAAAATTCCCTCAATCAATTTTCGTTTGTCTGAGTGAGTATTCCTCCTTTACTATCAAGGGTTAATTTCACAGACAAAACTGTTGTTTTTTTTCTCTTATCATTTTAAATGTTTCACTACATTCTCTTCTTGCTTGCCTGGGTCCTGAGGAGAAGTCAGATATAATTCTTATCTTTGCTCCTCTCTATTGGTAAGATTTTTCCCCTCTGACCTTTTTCAGGATATTTTTTTTAATCTTCTATTTTCTCTAGCTTGAAAATTACAAGCTTAGGTGTAGTTTTTTTTTTTTTTTTTTGGCTGTTATTCTGCTTGGTGTTTCTGAGCTTCTTGGATTTGTGTTTTGGTGTCTAACATTAACTTCTCAATCATTATTGTTTCAAATTCCTTAGCTACGTCTATTTATATGTCCATCAAAGGCATTCTTAATTTCTCCTGTGCTTCTGTTTTGTTTCCCGTTGTAGTATTTTAGATCTCTAGCATTTCTTTATTCTTTCTTAGAATTCCATCTCTCTGCTTCCATGCATGTGTATGTGCATACTAAGTTACTTCAGTCGCGTCTGACTCTTTGTGACCCTATGGACTGTAGTCCACCAGGCTTTTCTGTTCATGGGATTCTCCAGGCAGGAATACTGGAATGGGTTGCCATGTTCTCCTCCAGGGGATCTTCCAGACCCAGGGACTGAACCTATGTCTCTTGTGGCTCCTACATTACTGGCAGATTCCTTACTGCTGAGCCACTAGGGAAGCCCCTCTCTGCTTACCTTGCCCATCTATTCTTGCATGCTGACTACTTTGTCCATTAATGCCCTTAGCATATCAATTATAAGTTGCTTTAAATTCCAAGTCTGATAATTCTAACATCTCTGCCATAACTGAGTCTGGTTCTGATGCTTGCTTGCTCTGACCCTTCAAAGTGTGTTTTTAATTTTAAATTAAAAAAAACATTTTTTTTCTTGATAGCAGAATGAATTGGCTAAGCGGAACTGCTGTAAATAGGCCTTTGGTGCTGTGGTGAATTGCAGGGCAAGGGGGAGCGTTTTATAGTCGTAAGATTAGGGCTCAGTCTTTTAGTGAGGCTATGCCTCTGAACTGTGAACTTCACAGGTACTTCTCAGCACTCCCCTCTCTTTAGATGGGCAGGATGGCTGGAGGGAGCTGGAGATGGGGACTTCCTTTCTCCTATGTGGAAGGTTACAGCCAGCTGAAGTCAGTTTGGATCTGATAAAGTTCCAGCATGTGAGGCTCTGGTTAAATAGTTTCTCTTAAGAGTGGATCTTGTTAAGAACAGAATGCTCAGAAGCATTTCAAAATGGTTCCTCTTCCCCTCCCCTTACCAGAAGCATGGGGGAATTTTTCTCCAGTATTCACTGTAAGAATCCAGTAGAGCTCCAGGAAGTAAAACTCGCAAAAGTTTCGGGTGCCCTGATGACTGGATCCCTCTGGAATGTTTCACTTGCCCGCACTGAGCCTCCAGTAACTCATCATTTACAGTTCACGTTTCCCTAGCGTGGCGCTGGTCCCCATGAAGGCTTCTTCCTGGGTAAGTTGTGATTCTCTGTATTTGCCTGTCACTCTTGCCAGTTTAGGGGACAGTGATTTGTCCTGTGACCTCACTTCCATATGGATCTAAAAGGAGTTGCTAACTTTGCAGGGTGTTCAGCTTTTCTTACTTGTTGCTAGGATGGAGTGGTGACTCTCAAACTTCTTACAATGCCAGACCAGAAACCAGAAGTTCCATCCATATGTTTTGAAAAGTAGGACAGCTGATATGTATTGAGCACCTGCCCTAAATCAGGTGCTTTACCTGATCCACTATTTTTTCCTTTTAATAGTCCTCTGTGGAAGATGTGATTCTCCCCATTTTGCAAATGAGAAGCTGAGAGTTACAGGAGAAAGGCACTTGCTCAAATGTTCACAACAAGTCTATGGTCTCCTTCACTCCAGATCCCATCTGATTCCAACTATGTTCTTACGTAGGAAGTAAAGGAGGAATAAAGGGCAGAAGTAAGCAACAAAAATCACTTCCCATGATTATAAAAGCAGCTCATACTGTAACATTTATTAAGAAAAGAACTTTTATGTGATTAGATTCTACAGAGATGAGTGTTGGTAAAGCCCCAGGGACTGAGTTTCTAGCATACTGCTCCTTAGACATAGTGCTAAGTCTTTTCAGTCGTGTCCAGCTCTTTGTGACCCCATGGACCATAGCTCACCAGGCTCCTCTGTCCATGGGATTCTCCAGCTAGGAATACTGGAATGGGTTGCCATTTCCTCCTCCAGCAGGTCTTCCCAACCCAGGAATTGAACCTGCGTCCCTTATGTCTCCTACATTACAGACAGGTTCTTTACCACTGCACCACCTCAGAAGCCAGACATAGACTGAGCATTTAATAAATTCTTGCCAAATGAATGAATGAATGAGCATTCCATCCAGTGTGTTGTATGTCATTAAAGCATTCTTTCAGTGGGCCTGGCACTGTGCTAAGCACTTTGCATTCTTTATTTCATGTAATCCACGTAACAACACAAGGGAGGGGCATTTTTTTCCTCCATTTTTATTGTTGAGGAACCAGAGACTTAGAAAAAAATAACTTTGTGCAAGATCATATAACTAACAACTGTAGAGGTGGGGCTTGGGCTAGGCCTGTACAGTTCCTGCTCTACACCTGGACTGTCCTTCCTGAGAGGAGTAGGGGAGGGGCTTCCTCCACACACCCACCTCTGTAGGCAGGCACCCCTGCTGATGCTCCCACTGAGTGCCTCACATCCCCTGCATGGGAGAGGCCCTTACCTCCCCCAGATGCCTTCTCTCAGGGTGCAGAACTGAGGGTGTTTAAAGCTTCCTCTGGACTGCAGTTCGTGACCTCACAGAACCAGCTAAGCTAGAGAATCAGACAAGCCCAAGTGCAGCTGCCTGAGGGACCGTCAGTGTGGCCCAGGAAAGTCAGGGTCTTGAGGTCCCTGCTTGGGAATGCACATGACCCTTGCTCTGGCTTCTCTCTCCGACCCTTGGGCATCGTCAGATGGATGGAGCACAGGGTTAAACAAAGGTCCCGCTACAGGGACCTGAGCCAGGCTGGCCGTGTCATCCTGGGAAAGACCATTAACTTCACCAAGACTTCTTTTCCTTCTCTATTGCATAATAATCAGAGTAAGAATAACAATTTCTATCTCTTGGGGCTATTGTGATGACTCAGTGAGACTGGGCAGAGGAAGCTTCTTTGTAAGTGGGATGCACTCTACGAGTGACTCAGTTCCCAGAGCCCAGGACAGGGGCTTTTCTACTCCACCCTGCACCTCCTCATAAGGGGACGGGAACACCTTTCATGAAGCAAGGATCTCCCAGGACCTGGTATTTTGCCTGTATCTGGTTTCTGACCCAAGCTTCTGGAAGAGTAGGCAATGAAGGAGCTATAGCTTCTCAGAAGCTATGGCTTCTGGCTGTGGTCATCCCTGTGGAGGAGTGGGGTTTGAGGCCTATCTGAGGTCCTTAGATCTTTAGAAACCTAGAAAATTTAATCTCTCCTTTCTCTCCCCTGATGATCACTGACACCTCTCTCCTCCCTGCACAAACCTACTAGTTTCTCTCCCCCTATAAAAGGTAAGGCTGAGCCATTGTAAGTGACATGGGGCTTTTTTCTCCCTCGGGACATTAATAATCATGCCAAGATCCTCTGTTGTTGCTACTCCACCCTGGGACAGCCAGTGGCTTCTGGGAGCAGGTGTGGGTGAGTAGGAGTTGTTTAACCCCTTAATCTACATTCCTATCCACCCAGAAGCACAGGAACTACACAGCACAACACAGCACACACACACACACACACACACACACAAGTTAACTAGGCACTCTTCCTGCACCTCATTCTTCACGAACTGTTGCTCAAAGAGTATGGTTATCAGAGACTGCCTGGGGAACAGTGCTCTGCTCTGAACTGAAAAGCTTAACTTAGACAGAGTGGCCAAGATGGTGGAGTAGGAAGACCCTGAGCTCACCTCCTCCCACAGGCACACCAAAATCACGAGTATTTACAGCAAAATTATTGAGAACAGAGACCTGAAGCCTAGTGGAAGAGATTTCCTACAACTAATATGAAGAGGAAGCCACAGCAAGACAAGTAGTAGGGCTGGAGACATGGTATAATCAAGACCCATATCCCCAGGTAGGTGGTCCACAAATGGGAGGATAATTACAATTGCCCAGGTTCTCCTACGGATCAAAGGGTACAAGCCCCACAGCAGCCTCCCCAGCCTTGTGGCTCCATACCAGGAAGACAAGCCCCCAGAATGTTTGGCCTGAAGACCAGTGGGGCTTACTTTCAGGAGAGCCAGGGAACTGTGGGAAATAGAAGCTCTGCTCTTAAAGGGCACACACACAATCTCACACATCTCAGACTCAGAGAAGAAGCTGCAACTTGAAAGAATCGTGGATCAGACACACCTTCTGATCTTGGAGAGCCTCCCAGGGAAACAGAGGCAATTGGAGCTCACCCTGGGGACACAGACATGGGCAGCAGTCACTGGGATTCTACCAAGAGGACTCTGGAGCTACCAAGCACTATTTTGGAATCCCCTCTCTAACTTAGCACTAGGTCATGGCCCCACCCACCAGCTTGTCAACACCAGAACTGGAACACTTCAGGTCAAGCAGCTAGCCAGGTGGGGACACAGCCCCACTCAGCTGCCCTGGACACAGTGCCATCCACCAGAGGACCCAGGACTTGGCCCCACTCAGTAGAAGATCAACACCAGCTCCCAGACCCTGAGCCCTGCCTCTAGGGATCCCAGGACTCACAACATCAAGTGTACTAACATTCATATCATAGGAGTCTCAGAAGGAGAAGAGAGAGAGAAAGGGGCAGAGAACATATTTGAAGACATAATAACTGAAAAGTTTCTTAACTTAGGAAAGGGAGCAGACATCCAGGCCCTAGAAGCATAGAAAATCCCAACAGGGCTTCCCTGGTGGCTCAGTAGTAAAGAATCTGCCTGCAACACAGGAGACTTTGGAAAACCCCAAACAGAATCAACCCAAAGAGGGCCACACCAAGATACATGGTAATAAAAATAACAATAATTAAATATAAAGAGAGAATCTTAAAATCAGCAAAGGAAAAAGCAACAAGTTACGTTCAAGGGAATGCCCATTAAGCTATCAGCTGATTTTTCAGTAGAAACTCTGCAGCCCAGAAGGGAGTGGCCCAATATGTTTAAAGTGATAAAAGGGAAAAAACTACAACCAAGAATACTCTACCCAGCAAGGCTTTCATTCAGAAATGACGGAGAGAGAGCTTTACAGAAAAGGAAAAGCTAAGAGAGTTCAGCACCACCAAATCAGCTATATAAGAAATATTAAAGGAACTGCTCTGAGCAGAAAAGAAATGAGAAATGTAAAAATTATGAAAGGAAAAATCTTGCTGGTAAAGGCAACTATACAGTAAAGAAGGTAAATCAACCAGGTATAAACCTAGTAGGAAGGTTAAAAGACTAAAGTAGTAAAGTCATCTATATCCACAATAAGTAGTTAAAAGAGATACAAAACAAAAAGATGTAAAATATGATGTTAAGGACAGTAAAAAGGGAGGCAAAGAGTAAAAATTCAAGGTTGTTAAAATGCATTAAAAATTAAGAGATCAGCAATTTACAATTATATACATACATTATACACATTATATATATATGTATATGTATAGCTATATATAGACTTCATGCTAATCACGAACCAAAATTCTATAATAGATACACACAGGAAGAATCTAAATGTGACATAAAGATTACCATCAAATCATGAGAGAAGAGAGCAAAAGAAGAAATGAACAAGAAAGCACTACAAAAACAACCTCAAATCAATTACCAAAATGGCAATAATAACATTTCCCATCAATAGTTAACTCTTAAAGTAAATGGGCTAAATATTCCAGTAAAAAACCTAGAGTGGCTGAATGGATACAAAAGAAAGACCCACATATAAACTACCTAGAAAAGACTCACTTTAAATCTAAAGACACACAGGTAGAAAGTGAGGGGATGGACAAAGGTATTCCATGTAAATGGAAGTGAAGAGAAAGCCAGAATAGCTTCATAAATATAAAACATTCCATCCCAAAGCAGCAGAATACACATTGTTCTCAAATGCACATGGCAAATTCTTTAGGAGAGATCACATGCTTGGCCACAGAACAATTCTCAGTAAATTTAAGAAACTGAAGTCATATTAAACAACTTTTTTGACCACAGTGCTTTGAGACTAGAATTCAACCACAGAGGGGAAAATCTGCAGAACACAAACACATGGAGGCTAAACAGTATGCTACTAAATAACCAGTGGAACACTGAAGAAATCAAACAAACAAACAAAATACCTAGAGACCAATGAAAATGAAAATACAATGATCTAAACTCTAGGGACACAGCAAAAGCAGTTCTAAGAGTGAAGTTCTAAGAGTGATACAAGCCTACCTCAGGAAACAAGAAAAATCTCAAATAAAAAACCTAACCTTACACTTAGAGGAACCAGAGAAAGAATAAACAACCCAAATCTGTAGAAGAAAAATCATAAAGATCAGAGCAGGAATAAATGAAATAGAGACAAAAAAAAAAAAAAAAAACACCACCAAATCAGCTATATAAGAAATATTAAAGGAACTGCTCTGAGCAGAAAAGAAATGAGAAATGTAAAAATTATGAAAGGAAAAATCTTGCTGGTAAAGGCAACTATACAGTAAAGAAGGTAAATCAACCAGGTATAAACCTAGTAGGAAGGTTAAAAGACTAAAGTAGTAAAGTCATCTATATCCACAATAAGTAGTTAAAAGAGATACAAAACAAAAAGATGTAAAATATGATGTTAAGGACAGTAAAAAGGGAGGCAAAGAGTAAAAATTCAAGGTTGTTAAAATGCATTAAAAATTAAGAGATCAGCAATTTACAATTATATACATACATTATACACATTATATATATATGTATATGTATAGCTATATATAGACTTCATGCTAATCACGAACCAAAATTCTATAATAGATACACACAGGAAGAATCTAAATGTGACATAAAGATTACCATCAAATCATGAGAGAAGAGAGCAAAAGAAGAAATGAACAAGAAAGCACTACAAAAACAACCTCAAATCAATTACCAAAATGGCAATAATAACATTTCCCATCAATAGTTAACTCTTAAAGTAAATGGGCTAAATATTCCAGTAAAAAACCTAGAGTGGCTGAATGGATACAAAAGAAAGACCCACATATAAACTACCTAGAAAAGACTCACTTTAAATCTAAAGACACACAGGTAGAAAGTGAGGGGATGGACAAAGGTATTCCATGTAAATGGAAGTGAAGAGAAAGCCAGAATAGCTTCATAAATATAAAACATTCCATCCCAAAGCAGCAGAATACACATTGTTCTCAAATGCACATGGCAAATTCTTTAGGAGAGATCACATGCTTGGCCACAGAACAATTCTCAGTAAATTTAAGAAACTGAAGTCATATTAAACAACTTTTTTGACCACAGTGCTTTGAGACTAGAATTCAACCACAGAGGGGAAAATCTGCAGAACACAAACACATGGAGGCTAAACAGTATGCTACTAAATAACCAGTGGAACACTGAAGAAATCAAACAAACAAACAAAATACCTAGAGACCAATGAAAATGAAAATACAATGATCCAAACTCTAGGGACACAGCAAAAGCAGTTCTAAGAGTGAAGTTCTAAGAGTGATACAAGCCTACCTCAGGAAACAAGAAAAATCTCAAATAAAAAACCTAACCTTACACTTAGAGGAACCAGAGAAAGAATAAACAACCCAAATCTGTAGAAGAAAAATCATAAAGATCAGAGCAGGAATAAATGAAATAGAGACAAAAAAAAAAAAAAGACCAATGAAGCTAAGCTGACTCTTTGAATGGATAAACAAAATGGACAAACCTTTACCAGAAGGTTTTCTTTTCATCAAGGAAAAAAGATAAAGTCAGAAATGAAAACTTCACAGCCAACACCACAGAAATTCAAAGGATGTCATGATACCCCTATGAGCGATTGTATGCCAATAAAATGGGCAACCTAGAAGAAATGCCTAGAAATGTATAATCCTCTAGGACTAAATCAAGAAGAAATAAAAAAATATGAACAGAGCAATTACTAGTAATGAAACTTAGTTTTAAAAAAGAAAAATTACCAACAACAAAAAAACCCAGAATCAGATGGTTTCACAGGTAAAATCCAGCAAACATTCAGAGAAGAATTGATACTTATCCTTCTCAAATTATTCCAAAAAATAGCAGAGGAAGAAATGCTTCCAAACTCATTCTATTACTACAAGGCCAGCATCACCCTGACATGAAAACTAGACAAAGATAACACAAAAAAGGAAAATTACTGATCAATATCACTGATTAACATAAACACAAAAATCCTTATCAAAATATTACCAAACAGAATTTAACAGTATATAAAAGGAGATCTTCCCCAGGTCAGGGAGATCCCCTGGAGAAGGGAAAGGCTACCCACACCAGTATTCTTGCCTGGAGGATTTCATGAGTCTGAGAGTCTGACTGGCTATAGTCCATGGAGTTGCAAAGAGTTGGACACGACTGAGTGACTAACACTTCTGCTTTCAAAAGATATACACCATGATAGAGTGGAATTTATCCCAAGGATGCAAGGATGTTTCAACACCCATAAATCAATCAGTGTGATACACTATGCTAACGAATTGAAAAATGAAAATCATACGATCATCTGAATAAATAAAGAAAAAGCTTTTGACAAAATTCAACATCCATTTATGATAAAAACTCTCAGCATCATAAAAGCCACATATGACAAGCCCAAAGCTAACATCACACACAATGGTGAAAAACTGGAAGTATTTCCTCTAAGATCAGGAACAAGATGAGGATATTTCCACTTTTATTCAAGAATGGTTTTGGAAATCCTAGCCACAGTAATCAGAGAAGAAAAAGAAATGAAACCCAAATTGAAAAGGAAGAAGTAATATTGTCACTGTTTGCAGATGACATGATGCTATTCATAGAAAATCCTAAAGATGTTACCAAAAGCCATCAATGAATCTGAGAGTTTCAGGATACAAAATTAATATACAGAATATGTTGCATTTCTATATACTAACAACAAACTATCAGAAGAAGAAATTAAGGGACTTTGCTGGTGGCTCAGTGGTAAAGAATCTGCCTGCCAATGAAGGAGACAATGAGTTTGAGCCCTGATCCAGGAAGATCCCACATGCCGTGGAGCAGCTATGCCCACGCACCACAGCCACTGAGCCTGAGCTCTTGAGCCTGGGAACCACAACCACTGAGCCCACGAGCCACAGCTACTGATGCCTCCATGCCCCTGCTCTGCAACAAGAGAAGCCACCACAGTGAGAAACGCACACACTGCAACAGGAAAGCAGCCCTCGCTTGCCGCGAGAGGAAAGCCAGCACAGCGGTGAAGCCCCGTTGCAGCCAGAAATGAATAAATAAAGTGAATAACAAAAGAAGGAATTAAGAAAACAATCTTATTTAAAATTGCATCAAAAAGAATGAAACATTTAGGAATAAATCTAATGGGTGAGGTAAAAGAGTGTTTTCAAAAAACTGTAAGACACTGATAAGAAAAATTGAAGATGACACAAACAGATAGGAGATATATCATGGATTGGAAGAATTAGTTTTATTCTAGTGACCACACTACTCAAAGTAAAGATGCAATGCATTCTATCAAAATACCAATGACATTTTTCACAGAACTGCTGCTGCTGCTAAGTCACTTCAGTCGTGTCTGACTCTGTGCGACCCCGTAGACCACAGCCCACCAGGCTCCCCCGTCCCTGGGATTCTCCAGGCAAGAACACTGGAGTGGGTTGCCATTTCCTTCTCCAGTGCATGAAAGTGAAAAGTGACAGTGAAGTCGCTCAGTCGTGTCCGACTCTTAGCGACTCCACCAACTGTAGCCCATCAGGCTCCTCCGTCTATGGGAGTACCAGAGTGGATTGCCATTGCCTTCTCCATTTTTACAGAACTAGAAAAAGTAATTCTAATAATTGTATGGAAACTCAAAAGACTCGAAATAGCCAAAACAATCTTAAGAAAGAATAAAACTGGTGGAAACACACACCCTGACTTCAAACTATACTGCAAAGCTACAGCAATAAAAACAATATGGTACTGGCACAAAAGCGGACACACAGATCAATGGAACAGAATAGAGAGACCAGAAGTAAACTCACTTTTGTGTGGGCAATTAACATACCACAGAGTAGGCAAGAATATATAAATGGAAAAAGACACCCTCTTTAACAAATGGTGTTGGGAAAATTGGACAGCTATGTGCAAAGGAATCAAACTAGACTACTCTCTTATACAAAAATAAGTTCAAAATGAGTTAAAAACTTAAATGTAAGACTTGAAACCATTAGACTTAGAGGAAATCATAAGCATTAAACTCTTTGACATCAGTCTTAATATTTTTTGTATATGTCTC
Organism: Oreotragus oreotragus; assembly: GCA_006410675.1. Taxonomy (NCBI): domain Eukaryota; kingdom Metazoa; phylum Chordata; class Mammalia; order Artiodactyla; family Bovidae; genus Oreotragus; species Oreotragus oreotragus. Next base: position 173,363 of record SJYX01018339.1, on the reverse strand, counting down.
CTTAGGCAAGGGAAAGAAAAGTAAGAAAACAGGACTACATCAAACTACAAAATTTCACATGGTGGAGGAAACGCTCAGCAAAACAAAAACACCATCTACTAAATGGGATAAGATATTTGCAAATGATATATCTGACAGGACTAACATTCAAAATATACAAATAACTCATACAACTCAACTTCAAAAAAAAGCTATGCAGTCTGATTAAAAATGAGCAGAAGATCTGAATAGACATTTTTCTGAATAGGACATACAGTTGGCCAGCAGGCACATTAAAAGATGCTCAACATTACTAATTATTATATAAGTGCAAATCAAAACCACAATGAGATATTTCAAATCTGTCCAAATGGATATTATCAAAAAGACCAAAAAAATAGCATCTGTTGGTGAGGATATGGAGAAAACAGAACCCTTGTACACTGTAGATGGAAATATAAATTGGTATAGCCATTATGGGAAAGAGAATAGAGATTCCTCAAAAAAATTTTAAAAAGAAATTATCATAATCCAGCAGTCCACTCCTGGATGTTTATCTGAAGAAAATTAAATCTCTATTTAGAAAAAATACATGCACCCTTAGGTTTATAAAACAACCAAGATGTAGAAGCAATCTAAGTGCCTATCCAGAGATGAATAGATAAATATATATATATATATATATATATATACACATACACCGATGCATACACATAAAATGAAACATTACTCAGCCATAAAAAAGAATTATGTCTTGTCACAACATGGATAGACCTAGAGGGAGTTATTCTAAGTAAAAGAAATCAGAGAAAGACAAATCCTGTGTGGTTTCACTTATATGTGAAATCTCAAAAGTAAAGCAAATGAACAAACATAACAATACAGAGTTATAGATGCAGAGAAAAAACAAGTGGTTGCCAGAGAGGAAAGGAGAAGGGGGAGGAGAAAATGAAATGGAAACCAAGAGCTACAAACTTCCAGTTGTGAAATAAATGAATCATGGATATGAAATGTACAATGTGGGAAATATAGTCGATTATTATGTGGTATCTTTGGAAACATATCGTACCTAGATTTATCATGGTGATTATTTTAAAGTGCATAGAAATATCAAATCACTATGTTGTGTCCCAAGAAGTAAGATAATGTTATAGGTCCATTATATTTCAAAAACAAAGGAACAAACATAGAAAAAGAGATCATATTTATGGTTATCAGGGGCAGGAGTTTTGGGTAAGAGAACTGGATGAAGGCAGTTACAGACTTCCCATTATAAGATAAATAAATACCAATAAAACATGATAAATATAATTAATGTTGCTTTATATTTAATATAAAACTTGTTACAAGTAAATCCTAAGAGTCCTCATCACAAGGAAAACTACATTTTTTTTTAAATTTCTTTAATTTTGTATCTATGGGAGATGATGAATGTTCACTAAACTTACTGTGGTAATCATTTCATGATGCATAAGCCAAATCATTATGCTATATGCCTTAAAGTTATACAGAGCTATTTGTCAATTATATCTCAATAAAACTTGAAGAAAAAAGTTTAATGTAAGACTTATGACTCAGAATAGAGCTAGTGCTGTGTATCATATGGAATTCCTTATCACTTTCCACTGGAGGTTTTTTCCTGAAAGAAAGTTTTCCCCTATTTCTTCTTGTTAAAAGGCAAGCTCTTCCAGGGACATCTCTTGAGATTGAAACATAGTTCAGAGAATTAACATTCTATTAGATCCCTGGATAATAACCAAAGATCCCTCTGGAACCATTGTCTAAAGACAGTTGCCAAATGTCCCAATGACAAGTCATTATTGATGATCATGCTGCTGCTGCTGCTAAGTCGCTTCAGTTGTGTCCAATTCTGTGCGACCCCATAGACGGCAGCCCACCAGGCTCCCCCATCCCTGGGATTCTCCAGACAAGAACACTGGAGTGGGTTGCCATTTCCTTCTCCAATGCATGAAAGTGAAGTCGCTCAGTCGTGTCTGACTCTTAGCGGCTCCATGGACTGCAGCCTACCAGGCTCCTCCACCCATGGGATTTTCCAGGTAAGAGTATTGGAATGGGTTGCCATTGCCTTCTCCAATTGATGATCATACTTATAATTAAATACATTTAGGTCAGTTCAGTTCAGTCGCTCAGTTGTGTCCAGCTCTTTGTGACCCCATGAATTGCAGCACGACAGGCCTCCCTGTCCATCACCAACTCCCAGAGATCACAAACTCATGTCCATTGAGTCAGTGATGCCATCCAGCCATCTCATCCTCTGTCGTCCCCTTCTCCTCCTGCCCCCAATCCCTCCCAGCATCAGAGTCTTTTCCAATGAGTCAACTCTTTGCATGAGGTGGCCAAAGTACTGGACTTTAGGCTTTGGCATCATTCCTTCCAAAGAAATCCCAGGGCTGACCTCCTTTAGAATGGACTGGTTGGATCTCCTTGCAGTTCAATGGACTCTCAAGAGTCTTCTCCAACACCACAGTTCAAAAGCATCAATTCTTTGGCGCTCAGCCTTCTTCACAGTCCAACTCTCGCATCCATACATGACCACTAGAAAAACCATAGCCTTGACTAGATGGACCTTAGTGGGCAAAGTAGGTTGGTCATAACTTTCCTTCCAAGGAGTAAGCGTCTTTTAATTTCATGGCTGCAGTCACCATCTGCAGTGATTTTGGAGCCCAAGAAAAATAAAGTCTGACACTGTTTCCACTGTTTCCCCATCTATTTCCCATGAAGTGATGGGACAACACTGGAGTTTCAGCTTTAGCATCATTCCTTCCAAAGAAATCCCAGGGCTGATCTCCTTCAGAATGGACTGGTTGGATCTCCTTACAGTCCAAGGGACTCTCAAGAGTCTTCTCCAACATCACAGTTCAAAGGCATCAATTCTTTGGTGCTCAGCCTTCTTCACAGTCCAACTCTCACATCCATACTTTAGGAGACAGCAGACACAAGTGTTGGTAGGACCATGATTCTCAGAATGGATGAAACAGAAATGAAAGCCCCAAGTTAAAGGCAGTGGTCTCTTCCCAGAGATAGAGGGGCAGTTAGAGAGGCCAATCAGAATCACAAGGAGGGCTAGGGAGGGATAGATTTGGAGTTTGGGATTAGCAAAGGCAAACTGTTATATACAAAATATATAAACAAGGCCCTACCGTATAGCACAGGAAACTATACTCAATATCCTGTGATAAACCATAGTAAAAAAGAATAAGAAAAAGAATGTATATATGTACAACTGAATCATTTTGCTGTATAGCAGAAATGAACTATACTTCAATAAAATAAGTTATATATATACGTAATCACAAAGGAAGTTCTCTCAACATAAAATATCCTTCCCAAACACAGAGACAATTTCAGGTCAGGGAATCCTGGTTTTTAATCATTTAGTACAGGAAACGCTTTGTTCCCCTTCTCTTTTTCAAATGAAATTGTATCAAGGAAAACAGATAAAACTGGAGGCAGCAAGGGTCCTGGAAACCAATCCTCTAGGTCACCCCAACCCCAACTTGGAGCTTGGTCACAAGTACGTTAGCCTGGACTTTAAAGTGTGTGTAACCAAACACCCATCTCAACTACGGGAGAAAAAAAAAAAATCTTGAGAAAGTTCCTGCAGAATGTCTAGCTTTGAGCAATGCAACTTCCTGGTATAGTTTCCAAAGCAAACCTGATGTAAAATGAAAGATCAGGCAAGGTAACCAACTGTATGGATTTACTATTTATAGACGTGTTAAAATGAAAGATAGCTAATAATGGTAAAAACAGTGACCACACAGCCCTTCTTTGGGGAATTAATGAGCTATCAGAGACCACTCAAGTCCATACTATTTTAGGATAATAAAATCCTTTCATCTATTGATAAGAGAATGTTTGATTTTAAAATTGACTTGCAAACACCTATTCTAAGACAGGCCCAAATGAACTAAAAATGTGTTTTAAAAAAGGGGGGGGGGTCATTGCCATCCCCTTTATTTAATTACTTTCTGTTGTATGACTTGATATGATGCTGTCTAAGTTGATGCATCTAATATGATGCATCTAACTTGATGGGTGTGTGCTTTTCAAACTCTCATCACAACAGTCCCATCCAGGGCTGATTCAAGTCTATGTCCCAGGCTCTGACCATTTTGGATGGACATGTTCTGCTCACATCAAACATATTAGAATGCACACAACATCCTACATTAAACTATTTCCATTGATGCATCTAATATGATGCATCTAACTTGATGGGTGTGTGCTTTTCAAACTCTCATCACAACAGTCCCATCCAGGGCTGATTCAAGTCTATGTCCCAGGCTCTGACCATTTTGGATGGACATGTTCTGCTCACATCAAACATATTAGAATGCACACAACATCCTACATTAAACTATTTCCATGTAAATGTTTGAAATAAATTATACAACTTTGCTTTTGAAATAATTTTTTTTCTCTTGTTTGGACTTGCCACAGCACTCGGGATCTTAGCTGCCCCCTGCAGTGGAAGCCCCGAGTCCTAACCACTGATAATCAGGAATTCCTGAAATAAATGTTTTTGCTGGAGAAGATTTGGCTGTTGCTGCTGTTGTTCATATTTTGGATCAGAGAACATTTTTTCAGGTCTCAAACATTTTCAGGACCCTTGAGAATCCTGTAGATCCCACATATTGCTGTCATCTTCAGTGCCTGTTAGATAAACCAGCTCTAATCTGTGAAACTCACTGCAGGGTGTACTGTGAGGGAAGTGTCAAGAACAAAGATCAAAAGATGAGAGGAAAAAAAAATCAAAGAAAGAGCTCAATCTCTTAAGTGATGTCATCTCTGTGGGGACCCAAGGGGAAAACGGTATCAAGAGCTTCTCTCTGGTTCCTTTGCCTTTTCTAAATCCAGCTTGTACATCTGGAAGTTCTCCATTCACATATTGCTATGTGAAGTCTAACTTGAAGGATTTGGAGCATAATCTTGCTAGCATGTGAAATGAGTGCAATTGTGTAGTAGTTTGAACATTCTCTGGCATTGCCCTTCTTTGGGACTGGAAATGAAAACTGACCTTTTCCAGTTCTGAAGCCACTGCTGAGTTTTCCAAATTTGCTGGCATATTGAGTGCAGCACTTTAACAGCACCATCTTTTGCAATTTGAAATAGCTCAGCTGGAATTCCATCACCTCCACTAACTTTGTTGGTAGTAATGATACCTAAAGCCCACTTGACTTCACACTCCAGGATGTCTGGCTCTAGGTGTGTGATCACACCATCAAGATTATCTGGGTCTTTAAGACATTTTTTGTACAGTTCTGTGTATTCTTGCCACCTCTTCTTAATCTCTTCTGCCTCTGTTAGCTCCTTGCTGTTTCTGTTCTTTATTGTGCCCATCCTTGCATGAAATGTTCCCTTGATAGCTCCAATTTTCTTGAAGAGATCTCTAGTCTTTCCCATTCAAATGTTTTCCTCTAATTTGTTGTACTGATCACTTAAGAAGGCTTTCTTATCTCTCTTTGCTATTCTCTGGAACTCTGCATTCAGTTGGATATATCTTTCCCTTTTTCTTTTGCCTTTAGCTTCTCTTCTTTTCTCAGCTATTTGTGAGGCCTCCTAGGATCAGGCCTCCACTGAGAACCATTTTGCCCTTTTTCTTTTTCTTGGGGATGGTGTTGATCAATGCCTCCTGTACAGTGTCATGAACCTCCATCCATAGTTCTTCAGGCACTCTTTCTATCAGATCTAATCCACTGAATCTGTTTGTCACTTCCACTGTATAATCATAAGGGATTTTACTTAGGTCATACCTGAATGGTCTAGTGGTTTTTGCCTACTTTCTTTAAGTCTGAATTTTGCTATGAGGATTTCATGATCTGAGCCACAGTTGGCTCCAAGTCTTGTTTTTGCTGACTGTATAGAGCTTCTTCATCTTCGGCTGCAAAGAATATAATCAATCTGATTTTGGAACTGACCATTTGTTGACATCTGTGTGTAGAGACATCTCTTGTGTTGTTGGAAGAGCATTCTCTTGAAAAAACTCTGTTTGCCTTTGCTCTGTTTCATTTTGTATTTCAAGGCCAAACTTAGCTGTTACTCCAGGTATCTTTTGAGTACTTTGCATTCCAGCCCCCTATGATGAAAAGGACCCCTTTTCCTGATGTTAGTTCTAGAAGGTCTTGTAGGTCTTCATAGAACTGGTCAACTACAGCTGCTTCAGCATTAGTGGTTGGGGCATAGACTTGGATTATTGTGATATTGAATGGTTTGCCCCTGTTGGTTTGAGATTGTACCCAAGTACTGCATTTCAGACTCTTTTGTTGACAATGCTGGCTACTCCACTTTTTCTAAGGGATTCTTGCCCACAGTAGTAGATATAATGGTCGTCTGAGTTAAATTCACCCATCCCTGTCCATTTTAGTTCACTGATTCCTAAAATGTTGATGTTCACCCTTGCTATCTCCTGCTTGACCACGTCCAACTTAGCTTGATTCATGGACCTACTATTCCAGGCTCCTATGCAATACTGTTCTTTATAGCATTAGACTTTACTTTCACCACCAGACACATCCACAACTGAGCATCGTTTCCGCTTCCCCAGCCACTTTGTTCTTTTTGGAACTATTCGTAATTGCCCTCTGCTCTTCCCTAACAAGCATATTGGACAACTTCAGGCCTGGGGGGCTTATCTTGTAGTGCCATCTTTTTGCCATTTCATACTGTTCATGGTGTTCTCGTGGCAAGAATACTGGAGTGACTTGCCATTCCCTCCTCCAGTGAACCACGTTTTGTCAGAACTCTGCACTGTGACCGGTCCCTCTTGGGTGGCCCTGCAGGGCATGGCTCATAGCTTCATTGAGTTATACAAGGCCCTTCACCACGACAAGCCTGTTATTCATAAAGGAGATATACAAACACATGTATATGTGTGTGTGTCTGTGTCTTTTGCTGTCTGTCTGGGATTTCTGCAACAGCTTCTTGGATAATCTCTCTGAACCCAGACCCACCTTTTACCCTGTATTTTTTCTGAAATACAAAGGTGGCCACGTCTACAAGTTCCTTACAGGTGCCCCAAATATATGATAGACAATTTCCTCAGTCTGGCATGTAGGCCCACTTACAATCTGTTCTCAGTCTAACCAGATACACAGTGACCCAGCCCATACCCCGAGGAATAATTACTCCCCAAACAAGAGGCACATAGTCATGCCTCAGAGGCCAAGCACACACTGGTCCCTTTTCCTGTGCCTGGCAAACTACACATCTTTTAAGTTTCGGGTTAAAGTGCCACTTCCATTGTAAAATGTTTTCTGAATCCTCGAGGCCCCAACCCTCCTCACTACACTTATTTCATTGTGTTGTCACTATTCACCCATCTTCCTCATTGGACCCGGAGCTTCTTGAGGACAAGGACTATGTGGCCTTACCCACATCAGACCCCCACCCGCTAATCCCCACTCCCAAGGGCCTGGATACAGCAGCTCCTTGATAATTGCTGAATAGTCAAATGAGTGGTAGGTCTAAACTGGACTTTGGTACACTGCCTGAAGATAAACATTCCTAAGGCACTTCTGCTCCCTGCTCCCAAACCCAAGAGCAGAGGGCCACCATTAATTTGTACCTTTGGGTAGATTAGAAAAAAGTGTCTCCTCCAGGCTCATGTATAACAATGTGCTGTGCTTAGTCGCTCAGTTGTATCCAACTCTTTGGGACCTCATGGAGCCCACCAGGCTCCTCTGTCTGTGGGGATTCTCCAGGCAAGAACACCGGAGTGGGTTGCCATGCCCTTCTCCGGGGGATCTTCTCGACCCAGGAATCGAACTCAGGTCTCTGCACTGCAGGCAGATTCTTTACCATCTGAGCCACCAGGGAAGCCTAAGAACACTGGAGCGGGTAGCCTATCCCTTCTCCAGGGGATCTTCCTGACCCAGGAATCGAACCAGAGTCTCCTGCATTGCAGGTGGATTCTTTACCAGCTGAGCTACCAGGGAAGCCCAATATATAACAATGAGATCTTTACCATCTGAGCCACCAGGGAAGCCTAAGAACACTGGAGTGGGTAGCCTATCCCTTCTCCAGGGGATCTTCCTGACCCAGGAATCGAACCAGAGTCTCCTGCATTGCAGGTGGATTCTTTACCAGCTGAGCTACCAGGGAAGCCCAATATATAACAATGAGTGACTGAACTGAACTGAACTGAACTGAGACATCCTTATTCTGGGCTTACCCATGGCTTACAAGTCCTCCTGGTAGGGAGCCATTGATTAAAACCAGCCGCCCTGGCCAGGCACAATGATAACCATTTGCATGGTTATCTCACAACAGGAGGTCTCATAAGGAACATGAGGCAGGTGCTGAAACCAACTGGGAGAATTTGGGGGTGGGGAGAGGAAAAAGGAGGAGGGAGGAGAGGATGTGCCCTGCCAACCTCCCAGAAGCCCTGGCACTGGAATCCATCTTGGTTGAGAGTTGCTTGAGCACCCAGGAAGGCCCCAGTGTCAACTACAGGTGAAGCACAATGACTGGCCAGAGTCACCCCTGAAAATAACCCCATCACCATAAACCCCGAGACTGTGAACCACGTGGCAGAGCCTTTCTCCTGGGCTTCCCTTACCTTGCTGCTCTCTGCCTGGGCACCCCTCTCCAATAAAGTCTCATGCCTTGTCAGGACTTGTGTCTCCTCAAACAATTCATTTCTGAGTGTTAGACAAGAGCCCACTCTAGAGCCCTGGGAGGGGTCCTCTTTCCTGTAATGCTGCCACGGAGCTCTGAATGAGCTACACTTCATCCCTCACGCTCTCAACCAGACCCAAGCTTGCATAGAAACATAATGCCCATATCAAGACCATGGCGGCCAGCCAGCACACACAGACAGTTCTCCCACCTTTGTAGGTGTCATTCCATTTACTCAAGAGGTCCATCTACTCTCACCTGCGCATACGAACTTCAATACCCAGCCCAAAGGTCAGTTCCTCTGTGAATCTCTCCCTGCTCCTCTCAGGCAGACTTCCTGCTCCCTCTTATATCCGCATCACCCAGGAAGATACCCACAATGAGTCCTGTCATATTGCCTCCCAGTTCTTTCCTTCCTGCCTGGCCTCATGGCTGCACTGTGAGTAGGCATCAAGAGGAGGGATTGAATCTTAATCATCTTTGGGTCAACTGTTGCTTCCTGACCTGCATATAGGTTTCTCAAGAGGCAGGTCAGGTGGTCTGGTACTCCCATCTCTTTCAGAATTTTCCAGTTTATTGTGATCCACACAGTCAAAGGCTTTGGCATAGTCAATAAAACAGATGTTTTTCTGGAACTCTCTTGCTTTTTCCATGATCCAGCGGATGTTGGCAAATTGATCTCTGGTTCCTCTGCCTTTTCTAAAACCAGCTTGAACATCTGGAAGTTTACGGTTCACGTATTGCTGAAGCCTGGCTTGGAGAATTTTGAGAATTACTTTACTAGCGTGTGAGATGAGTGCAATTGTGCAGTAGTTTGAGCATTCTTCGGCATTGCCTTTCTTTGGGATTGGCATGAAAACTGACCTATTCCAGTCCTGTGGCCACTGCTGAGTTTTCCAAATTTGCTGTAAGTACAAACTATAGCAGCAACAGTTACAGCAGGATTCTTTTTAACCTCCCTCTGCCAACTATTAGTAACTGAGCCTCCCATACGATTTCAGAGCAAAACGTAAATAAAATCTCATCATTTTACATGCATGTACTTTCTTTATTTTTCCTTATAGGTCATAATATCCCTTCTATTACTAGGAATTAGAATATGGTTGATAAATAACTAAAGCAAGAATTTCAAATTTATCTTTATCATTCAATCAAAAAATATGTTGCAGAGAGCTCCCTTGTGGTCCAGTGGTTAAGAATCCACCTTGTAGTGGAGGGGATGCGAGTTTCATCCCCGGTTGAGGAACTAGGATTCCACATGCTGCAGAGCAACTAAGCCTGTGAACCACAACTAGAGAATCCTCATGTTGTAACTATGATCTGGCCTAATACTATCAACCCTAAACACAGACATCTGTATATTAACACTTCATTATGGTGAGAGACAGTGACTAGCTCAGGAAAGTGATCAGGAGAGGGGAATATCTTACTAACAAACAATTCTTTTGGAGGACTCTCTAAGAATACTAATATTTTTGCAACTGTGTGTTTCCAGGACATTATCTAAGATTCATCAGCATCACAGCATTTGTCAAGGGTCAGGAATCTTGAGAGACCATTTTAGAATTCTGCCTACCGCACAGATATCAGTGCCTACATAGTCTTTAAACTGCTCACTTCCTCCCTCTGAAGCTATGGGCGTTGGTTCTGAGCCCAAGCAAACAAAAATGATATCACATACACACTTTGAAAAATGTATACACAAAGCAGAAAGAAGAAGTGATCTACTATGCACAGGTGGTGGGGCTGCCGAGGGGATATTTAAAGGAAGTTTCAAGATGTGATATTTCAACTGGATGGTTAGAGAAAGAACCATCCCTTCACATTTTTGTCTTCACTGTTTGGCACAGTCTTAAGGTACATAACAGACCCCTGTTGGTGTTTATTGAATGACCTTGCAGGTGTCTTCTAGTGGAGGAGGGGAAAGAGAATTTTAGGAGAATGAATTTCATGTACCAAGACCCAAAGGGTTTTTTTTTTTTTTAATGAGCATTTGTTTTTATTTGTTTTATTTTTATTTATTTTATTGCCTGGTCATATGGCATGTGGGATCTTAGTTCCCCAACCAGGGATCGAACCTGCAGCCCCTGCATTGAAAGTGTGGAGTCTTAACCACTGGACTGCCAGGGAAGTTCCCAGAGACCCAAAGATTTAAAGCCACTTGCTATGTTCAAGGATCAGTGAGAAGTGTTAGATTATCTAAACATACAAGGCAAGATATGGCAAGAGAAGAGGCAGATGATGGGGCCAGAACATGGGAGGCCTGGAATATGGTAAGGAGATAAGACTTTATTTTGTAAATGAAGAGGGATACTTGAAGAGCTTTAAGGAAGTGAAAAAGAAAAAGACAGATTTGTGTTTGAGAAAATTAGCTCTAGTGGAAAGCATGTGTGAAGGCTACTTTGAGGTGAGGGTTTGGATGGATGGGAGTGAGGCTAACCCAGGCCTGTAGGGATTAGTGCCTTGTGGTCTTGGAGTACAAGTAGGGGAGGAGGGTCTACACCAAGACAATGACAGTGGGATGTAGAAGGGATCAGCTCCCAAAGCTAGTTAGGAAGTAGAGGAACTGAAGAGCGTGGCTGGGAAGGAGAGTTGGTTGAATCTGAAGGATGACAAAGTCATGAAGGATGGCCTGAAGATGACTCTGGTTTAGGAGATGGATAAATGATGAGACCATCCGTTGACCTCGAAGTCTAAGAAGAAGAACAGGCTTGAGGAGGAGGAGGGTGTTGGCAGTGATGGAGAGAAGAAGGGCAGCTGTGAATGACAAGTACGCTCTGGGGCATCCTGAGTTTGAGATGCTTGTGGAACATCCTAACAGAATCCAAAAGGAGGCTCTTGAGTTCTCAGCTCTAGAGCTTAACAGGGATGGATACACATCGGATTCTCTAACTCTTAGGTGAGAATCAAGTCATCGCGCTGGATAATCACAGAGGGATGGTGTACAGAGTAAGAAAACAAGGAAGCTGAATATAAAGCCATGAGTCACCAAAAGTTTGCCATGTTGAGGGCAGAAAACATGAACTGGAATCAAAGGTGGGAGAAGAGAGGCTTTGATGGGAACCATTGGATCTGGGAATATGTAGTGGCCACAGAAGGTAAACAAAGAAATGGGCCTCATGGTCAGAAGAAACTGTGCCTGCAAAAATATTTGCTGGTATTGACCTCACTGGCTTGAAGTGGTTAAAAACAAACAAAAAAAAGCCTAGGGAGGGCAAGACCCACCAGACCATGTGTAATTTAAACACAAAACTCTAAGCAAATTAGCTCACAGGACAGATTGTCACAGATTTCTTTACTGGGTTAGGAAATACTTGGATTCATTGGGTTCTATTTTTCTGAGGAAAAAAAAAAACAACTTAGAGTGAAAATGTATGATTCTCCTTTGATCTCTATAATTAATAGATTTGACCCAAGTATTCATCAGCCCTTAATAAAAATCAGTGGTGTTCCTGTTACTTTCCACGGTTTGTTTTCTCATAAGTTGAAGAACAAAAGAGTATCTTTCATAAGATCATCAAGGGTAAGCAGGATGTCACAAGAAGAGAGAGCACTGTGGAATAATAAAAATTTTTAAACGGGGCTGATCCATTTTTAATTTAGTTTTCCTTTGCCCATGTCAGTTCAGTTCAGTTCAGTCACTCAGTCGTGTCCAACTCTTTGTGACCCCATGGACTGCAGCACGCCAGCCTTCCCTGTCCATCACCAACTCCTGGAGTTTACTCAAACTCTTGTCCATTGAGTTGGTGATGCCATCCAACCATTTCATCCTCTGTCATCCCTTTTTCCTCCTGCCTTCAATCTTTCCCAGCATCAGGGTCTTTTCCAATGAGTCAGTTCTTCACATCAGGTGGCCAAAGTATTGGAGTTTCAACTTTAGCATCAGTCTTTCCAGTGAATATTTAAGACTGATCTCCTTTAGGATGGACTGATTGGATCTCTTTGCAGTCCAAGGGACTCTCAAAAAGTCTTCTCTAACAGCACATTTCAAAAGCATCAGTTCTTTGATGCTCAGCTTTCTTTACAGTACAGCTCTAACATCTATACATGACCACTGGATTTCCAGTGAATATTTAAGACTGATCTCCTTTAGGATGGACTGATTGGATCTCTTTGCAGTCCAAGGGACTCTCAAAAAGTCTTCTCTAACAGCACATTTCAAAAGCATCAGTTCTTTGATGCTCAGCTTTCTTTACAGTACAGCTCTAACATCTATACATGACCACTGGAAAAACCACAGCCTTAATTAGATGGACCTTAGATGGACCTTTGTTGGCAAAGTAATGTCTCTGCTTTTTAATGTGCTATCTAGGTTGGTCATAGCTTTTCTTCCAAGGAGCAAGCGTCTTTTAATTGCATGGCTGCAGCCACCATCTGCAGTGAATTTGGAGCCCCCCAAAATAAAGTCTGTCACTGTTTCCATTGTTTCCCCATCTATTTGCCATGAGGTGATGAAATCGATTGCCATGATCTTCGTTTTTTGAATGTTGAGTTTTAAGTCAGCTTTTTTACTCTCCTCTTTCACTTTCATCAAGAGGCTCTTTAGTTTTTCACTTTCTGCCATAAGGGTGGTATCATCTGCATATCTGAGCTTATTGATATTTCTCCCGGCAATCTTGATTCCAGCTCGTGCTTTATCCAGCCCACAATTTCTCATGATGTACTCTGCATATAAGTTAAATAAGCAGGGTGACAGTATACAGCCTTGACGTACTCCTTACCCTATTTGGAATCAGTCTGTTGTTCCATGTCCTGTTCTAACTGTTGCCGCCTGACCTGCCTACTGCCCATGTCAGACTCTACCAAACAACCTGAATGTGAAAGTTGTTCAGTCATGTCTGACACTTTGCAACCATATGGACTGTACCATCCATGGAATTCTACAGGCCAGAATACTGGAATGGGTAGCCTTTCCCTTCTCCAAAGTAACCTGAATAAATACTAGCAGTTGCTGTGCGCTACCAAAATTTGGACATGCTTCAAACATTTCCAAAGAAGGACAATATACTTTTTCGAAAAAAATATATAAGATGAAGTTAACCAAGTGCATGTAAATTCACCACAACCTCTCCTCATTATCCAGAGGGGATGGCCCATGATGATAACTTAGTTAAGGCCAAGTTAAGCAAAATGCAGAGATTCAAGTGCCAAAAAATCAGTGTGTCTCTGCTTTTCTCCTCTGCTCCCTCGAAGCTGATGTCTTGCTAAGCAGCTGGCTAAGTATTCGCATTCTTGGTGACTTGGAGGAGGCGGGAGCCTTGGCAAAGCAGCAGTAACACACACAGAGACACCTCACTTCTGTCCTCTACAATCCCCTCAAACAGTAAGAATGTCAAACCTTCAGTTCTAGAATGAGACTGAGGGTGTTTATGTGAAATTATTCTGTGTGTGTGCTCAGTTGTTCAGTCATGTCCAACTCTATGCAACCTCATGGACTGTAGCCTGCCAGGCTCCTCTATCCATGGAATTTTCCAGGCAAGTATACTGGAATGGGTCGCCATGTCCTCCTCCAGGCAGTCTTTCCAACCCAGGTATCAAACCCTCATCTCTTGCATCTCCTGCATTGGCAAGTGAATTCTGCCACTACCTGGGAAATTATACTATTTCTCTGCTATTCAGTTAGCAGGGAGCTGTGTGACGGGGTTTGCACCAGCAGATGAGAGGATTGGTGAGGCTCTTGACCAGTGGAGCCAATAACGTGGTCAAGAGAGGCCCGACCTAAGGAAAGAGGAAGAGGCCCAGGTGAACAGAGCAGCAGGGGAAGCAGCAGAGGAAACGCCAAGAGTCCCTGGAGCCCATGAGAACAGAAAGCCGAGGTGGGGAGCCCGTTCACCAGAGCAGAAGGGAACCAAAGAACACACACAGAGCTGGAAAAACAGAAAGCACAGCGTATTTCCTTAGCAAGAATGAGAAAGGGACTCACCCTTCTCCTCCCCTCCCCAAACATGCATGGAGTTTGGTTTCACTCATCTCTTGAGGAGGTGTTCCTGCATGCGCTCTGGCCTACCAATTTACAAGAACATGTATTCATCACTCCCATTAAAAAGGAATGTGAATGTCACCCATGACTAGTTTCTCAAGTGGCAGGGAAGCAGGGCAGGTTTGAGTACTTTATTTCCTGCCACATGAAGGTTTGCTGTCAAGCTGCGGTGATCCCACGCAATGGGCTGAGCGGAAGCAGCCCCAGTCCAGACGCTGGCCCCGTCACTCTCGGTGGGACCTTGGATGGGCTCTTCATAGAGCTAAACCTCAGTTTTCTCACCTGTATAGTACGAATTATAACATTCCAGATCCACAGTCCCTCTGTAGCAATTCTGAAATCCAAAGGGCTCCAAAAAAACCAGATTTTTTTGGTAAACTTGTACGAAATTCATCTGATGGCAAAACCTGACCTGAACTAATAATGTGAGACTTAGTTTTCATTTACCTCATTAAACATGATTATCTGGAAGTTTGCTGCAGGAACATCAGTGTGTTTGATAACATGGCTATTATGGGGGTGTTATCAATAATCTAGTATATGCACTGATTTGTCTCTTGCAAATATGAACCATTTTGAATTCTGAAGCATACCAGGGACCTGTGTGGAATCTGAATAAGAGATTGGGGACCTGTTCTTTGGGGTTGTAGGAAGTACTAAGGGAAAATAAAGTGTATCAGTGATTCTAACGATGCCTTGTTGCTGCTGATATTTAGTCACTAAGTTGTGTTTGAATCTTTGCAACCCCAAAGACTAGCCCGCCAAGCTCCTCTGTCCATGGGATTCTCCAGGCAAGAATACTAGAGTGGGTTACCATTTTCTCCTCCAGGGGATCTTACTGACCCCAGGCTCAAACCTGCATCTCTTGCACTGGCAGCAGATTCTTTACCACTGAGCCACCAGGGAAGCTCACAGCAATGCCTGGCAGTTTGTAAGTGCTCAAGAATTACAAATTAGAATTTATTATTATAAAATATGCAGATTGGGAGTGCTCTGCCCCAATCCTGTTACTCTGGAGTTCACCCACGGGAAACATTAAACTCTAAGGTTCTGACTCCCCATCCACCAACTATATCACTGAAGAGTGGACTTTTTGAGGAAAAAACCTCCCTGGAAGGCCATGTGTTCATTCCTACAGGCACTGTGGAGATGAGACCCAAGACTTAAAGCCAAGAAAGAAATTCCAAATATACAACATTTGAGGATTACAAGGACAGGGAATGAAAGAAGGGCTGAAACTGGACATGCTCCCTCCCAAAGGTGGTGAGGCCTGGTGGAGGGAGGCTTGCCCTTGGAGCCAGCGAGATCTCACTCCTCACCCTGCCCTCCCTCGTGATGGGAACTGCTGGATCTGTTTCTTCAGGTGGAAAGTGGGCTGACAGTACTTCTGAAAGCTTCACTATGATGGAAAAGCATTCTTCATGGGGACCTGGTACATAGATGAGATTCAGCAAGGAACAGGCCAAAACACACAGACACCATTATACTGGGTGCTAAGAAAACCAAAGTTTCTACAGAGTATAATTCTGCCTTGCCCTGAATTCCTCTCCAGAGGAAAAGCCTATGTTTCCTGCAAAAGTGAGACTAAGAGGCCACACCGAGGGGGCATTCCATCTATGAAGAACTCTAAGCCTGTAGTGAGAGGTTCTTCTCTCTTGACAGTGCCCGTGCTCCTTGGGGGACTTCTGACTCGGAAGGACAGCCACGCACAAGGTCAAGTTCAAAACTGTAAAGGTGATCTGTGGACACACGGATGGTCAATAAGACTTATTCACCCCTTGAATCCAACTTTGGCTGGATGACCAAGGCCCAGTGTGACCCCTTATAAAAGGAACAGTTGTCAAGGTACTTAGAAGAAAGGAGGGTTGTTTTCTGGCATTCAAAGTGGATCGTTTCATGAAGGAGACCTTTCACCCAAATAATCACCTTGTCCTCGCATGTCCAGATCAGGCCCAACACAGAGAATAAACAGATACTCTTACAGAGGCGGCCTTGAGATTAACTCCAGCCAATGCCTGGTTTTCTACAGAGACTTTGACCTGAGTAATCATGTTCTCTCCAGACCTGAGCCACACAACTTGAGACACGCCAGGTGTTAAGACATTCGCAACCTCTGGGCTTTCCTCAGCACTCCTTTCCTCTTTCCTGCCCATCATGGTTGGAGGTGAGAATTCCCCTCTTTCCGCCCTGCTGAGCCTCAGGGCTTCAGCCCCCTCGTTCCAGGAGAGGCAGGGCAACCCTGAGAACACCTGCGCAGTGCCTGCCCCAAGCCCGGCATGAAGAGGCTTCCTTTGAATGGTGGCTGCCCGTGAACTCATTCCCATTTCTTCAGAGCAGCGGCTCAACAGCCAGATCAATCTCAGGGTTAGGGGCCTGTCAACTAAACAGATGCACAACATGAGAGTTGCGAGTTATGTTTCATTTGGGACCCAATGAGGATTGCAGCCCAGGAGACAGCACCTCAGATAGCTCTGAGGGACTGCTCCAAAGAGGCAGTAGGGGAAGGTCAATACATAAGATTTTGGTGAAGGGGGAGTTCAGGGCAATCAAGAACTTGTTTTACAAAAGGCTTTCTGCTAGTCATGAGGAGCCATGTCACCATGAAAGGATTTAGTGCTTTTCTAGACATCAGGGAGGAGATGCAAGGATTGGGATCATGAAATCAGTTCCTGAAGGTATCAATATCTAAAGACCTGTTCCACCAGTTTCCCTGCAGCACTGAGTGCCTCACTCTCCACGCTGAAACCCCTTCAGGGAGTGCTGAAGGCCAGCAGCTGCAGCAGCATGGGCGCATTGCTGGCAAATGCCCTTGGCAAGCGCCAATCTGTAGTTGACAGTACCAGCAGAGCTGGATCACCAGAGAAAGGCACAGAGAATGAACATGAGAGTGAGAAGAGGGAATTTTTTTAAGAAATAATCTGACATTTGATTAATTTCTTAAAGCATCAAAGTATAAAAGAAATAGCCACAAGTCCATCTCGGTATAAATAAATAGCTGCATAAATAAATAGATGAGGACAGCTCTGGTTTTCCAGTGGCTAAGACTCCGTGCTCACAATGCAAGGAATCTGAGTTCGTTCCCTGATGGGGGAACTAGATCCCACAGGTCGCAACTAAGAGTTTGCATGCCACAGCAAAGATCAAAGATCTTGAATGCCACAACTAAGACTAGGTGCAGCGAATAAATAATTAAATAAAAATAAATATTTTTAAAGTAAGTAAATACGTAAATGTAGGAGAAAGGACAGCTCTTCCTTACAAAAGAATTCCACTTAATAAATGTAGAAAGAATGAAGAAAATAGAAATTCACCTTTAGAAACCGCAGGAATAACTGCGGCAGGCAAGATCCTGCTAAAATTAGGAGGCAAAAGTTTGAGGAGAAACAGTATTTGCATAGTTTCCAAGTGTTTCTCCTACAAAAGCGAAAACTCGAAGTGTCTGTGGCTCAGTCGTGTTCAACTCTTTGCAACCCAATGGACTGTAACCCGCCAGGGATTCTCCAGGCCAGAATACTGGAGCCGGTAGCCATTCCCTTCTCCCGGAGCTCTTCCTGATCCAGGGATCAAACCCGGCCTCCTGCATTGCAGGTGGACTCTTTACTGTCTGTGCCACAAGGGAAGGCCATAGAGCCCGACACTGTTGATAATTAGTGTTCCTCCGCAGGTTTACCCGATCACCCCTCACGGTCTTCCCACCAGCACTGCCGCCATCACTCCCACCGCCTCCAGCTGAGGACCCCGAGCCACCCGCCGTGACAGTTTCACAGCTAGGCTCACAGTCTAGGGCTGGCATTGCTGTGACCACTGTAGCTGAACTTGAAAGTCACTGTTAGTGCTGTATGACATCTTGCTGCTGCTGAGCATGTGGCCAAATACTGCTAAGATGCTGCCACGTGGCTGGCGTTTCATCTCCTGTGTCTCAGCCCCGGTTTTGTGACAAGGCTCCCTGCTGTCTCCTGAGACTGCACACTCAGCCTTCTGTTTAATGGGGATTGTGTGCAGGGTCCGGACCTTGGATGCCAGGATGAGACACTGTCTTGCAGAATATTTCTTTTTTTATGTTTTTCTGTAAGGGAACACTGTATTGTTCCACATTTTAGCTTTGGTTTTGTAATCACTGATTATATAATGAGTTCTGGTTCTCTGCTGGCAGAGTTGGTCTGCAACTGTTAAAGACACAGCTGCTTTAGAACACACGGAGATGGAGACCATGTCCGCATGACCCACTGCCTCCACCAGCATCCTTGCTAATCTCCTGAAAGATCAGGCCCACCTTATACTACAATGTGGTGGGTGGCAGTGTGACAGCAGGACAACTCCACTGTTGCACAAAGAGAAGCAGATCCTCATTGTGAAGCTGCAATTTTGCAAAACATCAGCTACCTCTAGGGGGGCCAACTTGATCCGCTTCCCTCCTGTCTCAGAGCTTGAAAGTCTGTGTCCTTGACTTCCAGATTTGGGTTTCCAGATAAAAGACACAACTCCCAGCTAAATTCCAATTGCGAATAAACAGTGAAAACATTTTTTCAGTGTAAATATGTCCCATGCAACACCTGGGACATACACTAAAAAACAATATTCATAATTTGTCTGAAATTCAAATGTAACTGGGCTGTGCTAAGTCGCTTTCAGTTGTGTCTGACTCTTTGTGACCCCCATGGACTGAAGCCCACCAGGCTCCGCTGTCCGCGGTATTCTCCAGGCAAGAATACTGGAGTGGGGAGCCATTTCCTTCTCCAGGGGATCTTCCCGACCCAGGGAAATGCAGCTGGGCAGCCTCTTATTTTTATTTGCTAAATCTGGCAATCCTACTCAAGATCAGACTCTCGTCATTGTCCTGTCCTCTGGGTCTGTCCTTGTGGGACTCCGATAATTCATTCTGCCAAGAAGCCTGAGACAGAATGAGGC
Organism: Oreotragus oreotragus; assembly: GCA_006410675.1. Taxonomy (NCBI): domain Eukaryota; kingdom Metazoa; phylum Chordata; class Mammalia; order Artiodactyla; family Bovidae; genus Oreotragus; species Oreotragus oreotragus. The sequence goes on along the minus strand of SJYX01018339.1, from coordinate 153,856 downwards.
AAAGGAAGAATCTTAATCACTCTTGGCTTTTTGTTCTTATCTAGCTCCGAGTGTCACAGATATGCATTAACTTCATAAATAAATTAAAACCTCTCATTTGAAGTTTGATTCATTTCTATCCTGAAACTTTAGCAACATTGGATTCCACTGAGAGGAAGGATGGTGTAAAGAGGAAAGAATGATCTAGGGCTGGAGGAACCTGGCCTCTCATCCCAGGCCAAGCGGCCATGATGTGGCGTGCTCACGGTGTAGCGCTCTCTCTTTAGTCTCTGTTTGAGAACCTAAAGGAGTCCATTAAACGACCTCTAAGATCCAGTCCAGGGCTAATAATTCTATGGTCTGGCTTCAAAAAGTCTGAAACTTACGACACAGCTGGCTGTGGCTGTGAAAGTCACTCAGTCGTGTCTAACTCTTTGGGACCCCACAGACTATACAGTCCATGGAATTCTCTAGGCCAGAATACTGGAGTAGGTAGCCTTTCCCTTCTCCAGGGGATCTTTTCAACCCAGGGATCGAACCCAGGTCTCCTGCATTTTGGGCAGATTCTTTACCAGCTGAGCCACAAAGGAAGCCAAAGAATACTGGAGTGGGTAGCCTTTCCTTTCTCCAGGGGATCTTCCCAACCCAGGAATCGAACCGGGGTCTTCTGCATTGCAGGCGGATTCTTTACCAACTGAGCTACCGGGGAAGCCGAAACTTAAGACATATGTAACTGAAAGTCACAGTATTAGATTTGAAAAGCTTAAACATCTGGAATTTTTTATATGCTGAATTTTTAAATAAATTGCTTACCAATTTTCTGTCTGTTCAGTTCAGTCACTCAGTCACATCAGACTTTTTGTGACCCCATGGACCGCAGTATGCCAGGCCTCCCTGTCCATCACCAACTCCTGGAGTTTACTCAAACTCATATCCATTGAGTTGGTGATGCCATCCAACCATCTCATCTTCTGTCGTCCCCTTCTCCTCCCACCTTCAATCTTTCCCAGCACTAGGGTCTTTTCAAATGAGTCAGTTCTCATCAGGTGGCCAAAGTATTGGAGTTTCAGCTTTAGCATCAGTCCTTCCAATGAATATTCAGGACTGATTTCCTTTAGGATGGACTGGCTGGATCTCCTTGAAGGGACTCTCAAGAGTCTTCTCCAACACCACAGTTCAAAAGCATCAATTAGAAAGGTACATATCTTGACCTCCTCAGAATCCTTGTTACTCCATTAAATACTTTGTGCAAACTTTTTACATAATTAGTATTCAGGTACAAGATTCACCTGTCAGAATACTCTTAATAGAATTTTCCGGTCTATCATTCCTTTTTTTTTTTTTTTTTTTTTTTACTTGTTTATTTGGTTGTGCCAGGTCTTCGTTTCAGCATTCAGGATCTTCAGATCTTCGAACTTTGTTGTTGCACGTGGGATCTAGTTCCCTGACCAGGGATTGAACCTGGGTCCCCTGCATTGGGAACTCAGAGTCTAAGCCGGGGAAGTCCCCATGTCTATCATTCTTAAATGACTTTATTAAAGTCCAACATTCTTTTTTTAAAAAATATTTATTTTTATTTTACTTTTGGCTGCACTGGGTCTTCGCTGTTGTGCATGGGCTTTTCTCTAGTTGTAGTGAATGCAGGCTGCTCTCTGGTTGCGGTGTGCAGGCTTCTTGTGGCGGTGCTTTCCCTTGCTGCGGAGGATGGGCTCTAGGCACATGGGCTTCAGTAGCTGTGGCACAGGGCTTAGCTTCTTCTTGGAATCTGGGACCTTCCTGGACCAGGGATCGAACTAGAGTCCCCTGCATTGCAAGGTGGATTCTGAACCATGGAACCACCAGGAAGCCCAGTAAACTCCAGCGTTCTAAATTAAAGCTGTCTCCTGAACTTGAGCCATTAGTAGTTACTCTAAGGAGAGACCAGTATGATCTTGGATAAAGGAAGATATTTTATGAAGATGTTCTTACTCAAGATCTAAAATGCATGCTAAGGAAAAAGCACTTTAGACTTGGGTGAGCATACTTTTCAAGTAGAGTCAACAAACATATTGACTATCCCACTGGACTATCCTGTATACTCTTCTGGTTTTAAACTCCATTTTATAAATGTTTATGGTGCCCAAATTTGCATGTTCACGTTTCATTTTTCTCCTCAGTTTCGAACCAAATTTCTAATTCCCTAATAGAAATCACCACCTAAATGTCCCACAGATACCTCAGACTCAGTAAATGTAAAATAAAGTGGAAATTAACACAACATTGTAAATCAACTATACTTCAATTTTTTTTTAAAAAGCAATGCCTGTTCCCTTCACCCGACAGCCTGCTATATTGGCCTCCTTGAACTTGATTAATGGTATTAATATCCACCATCATCATTATCATGGTGGAATGATGTGGCAAGAATACTGGAGTACGTTGCCACCTCCTTTTCCAGGGTATCTTCCCAACCGAGGAATTGAACCGGCAGAACCACAAGACATCTCCTGCATTGACAACCAGATGCTTTACCATCAGCGCTACCTGGGAAGCCCCTTGATGAGCAGAGGAGAGGTCAAATGTCAGCAGGCTGTAAGGGGGCAGAGATATTCTACAGATTGGAAAATCTGTTTCTCAGTTGTTAAAAACTCATTCTCATTAAGTAAATATTCTGTGAATACCACTTAAATTCCAGGCTTCTTGATCTTTATTTTTACCTTTTTTTTTTTTTGGCTATGCTTCATGACTCGTGGGAACTTAGTTCCCAGACCAGAGATGGAACCTAGGTCCTAGCATGGAAATATGGAATCCTAACCCTGAATCACCAAGAAAGTTCCACTTTTGACACTTTCTATTATTATAAAGTATTTGATACTACAGAAAGGGACATGAAATATATGTATGGTTTAAAAACAATCATTGTGTGTGTCACCTCCACCCTGGGCTTTCCTGGAGGCTCAGTGGTAAAGAGTCTGCCTGCCAGTGCAGGAGATGCAGGTTTGGTCCCTGGGTCAGGAGGATCCAGTGGAGAAGGAAATGGCAACTCACACCAGTATTCTTTCCTGGAGAATTCCACGGACAGAGGAGCCTGGCGGGCTGCAGTCCATGGGGTCAGACATGACTGAGTGATTAAACAACAACATCTCCACTCATGCCGAGAAATGGAATTGCCAGGGCCTCAGAACCCTACTCCTCTTGTCTTTCTTCCTGAGCACTGGAGACATCACCATCCTGACTTCTGTGATAATCATTTCATTGCTTTTATTAGTTGCCTCCCCACATTGATAGGCTAGAGAGAGAGAGAGATACAGGTATATATTCCAAGTTTTCTAGGACAATAAACAGTGTACGGTCAAAAATAACTAAGCCTACAAGGACATATGCTAACAAGAATGAAAACTAGCAGAAAGAGACCTCCAAAGAAATTTTAAAATTGGTACACAATATATACAAGCAACTAGGCTTACTAAATTCAGAGAAAAAAGTAGCAAATATATGCAAAACAGGAAATGATAAAAAGTGATTTAGCCAATTTAAAAAAGAACCAAATAGAATGTCTCAAAGTAAAAAATACAATAAACCAAGTTAAAAACTCAATAGAAATGTTTAAGCAATTTAAACACACTGAGGAGAAAATTAGAGAAACAAAATACAGATCAGGAGAAATTATCCAGAGTATAATATAGAAAAACGACTGGAAAAAACATAGCTTTGCAAATATGACTCAAACGGTTAAGAATCTAGTCTTTAAAGACTAAGATGACACTCATTTCCTCCAGAAAGAGCTTTCATTTGCCTTTGCTAGGCACACAGGCACACTTCGCTGACGAAGGTCCAGATGACAAAGGTATGGTTTTTCCAGTATTCATGTATGGATGGGAAAGTTGGACCATAAAGAAGGCTGAGCACAGAAGGACTGCAAGGAGATCAAACCAGTCAATCCTATAGGAAATCAGTCCTTGAATATTCATTGGAAGGACTGATGCTGAAGTTGAAGCTCGATTCTTTGGCCACCTCATGCAAAGAGCCGACTCCTTAGAAAAGACCCTGATGCTGGGAAAGATTGAGGGCAGGAGGAGAAGCGGGTGACAGAGAGTGAGATAGTTAGACAGCATCACTGACTCAATGGACATGAATCTGAGCAAACTCCAGGAGACAGGGAAGCCTGGCATGCTGCAGTTGATGGGATCACAGAGTCAGACACAGCTTAGTGTCTGAAAAAGGAGGCACACAGGAACATTTTTAATCACTTTAAACTAAATTCACTTTAGTTTGAGAGAGTTTTACGGTATTATGTTTTCCTGTTCTCTTTGTTTTCATTTATTTATTTTTCATCATCAAATGAACATGGCTTTCCAGCTGTGAGAGTGCTAACCTGCAGTTATATCTTGTCAGGGCAGTTCCCTACCTTTCCCATCTGTCCTGCTCTGCCCAGTGTAAGGACCTGAGGGAGGCGGCCCATTTATTTTTGTTTCACCCTTGCTCTGAGGGATTTTCCTGTTTTAGTAAGGAGAGGAGCAGGCCCTAGGTTTTGACTCTGTGCTCCTTGTCCTAAGAAGCCCTAAGATACAAACTGGCCTAATTGGCAAATGTCCTTAGTTCAAAAACAGCTTTAGGGTACCACTTAACTTTCAGAGACTATGTTTTCCTTTGATCTGGGGCTTTAACCTCTTACTATCTTGTCTGATCTTTGATGTTTTTAAGAAGTTATAAATTTTTTTTTTTTAGTGAGTGTTTTTGGTTGTTTCTAGTAGGAGATTGGTCTGATCTTCATCCTGCCTTATTCTTGGAAATGCAAGTCCTCTCATCTTTCTAGGCTTAACTGAACTCCACACTTAGAAACAAAAACCCAACACAATCTTCTGTAAGCAAGTTACAGAAAAGCAAGCACGTGTTTTTTAAGTCTCCTGTACTTTAGGAAAAGAATCATTGTAAAGTTCACTCAAATAGGCTACAAAACTTGAACTACCATTAAAATTTTTAAGAAATATATCTGAAATTTTCTAAGAAAAGTTTCCCCCAAAATTCAATTTTCAAACCACTGCTAAATTATTTTTAAATTGCAACATTTTATCCAGAAATTGCTTTTCCATAGAACTCAGCTACCCAAGAATCTAAAAGTATATAAAGTGACTCTACATAATCCAGTTAGAGGACAAAAGTGTTGTCACCTTATTTAATGTACTTTATTCATCAGAAGTCTTCGAGGCCTCATTCAGAGTTGATTAGCTCTTATTTTATGCACAATCCAAAGAAACCTCATTCTTTGGTTTTCTAGCCCATTAAGCACAGAGAAGGAATAACTTGAAGGAAAACATGTATTTTCAAAGGCAGGCTCATTACAAGAGTCAGGGATGGCACTTAACAAATCCACAAGTATCACAGACTCGATGGATGTGAGTCTGAGTGAACTCTGGGAGATGGTGATGGACAGGGAGGCCTGGCGTGCTGCGATTCATGGGGTCGCAAAAAGTCGGACACGACTGAGCGACTGGACTGAACACAGGATTTTATGTATCCATGTATAAAATGTTCAGAAAGCTCCAGGAGAGGCACAGTGGAGACTTTTTGGCTCTCCCGGGTCTTCGCTGCTGCACGCAGGTTTCCTCTGGTTGTGTGTGGTTTTCTCTGGTTGTGTGTGGTTTTCTCTGGTTGTGTGTCGTGCACGGGCCTTTTGTTGCCGTGGCTTCTCTTGCTCTCTAGGGCACGTGGGCTTTAGTAGTTGCAGCACATGGGCTCAGTAGCTGTGGCTCCTGGGCTCAGTTGCCCCGTGGTGCATGTGGAATCTTCCTGGAGCAGGGATCAAACCCGTGTCCTACACTGACAGGTGGATTCTTAACCACTTGCCCACCAGGGAAGTCTACAATGGAGACATTTTGCCCAACATTCTACAGTAGCTCCTGGGAGGCTCATGGTACCATTCACAGCTTAGTGAACAAACCTCTACATTTTTGGTATTGTTCCTGCGGTAGCAACAAACCAGTGAAGCCATCTCTGAGAAAGACAGGGATGTAATGTCTTTGATATATTTTCTGTAATTTTTAAGAAAATAAAATTAAAAATTACTTTTAGGGTAAAAGCTTGCTGATTTGGAGAATCTCACTCACTAGTTGGGCCTGAAAAATAAGCATTTCTATATTACAGCCTGCTGATCCAACTTCCCTTTGAGACTGACTCCAGAAAATTCAGAGCTTATAAATACCCTAAATGTAGCTTTCAGTTCTTTAGCCTTCAATCTAGGAGTTGAAAGAAGGGACATTTTTCTCAGTATCACTGACGTCTAAAACAGGAACTTAAAGAGAAAGCAACAAGTGAAAAAAAGGGGCAGAGATGAGGAGGGTCTGGTTTTACTTTAGAGCAGTCCCATTTGGGCCAGGTTATAGATATAGAAAAGAAAACTTTACTAGTGCAAAATGAAACTGTCAAGATTGTTAAGTGATAGATGACAATCAGGGTTCAAAAGTTGCATGGGAAAGAGGAGATGAAGGGAGTGGAGGACAGGAAACATCCCCAGGTGGTCCTGCTTTTGTTTTTCTCTGTTTCAGCACAAAGGGTGCCAATCAGCTTCCCAATGTATGTTAGGAGACACAGCTCTCAACTTACACATTGATTTTATAGCTCCCTGAAATGTAGGCTCTGTTTCTGTGGTATAGGAGAATCATTACTTAAAAGGTTTCAGACTTCCCTGATCCCACAAGATGAGGTACTGAGTTTTAGTATCATTATCATTATTACATCATTAGTATCATTCTAGAATCTCGAAAGTGGGAAAACCCAGACACCTGCTTAACTGCAAGATGCTGCTATTCTATATCCAGTGTATTTCCCCTTAGTATTTATTGTACCAACTTGACTTTCCAAGTATTTAATTTGTAAGCTTTTTTTTTTCTTTTTTTAATTTCACAAATGAACTTAACAACTGAAATGTGGTAGGAGAACAGGACTTCTGTTTTGATTCGAATTGGCAAGTAAGTTTCATTTTGCTAGTCAGTTCTGGTAGATCTGATGGCAAGCCACATTCTGAAAAGTATTGAAACTGCTTCTAAGTTCCGGAGGAGAGAGCTCTGAGATCCATTAGCAATGTCTGCTCTCACATAGGACTGGGAATATAGCATGCTTGTCGAATATTTGTTATCCGTGGCTTAGTTCAACAAATACTAAATGTCAAGTAGTATGCAAAGTACAAGAGTTTGTTTTATATTGTTTTTGTTTTAAATAAAGAAAACATAGTTCCTTTATTTAATGTAATAAATGGCAGGCATATGACCAAATAACTAAAATCTGGTGTGGAATATGCAGCAAGGAAAGTGTATCAAGGTCCAGAGGGCCAGAGAGGAAGAAGGGGAGATGGATCTTCAGGGAATGGGTCTAGGAGAAGGCCAGTAATCCGCAGTTTCAGACAGACAGCTGGGTGACCTCAGTTTTGGTCTGAATCTACCCCTTCGCACTTCATCCACAAGTGGCAGAGCACCAGTATGTGACCAGTTTCCAGGTGGGCAAATTTCCTAGAGTATTCTAATAACTAGCTCATAGAGCTCTTCTCTTGTTATCCACAGCCTTTGTCTCATTATCAGTGAATCCTGGCTGGATGCCACGAGGGTATAGACTATGCTCTATGGGCATCTGAAGGAGCGAGCCAAGGATGACTGCACAGAGAGCACCCCAGTGGGCTTATCCTTTCAGAGCACATGGGCTAACAATGATAGGAATGGCCCAAAACCAAGAACAAATATTTTTAAAAGGCATCAGCTTTGTGAGTAGCATCAGGAAGGTAAAGAATCCAAAATAATCCAAGGTTGGAAAATGCTAAACAGAAGAGCTATTTATAAGCTGTGTTTGGAACAAAACAATCAACCAAGTAAGACTATGATCAATTTGGGGGAAGAGATGCATAATGGTAACATATATAAGAACATTAGAAGAAAATAATCGGGACTTTCCTGATGGTCCAGTGGCTAAGACTCTGTATTTCCAATCCAGAGGGCTCAGGTTTGACCCCAGGTCAGGGAACTAGATCCCATATCCCATTTAAGACCTAGCACAGCCAAATAAATTTTAAAATACATTTAAAAATCATAATTACCAGATTACTTCCTGTCGTTTTCCTCTGTAGAAGGTATTTCTCATAGATGATGCATCAAACTCATCTAGAGTATCTGTAAAATGTATGTTCCCAGGCCCCATTTCAGACCTACCAAGCCCAAATCTCTAGAAGCCTGTGGAGAACGTGCATTTTTAACAGCTCTTCCTTCTCCAAGTGATCCATATATACCCTACAGATTTAAAACCACTACTCTTAGGGACAGAATGACAAGGGCTATAAGCTTCCCCAGTGGCTCAGTGGTAAAGAATCTGCCTGCAGTACAGGAGAAGTGGGAGACTCAGGTTCGAGCCCTAGGTCAGGGTGACCCCCTGGAGGAGGACATGGCAATCCACTCCAGTATTCTTGCCTGGAGAATCCCACGAGAGGAGCCTGGTGGGCTGCAGTCCATATGGTCGCAAAGAATTGGACATGACCAAAAGGAATAAGCACGCACAAGGCAATGAAATCCAGGATAAATGAGAAGGTGGTGAGAGTGCCAGCTGCTTTAGATGTGTTTAATTCTGCAACGCCTATGAAATACATCCAGGATAAAAAGTAACCAGCAGATGAAGTTATATAAATCTCAACATCAGTCTTTAAGAAGTCACGCTGCTGCTGCGAAGTCACTTCAGTCGCTTCCAACTCTGTGCGACCCCACAGACGGCAGCCCACCAGGCTCCCCGGTCCCTGAGATTCTCCAGGCAAGAATACTGGAGTGGGTTGCCATTTCCTTCCCCAACGCATGCATGCANCAGTCTTTAAGAAGTCACGCTGCTGCTGCGAAGTCACTTCAGTCGCTTCCAACTCTGTGCGACCCCACAGACGGCAGCCCACCAGGCTCCCCGGTCCCTGAGATTCTCCAGGCAAGAATACTGGAGTGGGTTGCCATTTCCTTCCCCAACGCATGCATGCATGCTAAGTCGCTTCAGTGGTGTCCGACTCTGTGTGACCCTATGGACGGCAGCACACCAGGCTCCTCTGTCCACAGGATTCTCTAGGCAAGAAGGCTGGAGTGGGTTGCCATCTCATGGGAATGGTATAACTCCTAGAAGCCTAGATGGAGGTAGATGAATATTTGTTGCCATCACATGGCAAAAAGGGAAGATTCAATAAAATACAGAATTGTCAATTGTATATGGATTCCTAGTAAAACCTTGGAAAGCATTAATAGTATTCATAAACACTTAAAAGTAGTGTTGATCATTAATAGTCAGACTGGAGTCATCACAAATAAATACATGTGTCTTTTACTTTCAGCTGCATCAACCTCTTCTTGGAAAATGTCATTATAAATTATAAATAAAAAACTATGCATACTAAACTGATCTCATTTTTAAAATAAGTCTCTTACAACAGCAGAATGATGGAATTAGCTTGTGTTGAGTTTTTCTTGTATACCCTGGTGGCTCAGAGGTTAAAGCGTCTGCCCCCAATGTGGGAGACCCGGGTTCGGTCCCTGGGTCGGAAAGATTCCCTGAAGAAGGAAATGGCAATCCACTCCAGTATTCTTGCCTGGAGAATCCCATGGACGGAGAAGCCTAGTAGGTTAGAGTCCACGGGGTCGCAAAGAGTCAGACACGACTGAGCGTCTCATGATATATACTGAGCAGGATGGAGAAATGTGAGAAAACCAGTAGGACTAACCGTTTTTAGCCACTGGACCATNAAGGAAATGGCAATCCACTCCAGTATTCTTGCCTGGAGAATCCCATGGACGGAGAAGCCTAGTAGGTTAGAGTCCACGGGGTCGCAAAGAGTCAGACACGACTGAGCGTCTCATGATATATACTGAGCAGGATGGAGAAATGTGAGAAAACCAGTAGGACTAACCGTTTTTAGCCACTGGACCATCAGGAAAGTCTCGATTATTTTCTTCTAATGTTCTTATATAGGGTAACATTATCCATCGCTTCCCCCAAATTGATCATAGTCTTACTTGGTTGATCGTTTTGTTCCAAACACAGCTTATAAATAACTCTTCTGTTTAGCATTTTCCAACCATGGATTATTCTGGATTTTTGAGAACCTACTTTATGTCAAGAACTCTGCTAAATGTTTTGTGATTACTATTTAATTTAAACATCTACCCATTTCTATAAAGTGAAAACAACTGTCCCATTTTACAGATGAGGAAACTAAGCAGAGAGTCATCAGGTAACTTGCCCAGGGTCACATAGCCAGGATATGGTTGAGGGGCCAACTCTGTGATCAAACTTTGCGTGCCTACCAACTAACGCTTTATTTCAGCTGGATGGAGTCACAGCTAGGTAGAATGCCATGTCCAGAAAGAGTTAATCTGTGGTTCGTGCCAACCTGAAAGATTCACCAATGACTGCCATGGGTCAGAGTCCCAGAACTGCTCAACATTTTTACTAGTGATTTAGATAAAAATATAAAGGTTGGGCTTGTTTACAGATGGCATAAAGCTAGAGAAAGGGATAACTAAAACTGTAAATGAGATTGGCAGATGAGAACAACAGGCCAGAGTCAAAAAGATAAAAATTTTTAAAGGACCATGGTAAAATCCTATACCCTGGTTACAAAAGAAAGTACAGTTAGGAATACACAGCTTAAGACAAAAGGTAGAAACTTGTATTGACCTGATCGGCCTCCCAGAGACTAGTTCAAAATAATAAATATGTGTCAACAACAAAATGACTTCACGTACTTCTTTAACTGGCCCCCAGATCCATGCCCCTCCAAAGCTGAAGTTATCATATTTCATCTAATTTGAGATGCCGTTGATCGCAAGATACACCAGTAGCTTAGCACCGCTGAGAAAAGAGGAGGGAATGCCATCAATTAAACAAGAACACAATACTTTCACATTCAGTTCAGTTTAGTTCAGTCACTCAGTCGTGTCTGACTCTTTGCAACCACATAGACTGCAGCACGCCAGGCCTCTCTGTCCATCACCAACTCCTGGAGCTTACTCAAACTCATGTCCATTGAGTCAGTGATGCCTTCCAACCATTTCATCCTCTGTCGTCCCCTTCTCCTCCTGCCCTCAATCTTTCCCAGTGAGTCAGTTCTTCACATCAGGTGGCCAGAGTATTGGAGTTTCAGCTTCAGCATCAGTCCTCCCAGTGAATATTCAGGACTGATTTCCTTTAGGATGAACTGGTTTGATCTCCTTGAAGTCCATGGGACTCTCAAGAATCTTCTCCAACACCACAGTTCAAAAGCATCAATTCTTCAGTGCTCAGCTTTCTTTATAATCCAACTCTCACATCCATACGTGCCTACTGGAAAAACCATAGCCTTGACTAGCTGGACCTTTGCTGGCAAAGTAATGTCTCTGCTTTCTAATATGCTGCCTAGGTTTGTCATAACTTTTCTTCCAAGGAGCAAGCATCTTTTAATTTCATGGCTGCAGTCACCATCTGCAGTGGTTTTGGAGCCCAAGAAAATAAGGTCTGTCACTGTTTCCACTGTTTCCCCATCTAATTGCCATGAAGTGATGGGTCCAGATGCCATGATCTTTGTTTTCTGAATGTTGAGTTTTAAGCCAACTTTTTCACTCTCCTCTTTCACTTTCATCAAGAGGCTCTTTAGTTCTTCGCTTTCTGCCATGTTGCTTTCATATTACTTAACATTTTTGTTTCATAATGGTGGAGGGAACTTTTTAAACTTTACTAGCTCTTTGTGTCACCTCCTGACCCTCAGCTGTTAGTCTTGTGAAGGAACAGTTTAGTGAGGAAGTTTTTAAGGATACTAGAAAGAAACCCTCAGAGTCAGAGAGAGAGATTCACTGAATTAGAGTTGCATTAACTAGCTGTGATGGAAAGGAAGCCCCTGCAGGAAGTGGGTATCTTTATTTAGAGGCACAAAGAAAAGAACCACAGAGTGAAAGGACTTGGTCTTCCACTAAGACTCTGAGAATTACAAGAAAAATTTCTTGTGCTAACGGTCATAGGACTTGGAATCACTTTCAGATGAGAGTCCAGAGAATTCCCTTGCAGCCCAGAAGTTAGAAATCTGTGCTTTCATGGCCAAGGGCCCAGGTTCAGTCCCTGGTAAGGTAACTAAGATCCTGACAGCCACGCAGCAAAAAAAAAAAAAAAAAAATGAGAATCCAGAAGCAATCATTGATTTGTGCAGTGCTTCCAAGATTGTTCAACAGGTTACTTCAATACAGAGCCAGGAATATAGGCTGATGTCACCATTGCTGATGACTCTTAATTGTGAACAAAAAAAAAGTTTAATAGACATAGATTTGTTTTTCACATCAATTGTGCATAATACAAAAGGAAAGCATAAGAAAAAATAAATAGATTAAGGTATTCCCCAGACTTCTCTTACAGAATCCAATGTTTTAAAATGCATTTCACTGCAGAGTTGGGTATATTTGTCCATTTTTCCAAAGACAATCATCCTCTGTGCTACCAGAGGTGGTGTCAGTTAGGCAGAATTTCTTTAAACAGTTCTTTCAAGGATTTTTTTTTCCCCTGAGCCAATGACTCCAGCCCCCAACCCCCAATTTTTAATACAGCTCCTTTCTTGATTCTTTTCAGAAGGTGTCAACAGAAGATTCCAGAAAATAACCAAGACTGTATTCCTTCCTGAAATGATCCTTAAATTGTTTGTTGAATGAAAAGTTGATGAGTGGCCATTGTCCATTTGTACCATTAGAAATGTAAAGCAGGTTGTTGGCTCCTATACAAGCAGTCACTGCCCTGTATTATCTGTTACCTGGTCAACAGCAATTACAAGACACCATTGATCAGAAGAGATATCCTAATTTCAAAGATGTTAAGTGTGAAAAGGTATGTATCTAAGAATCAATCAAATTCAGTAATAATGCTCTACTTGCAGACTGAACCCAATCCAAACTTCGGAATCTTTGCTGTTGCCTGACAAAGGAGGTTCAAGAGGCTCTTGAACACTGAAAGATTTCATAGTCACAGTTCTGTTTACTCTGGTGTAGTGTAATCAAATCATCCATCATTTTTCTAAGAGAAGTATTTGAATTCTCAACTTTTAGGTTGATGCATGAGTGAGTTGCCCAGCTGAAGAGTGATTTTGGCTAACTGACATCTAGTAGCCCTACCTCAGTGCATCTTCCTGGTTCTTTACATCTCATAGAATGGTCATTGTCATCACATACCCATCAGCAATCTTGCATAATATAGCACTCATGAAGATGGGGATTTCTAAACTTTTATAAATGTGATGAAGAGCAAAAAACTGGACTCAGGTCAACTTGAGTTCTATTATGACACTCACTAGATGTAAGATCTTGGCTGAGTTTGCCTTGCTAAGCTTCAATGTCTTTATCAGTAAAATAGAGGTTAAACCATTATTATTACTATTATTATTACATATTAATAATAGCATTATATATTATCTTATTATTAAATAAGGTAATATATGTAAAATGCCAAACACCATGCCTACCACACACAGTAAATGAACAATAAATAAACGGCGCACCACAGTGAATTTCAGAAGGATCAAAGATTTCAATGTAAAAAGTGAAACCATAAAAATAGTTGAAGATGACATGGGAGATTATTTTTATAGTACCAGAATGGAGAAGGCTTTTTAAAAATGATATATGTGAAGAAGGAGGAGGCAAAGGAGAAGAAAAGAGCCCCAGATGAAAAGACTGATACATTTGACCACTTAAAATATAAAACTTTTCTATCTAGAATTTTAAAATACCATAAAGTGAAAAAACAAACAACAAATTGAAAAAAGTAGTTGTGCCATACAACACAAAGGATTAATTTCCTTGATATATAAAGATCTCCTAGAAATCAGCAAGGAGAAAACCTGTAAATTAATTGAAGGTTTGGCAAAGAAGGTTTAAAAGAATATAACTTGCTCGTAAATAGATTAAAAACAATAAGTTTGACCTCACTCTGAAAAGTTAAGCAGACAAGTTGAAACTGCAGTAAGTTGTTTGCCTTCTGCACCTTTCATCAGGCACGACACCTACCTCCCGGCCAGGACCTCTGTCCACTGGCATGGGTTGGGGCTACCTCATGCTGTCTCACTTCACCTCGGACTCCCCGTCTTGCCTCCTTCCATAAACCCCCCCCCTGGATATAAACCCATAAAAAAAAAGACTTCCCTGGACTTCCCTGGTGGTCCAGTGGTTAAGAATCCACCAGCCAGGGCAGGGGACATGAGTTTGATCCCTGTTTCAGAAAGATCCCACTTGCCCCCGGGCGACTAAGCCCGAACGCCATAGCTGCTGAGCCCGAATGCTGCAGCTACAAAAGCCCACACGCTCTGGAGTCTGTCCTCTGCCACAAGAGCAGCCACTTCAGTGAGAAGCCCAAGCTCCCCAACTAGAGAGTAGCCCCTGCTCACCACAACTAGAGAGCGCCACACACAGCCATGAAGACCCAGCACACCCATAAACAGATTAATTAAAAGACTTGATCTCTACTGGCCTCCTGGCATTCCCCCTAACTTCCAGGGTCTGACGATTCTAGTCTAGCTGCTCCAGTGGAGATTGAGTTCTGCTTAGGATAAAGCTTAAAAACGTTTCATTTTTATTTCATGCAGTACTGGGTCCATATGCAGGGAGCAGTAGTCTAAAATATTCTGTGCTGATCAACTCACCACAGAGGGAAATGTTCTTAAGATAAAGGGTTGTGAGTTCAGAGGAGGGCAGCTGCCAGGGTGGTACTGAAACCATGTCATTCGCGAACCAGCTGAAAGAAATGAGGATGTTGGGGTTCTGGGGAAACTCCTGGAAGGAAACAGATGTCCTCCAACAGGTGGGGGTATCTGTCCTAGGACAGGGGGTTAGGCTTCCTGGGTGCCACTACTATAAGGCAGAACTCAGGATGAAGGGTAGAAGTCACTGGGAGAAGATCTGATAAATGTCAGAAATCAGAGCTTGTTTAAAATGGGACAAGTGCCTTTCCAGGAATGAACTCTCTGTAGCTGGACATATTCAAGCAGTTAGTGGATGACAGACTCTGAGGGGAGACTTCTCAAAGAGGTTACCACTGGCCAACCTAAGATCTCTCTTTCTTCTTCTTTTTCCCTTTCATTATGTTTATCTCTCTCTCTCTCTGTCACACACCATTCTTCCCCTTCCCCTTCCCCAGTTTATTTTTTAAAGTTTTTTCTCCTTCAGTTCAGTTCAGTCGCTCAGTCGTGTCCGACTCTTTGCGACCCCATGTATCGCAGCACGCCAGGCCTCCCTATCCATCACCATCTTCCGGAGTTCACTCAGACTCACGTCCATCGAGTCCGTGATGCCATCCAGCCATCTCATCCTCGGTCGTCCCCTTCTCCTCCTGCCCCCAATCCCTCCCAGCATCAGAGACTTTTCCAATGAGTCAGCTCTTCTCATGAGGTGGACAAAGTA
>SJYX01018339.1:123954-137707 GCA_006410675.1 Oreotragus oreotragus | reverse complement strand
GCTTGAACATCAGGGAGTTCACGGTTCACATATTGCTGTAGCCTGGCTTGGAGAATTTTGAGCATTCCTTTACTAGCGTGTGAGATGAGTGCAATTGTGCGGTAGTTTGAGCATTCTTTGGCATTGCCTTTCTTTGGGATTGGAATGAAAACTGACCTTTTCCAGTCCTGCAGCCACTGCTGAGTTTTCCAAATTTGCTGGCATATTGAGTGCAGCACTTTCACAGCATCATCTTCCAGGATTTGAAACAGCTCAGCTGGAATTCCATCACCTCCACTAGCTTTGTTCTTAGTGATGCTTTCTAAGGCCCACTTGACTTCATGTTCCAACATGTCTGGTTCTAGATGAGTGATCACATCCTCATGATTCTCTGGGTCATGAAGATCTTTTCTGTACAGTTTTTCTCCTTACCATATATCAATGCCTGACACCCTATATATTCTTTTCATCACTGTGATTAAAATCTCTCCCCAACTTATTGGCAGTCTCCCCCAACCTGAATGGAACTTCCTGTCCATGAGGGATTTGCCTGTCCTATTTGTTGATGTATCCCCATCACTCAGGACATGCTTGGCACACAGTAGGCATTTATTGCTGAATGAATAAATGATCAGGGATCACTATAGAAGGAGACCCTCCCTGGAGTGAGTGGTGGGTCTGATTATCTCTGGGAACATTCCAGCTCCAGAATCTTGGGATGTGATAAGCCCTACAAGGTGGGCCCTGCGTCTCCTGACACTTGAGTTACTCTTGAGAGGAGCACTGCTGAGAAAACCATTGAGGCCGTGTGTGGAATTTCTAATGCATGCGAGTGGCACAGAGCAGGGTCTGATGTGTGGTGCCAGGCAGTGGGGCAGAAAGGCCACAGAGAAGGAGGGGTCTGAGCTACATGCAGAGGAGGACATAGGTTTCGGGTGGGAATCTCAGCCTTTAAGCACGTTACTTAATATCTCTGAAGCTCAATTTCCTCCTTCATGTTAATACGAACCTGGCAGGATTGTTGTGAAAATGCAATGTGAATCACTGGCCCTAGGGAGAATCACAGAAGTCTGCTGTGATTCAGAAAGTGCTTGCTCCCCTTTGGGTGATAGCTGTTGTGCTATTTAACTTGAGTTTTGACTGGGTGAGATTTTATAGAGATGTGTAAAAAGACTTGCAAAGTAAAGGGTGTGGCCTCTAAGAAGACTTGGATGCAGACACACAAACATTATACTGGAGGACCGAGTTCCAAAGCAGGGAGTCTAGACCCAAACCGCCTGGGTTCAGATCCTGGCTATCACTTATAACTGGGTAAGCTCCTTGACCTCTCTGTGCCTCAACAGCCTCATCTATAAAATGGGTCTATGCCCTAGGTCTTGTGAAAATTGAATGAGTTATCATATGTAAACGGCTTAAAACAGTGACTAGCCCAATGTGAGCACTCTGTACATGCCGGCTATGAGGATTGTTATGCATTCTGAAGAAAGTCTACCACAGGTCTGTTTGATTAAGGTCAGGAGGGAGATGTGGGAAGGAAGGATGAAACCAGACATGAGTGTCACAACAGCGTGAACCCTGCCAGACAAGGGCTTTTCACATCCAAGGCCCAACCCATCTCCCTCATCTGCCTCCCACAGAAAGCCTCTCTCGACTGCCCTGCCCCTGGGTCCCTAGGTCACCCTGGATTCCTGTGTTACATATACCACCTTGTATTATCATTTGTGTTTTTATATTCTGCATGTTTCCCCGTCCCCTTCCTAACTCAATTGTGAGTTCATCGAGGAAGGAAGGGAAATACCTGTGAATCCAGTCCCTTTCTTCTGTCCTCTGCTATGAACGTGAAGAGGACATGGGTGAGTAGGGGGATAAGAGCAGTTTTGGAGTCACATGGTCCTGTTTTAATTCCAGCTCTCCTATTTTCTAGATTGATATGACCTGGGCAAGTTGCTTAACCCTATGAGGCCTCAGTTTCATCATCTATGAAATGGGGACAGTATTATCACCAAGGGCTGTTGTAAAGATGGAGATAATGCATGAAGAGTATTTAACACAGAGCCTGTGGCCATAATAAACATGAGGTAAGTGGTGAGTGTGACTATGCTAAAGGCAAAAGAAACACTGCTAAGAAGTGATTCTATCAGAAGTAGAGGTTGTGGTTTATGGTGGATTGGAGCAGTAAAAACCGACCACCCAGTGGCCCCTCACTGAAGTGATAAGGACCATGGGCCTACACTCCTCAGCCCCCAGCCCTCTGCCCTCAAACCGGAAGCGCTGTTTATTTCATTCCTTGAAGACGACAGTCTTCGTTTCAGGAACAAAACCACAAGTCCCTGCTGTGCAGCGTATCCGTGTCGTGCTCTAGTGCTATTCCTGAGGGAGGCTGGGGGAAGAACTTGTGAAAGTGAAAGTGTCCGTCGCTCACTTGTGTCCGACGCTGTGACCTCTGCTCCTCTGTCCGTGGAATTCTCCAGGCAAGGATACTGGAGTGGGTTGCCATTTCCTTCTCCAGGAAATCTTCCCAAGCCAGGGATTGAGCCTGGGTCTCCTGCATTGCAGGCAGATTCTTTACTGTCTGAGCCACCAAGGAAGGGTATATGAGAGGTCTCTAAAGTGCTTCTTAATGACTGCATGTAAATTTGCAATTATCTCAAAATAAAAATTATTTTAAAATAAGTACCCAGAATAACTTATCTTTCGTGACCTCTCTTTTTTATGGCCTTCTTTCCCCCAGCTCCCTTTCCACGGGCCTTGATTATACATCCCTGTGTCCTAAACACAGCAGCACTTACATTGAATATTGATGCCCTGCCAAAAACATGGGGAGAAAAGAACAACAATGGATTATGATTGAGTGTTCATGAGCCAGAATTGTTCAAAGCACCTTATATATATATTAACTCTTTTAATCTTTACAATAACTCTTGAGGTTTCTATAACCTTCATTTCACAAATGAGAAAACTCAGGCTTTGAGAAATGAAGTAACCTGTTCAAGGTCACATAGAGCCCTGACTCTGAATTTCCTGGGCTCCAAAGCCTCTTTGGCCACTCTTTGTAGATCTTGTAAATCTAAGAGTGAAATTGTTAAAAACAGCATTTTAAATGATTGCCACAATAAGTTTAGAGAAAATAACAGAAAAAAGAATACTCTTCCTTGTGATGAGAACTCTTGGGATTTATTCTCTTTCATATATGAGATACAGTAATGTTAATTATATTAATCATGTTGTCATTACACCCCTAGGAATTATTTATCTTACAACTGGAAGTTTGTACCATCATTTCATGATGTATATAAGTCAAAGCATTATGCTGTACACCTTAAACTTATACAGGGCCACAAGTCAATTGTATCTCAATAAAAATAAAGGGAAAAACTTTTTTTCTTTTTTTTTAAATTGAACTATAGTTGATTTACAATGTTGTGTTCATTTCTGGTGTATGGCATATATATAACTGAATTGTCATATATATGTATATGTAATATATATTTTTTTCCAGACTCTTTTCTACTATAGATTATTATAAGATAGTAAAGACAGTCCCCTATGCTATACAGTAGGTTCTTGTCGTTTATCTATTTTGTATGAGTGGTGTTTGTTAATCCCAAGCTTCTCATTTATTCCCCCCTCCCTTTCCCCTTGCTGCTGCTGCTGCTGCTAAGTCTCCCAGTCACGTCCGACTCTGTGCGGCCCCGTGGGCTGCAGCCCGCCAGGCTCCTCCATCCATGGGGTGCTCCAGGCAAGCGCCCTGGAGTGGGGCCATCGCCTTCTCCACCCTCTCCCCTTGGGTAACCACGAATTCGTTTCCTATGACTGTGAGTCTGTTTCTGTTTTGTAAATAACATTTGTATCATTAAAAAAATTTTAATGTGTTTTTGATAACCATTGGCGTTTCCTTTATCTGTGCTCAGCGGGTTCTGTAGACACGCTCCCAGGAACCATACCACAGTAAGGAAACACGAACTCAATCCCTCACCTGTCCACGAGGCATTTTCCGGCCTCCATATTAAATGTTGGCCAATCCCCTCCACAAACCTACCCCTGCTAGGTGACCAGCTGTCCTGGTCCTCCAGGAAGTAAGGGGGCTCCCATGGTTTTTCAGTTTTAAAATCAGGACAGTGCCTGGCAAGCCTGGAGGAGATGGTCACCCCTTCCTGTTCATTCAACCTTACCTCCCTTCCACAAAAGCCAGGGAGGTATCCAGGGACAAAGCATTCTTAGTGGAATCATAGCAAGCAGAGGTCACAGTAAGTATGAAGTCCTGAGGCAAATCATGCTTGATAGGTGGAAGGAAGAGCGAGGAGGCCACTGTGGCTGGAGTGGGATAAATGGGAGAAAGCAGGTGGGCAGTTAGAAAGGGGAACTGAAGGAAGGCACAGACTGTGTGGTAACGGCTATGGATTCTACTTTGAGTGAGAATGGAAGCCATTGGCATGTTTGAGGAGAGAAGTAACATGACTCATTACATGTGGAATGCTGGGGATAAAAGATCAGATTGGGTATAAAAAAATGCAGTGTGGACTAAACAAAGTGTGGTGTCCTGGACTGGAGCAAACAGTGCAACATTAGTGGAAAAACTGGTGAAACCAACTGGTGAAACCCTAATAAAGTCTGGAGTGCAGTGAATAGGAATACTCCAATGTTAGTTTCTTGATTTCGACAAATGTACCATGGAACAACAGACTGGTTCCAAATAGGAAAAGGAGTGCATCAAGGCTGTATATTGTCACCCTGCTTATTTAACTTATATGCAGAGTACATCATGAGAAACGCTGGGCTGGAAGAAGCACAAGCTGGAATCAAGATTGCCGGGAGAAATATCAATAACCTCAGATATGCAGATGACACCACTCTTATGGCAGAAAGTGAAGAGGAACTAAAAAGCCTCTTGATGAAAGTGAAAGAGGAGAGTGAAAAAGTTGGCTTAAAGCTCAGCATTCAGAAAACGAAGATCATGGCATCTGGTCCCATCATTGCATGGGAAATAGATGGGGAAACAGTGAAAACAGTGTCAGACTTTATTTTTGGGGGCTCCAAAATCACTGCAGATGGTGACTGCAGCCATGAAATTAAAAGACGCTTACTCCTTGGAAGAAAAGTTATGACCAACCTGGATAGTATATTCAAAAGCAGAGACATTACTTTGCCGACTAAGGTCCGCCTAGTCAAGGCTATGGTTTTTCCTGTGTCATGTATGGATGTGAGAGTTGGACTGTGAAGAAGGCTGAGCGCCGAAGAATTGATGCTTTTGAACTGTGGTGTTGGAGAAGACTCTTGAGAGAGTCCCTTGGACTGCAAGGAGATCCAACCACTCCATTGTGAAGGAGATCAGTCCTGGGGTTCTTTGGAAGGACTGATGCTGAAGCTGAAACTCCAATACTTTGGCCACCTCCTGTGAAGAGTTGACTCATTGGGAAAGACTCTGATGCTGGGAGGGATTAGGGCAGGAAGAGAAGGGGACGACCGAGGATGAGATGGCTGGATGGCATCACTGACTTGATAGATGTGAGTCTGAGTGAACTCTGGGAGTTGGTGATGGACAGGGAGGCCTGGTGTGCTGCGATTCATGGGGTCGCAAAGAGTCAGACACGACTGAGTGACTGAACTGAACTGAACCATAATAATATAAAAAACATTGGGAGTAACTGGGTAAAAGACACCTGGGGACACTCCTATTTATCTTTGCAGCTTCTGTGTAAATCTGAAACTATTTCCAAAACAAAAGTGGAGAGAGAGAGAAAGAAAATGAAAGAAGGTAAAAAATATAGATAATTCTCTCTTCTCTCAAGATGGGAAAGTTTGTGGATGAATTTTTGGCTCTGCTGAAATTCTACCACTAAAACTTTCTGCTCTTTACCAAAGATTCCTTTTACCTGCTTTATCAGTCATTTATACCTTAGTATAATTTGGGCTTCCCTGGTGGCTCTGATGGCAAAGAATCTGCCTATAAGTCAGAAGACCCAGGTTTGATCCCTGGGTTGGGAAGATCCCTTGGAGAAGGGAATGGCTACCCACTCTAGTATTCTTGCCTGGAGAATTCTAGGGACAGGGGAGTCTGGCAGGCTACAGTCTCTGGGATCACGGAGAGTTGGACATGACTGAGGAACTAACACTTGCACTTTTTTTTTCATAAATTAGTTGATCAGCTACTTTTCTGAGAGCAAATGGGGCAAGAAGGAAGGAAGTCAGGGTTTGCTTCCTTCATACTTATGTCTAGGACTATAGACAAATTGAGTGAGGTACCTTAAGAATGGTTAGCTTTTACTTCATTCTTTGCCTTCCACAAGTATAAATGCATATCATTCTTAGGCTTGTTTTTTTCTCTTCTTTTTTTTTTTTTAAATGGTTGTTTACAAAATTAGCAAAAACTGGGGCAGAAACTTGTTTTCTCCCTCAGCTGCAAAAGCTTTTAGGAAGTTGCAATTTTTTTTTACAACTGCTTTGCTCCTGGCAGTAACCCAAGGGTAATCCACTACAGAAAACCATATCTGAAGCCCCCAGATGGCATTGCCTAGTCAGAGGATGGTGGCAGGAATGGCAGTCTCTCTGAAAATTACATGTTCTCACCTTATCTCACTGTCACAGAGCCTTGAACTTTTTCCTTCCCCTGTCATTAGGCTGAGAGTATTAGATTCCTAGGAGCAGGAGGAAAACCATAACAAAATGTGAAGATCTTATAAAGAAATTGTGCTATGTATCCTTTTTTCCTGAGTCAAATACAGTACGTGGAAATTTATAAGCCATTAATTATAAATGACTTATGAATGAAAGCAATAGACGTTTTGAACCAAACATTTTATATATAAGAAACTTCACAGGGCTACAAATCAACAAAACTTTGACTCTTCAAGGATGAAGTTGTACTTAATTTTTATTTCATCCAAAGCAAGAATTTAATTTCTGAACACAGGAAAATACATGCCAGCCAATTAGTAACTGTGCAATTTCTGTTAAACTTTAAAATACAATTGAGTTTATTATTACACATGCAATCCTTAGTTCCATAAAATGTGCGTTGTTGTTTTTTCATTAGAAAAATTCCAATCATAATATCCTTTTCAAATTTTTACTGTTGTAATAAGTCCTTTTTGATCTTTGTACACGGAAGTTCTCCTTGGCTTGGCTTGGCTTATGAGGCCCATCAGCACCTTCAGGGCCAATTTATAGAAAAATGAGAACCTGTCCAAGACCTCATTAAAGAGAAACACAAAATCCTTTAAGCTGATTGGATGTTCAATGCAAATGGAACTCAGGATCCTTATTTCATCTGTAATTCCATTTCTGTGATTTTAGCTGGAAAGGAAAGGAAGTCCTTAGCACGCCTTCACATAGCACTCAGAAGCCTCCTTTGGCATGGTTGGTTGGGAAGGGCCCTCCTGGGAAAGTGACATTTAAGCTGAGACTGAGGCAGTGCCAACTTCAAGGGGGCAAGACTTGTGTGGTCACAGAGGGCCCACATTCAGAAGGGCCTGTGCTTGGTTTAATGCCCTGCTGTTAACATCTTGAAATTCTGAATAATTTGGGAATAAGAGGCCCTGATTTTCATTTTGCACCAGGCCCTGTAAATTATGTAACTAATTCTGCCTGGTAGAGAATAATGCTTTGTGAAATATTTGTTGACTGGATGGCAAGAAGGAGCCAGCTGTGAGACAAACCTGCAGATGCTTGTGCCAGGTAGGACTAGCAAGTGCCTTGCCGAGTGTAAACTGGACTGCCATGCTGGGCCCTTCCGGGTCCGTCATGTACCCTGAACTTACTGAACACCCTCCCAGAGTTGTGCAGCACACAACCTCCACGTCTGTACATGGTGGCCCTGTGAGCAAGAAGCAGGAAGGCCATTGTGAACAGGTCATTGCAAGACAGATGAAAGTTGGTGCAGATTACTACAAAGCAGAAAAGAGCGATATATGAGATGGGTGAGTCAGACAGCGATCAGGTCACAGAGGGCCTCATAGACTGTGGTGTTAAACTTGGGTTTTATTCTGAGATGAAATGGAACACAGATGAGTTTTAAGCAGATGAGTGACATGATACATTTTACGTAGAAGATGACTCCAGCTTCAGTACGGAAAATGGATGGAGGGGGACAGAATGAAATCAAGGAGGCTGGTTAATAGCCCAGGTCAATGATTGTGTCAAGATAGCTTGGACTTTGATGGTAACAGCAGAAAGTAAAGAATGAGCTGATAAGGTATATATTTGAGAACCAGCAGCAGTATTTATGCCTAGTTTCTGCTGGCAGCTACTAATCTGGTTTGTTCCATGTCATAGGAAATCACTGAATTCTCAGGTCATCCAACATGTCAGGGTTGATGGAATTCTGTCTGACTCACCTGCCGAGAGAAGACACAGCTGCATCACAGATCTCAGGTCAGTTCAGTCACTCAGTTGTGTCCGACTCTTTGCAACCCCATGAATCGCAGCACGCCAGGCCTCCCTGTCCATCACCAACTCCCAGAGTTCACCCAAACTCATGTCCATCAAGTCAGTGATGCCATCCAGCCATCTCATCCCCTGTCGTCCCCTTCTCCTCCTGCCCTCAATCTTTCCCAGCAGCAGAGTCTTTTCCAATGAGTCAACTCTTCACATGAGTTGGCCAAAGTACTGGAGTTTCAGCTTTAGCATCAGTCCTTCCAAAGAACTGGGTTTATTCAATTTAGATGATGAAGTCACGCTCATGTATGAAACAAGGAACCTGGAATTTGCGAATATCTTTATCTTTGGTTATCAAGAATCTCTTTTGTATCAAAAGGAAATGAAACCATAAAAAAAAAAAAAAAACCTATCTAATGTACTCAAGACAGGAACTGCTGTATCATAATGACTGTGTTCCCATAGAGATCTCACAAGATAGGCGAAAACCTGGGGCCACTCCGCAGTCAGCACACGACTGTGGATTGATAATGAGTCCGTCGGTGGATGGTGGGAGTCTGCCTATAGCTGCAAAGTCCTTTTAACAGGCAAAAGTATTCATCAGAAGCAGGATGCTGAAAGTTGCCATAGAATTCAGCTGCCTTGAAAATACCCTGATACACAATTGTCAAACATTTAGGAACTAAGATTAAAAAAAAAAAAAAATTTGAACACTTTGGAAATAAGCAACTTTGCATGATGCCAAATTCATGATTGACCTCCAGGACAACAGGAAGCCTGAAGAATAAGGTCACATTGGTGGGATTTGTCCTTGACCCAGGTGTCTGGCATCTTCAGCCAGTCAAGCGCTTGAAAATGCATGGACTAGAGGGTCAGCGGTCCAGTGAATTTAAGCTTGAATCATCCCTTTCAGTCATCAAGCTCCTCTTTCCAGCTCTGGGCTGACAGAGTATGGCGGCTAAGAATGTGACAACAGCTGCTTCTCATTGCTGGGATGCTGGGTGAGACACACCCCAGGGACAAAGGCAACGTGACTGAGGAATGCTTAGGAGGAAAGGGAAGCCTGTAAACCAACCTGGTGTCACAATTAGACTCAGGGCGGGCCAGCTCAAGCAAACAGGAGGCAGAAAGAACCGTGACAGTTTTGGAAACCAGTCCTACAGATGGCTAGAGAGTCACAGCCGATAGACAGGGCTCTACCCCAGCACAGTGGGAGAGAAGGCTAAGCGCCTCTGTGCGGTCAGCGTCAGGGGAGCAGCAGTGGCTGCCTCGGCGCCTTCGCAGGGGAAGGCTGCAACCGGAAGCCGCAGCTCTGCCTCCTACTAGCCTTGGAACCTTGGGTGTATCTCCTAAGTTGTCTGAGTCACAGGTTTTCTGATTTGCCACCAAAGACCACTTCAGAGGATCTGTGCCACCGCAGCGTGTGACCCTGGCACCACCCTGGCCTTGGCGTGCCTTCCTTCCTCCACTGACTTCTCTAATCCCCTGGTCCCGGTCCCAGTGCCATGCTGGCCACACTGCATGCACCTCTTTTCCAGCGCCCACNAAGATTAAAAAAAAAAAAAATTTGAACACTTTGGAAATAAGCAACTTTGCATGATGCCAAATTCATGATTGACCTCCAGGACAACAGGAAGCCTGAAGAATAAGGTCACATTGGTGGGATTTGTCCTTGACCCAGGTGTCTGGCATCTTCAGCCAGTCAAGCGCTTGAAAATGCATGGACTAGAGGGTCAGCGGTCCAGTGAATTTAAGCTTGAATCATCCCTTTCAGTCATCAAGCTCCTCTTTCCAGCTCTGGGCTGACAGAGTATGGCGGCCAAGGATGTGACAACAGCTGCTTCTCATTGCTGGGATGCTGGGTGAGACACACCCCAGGGACAAAGGCAACGTGACTGAGGAATGCTTAGGAGGAAAGGGAAGCCTGTAAACCAACCTGGTGTCACAATTAGACTCAGGGCGGGCCAGCTCAAGCAAACAGGAGGCAGAAAGAACCGTGACAGTTTTGGAAACCAGTCCTACAGATGGCTAGAGAGTCACAGCCGATAGACAGGGCTCTACCCCAGCACAGTGGGAGAGAAGGCTAAGCGCCTCTGTGCGGTCAGCGTCAGGGGAGCAGCAGTGGCTGCCTCGGCGCCTTCGCAGGGGAAGGCTGCAACCGGAAGCCGCAGCTCTGCCTCCTACTAGCCTTGGAACCTTGGGTGTATCTCCTAAGTTGTCTGAGTCACAGGTTTTCTGATTTGCCACCAAAGACCACTTCAGAGGATCTGTGCCACCGCAGCGTGTGACCCTGGCACCACCCTGGCCTTGGCGTGCCTTCCTTCCTCCACTGACTTCTCTAATCCCCTGGTCCCGGTCCCAGTGCCATGCTGGCCACACTGCATGCACCTCTTTTCCAGCGCCCACATTAGTTTTTAAATTAATTTATTTATTTTAACTGGAGGCTAACTGCTGTACAATATTGTGGTGGTTTTTGCACACACTGACATGAATCAGCCGCCGGTGTACATGTGTCCCCATCCCGAGCCCCCCTCCCACCTCCCTCCCCAGCCCATCCCCCAGCGCTGTCCCTGTGCACCAGCTCCGGGTACTCTGCTTCATGCATCGAACTTGGACTGGTGATCTATTTCACATATGGTAATGTACATATTTCAATGCTATTCTCTCAAGTCATCCCGCCCTTGCCTTCTCCCACAGAGTCCAAAAGTCTGTTCTTTATATCTATGTCTCTTTTGCTGTCTTGCTTACTGCGTCATCGTTACCATCTTTCTAAATTCCATATATATGCATTAATATACTGTATTGGTTTTTTCTTTCTGACTTACTTCACTCTGTATAACCCAGCAGTCACTGTAAATGCCACTGTCCCCTGCACTGATTCCTCTCCTCATGTCCTGTGCTGGGGCGAGTAGTTCACGCTCAAGCTCCCATTACCGCCGTGTCTGCAGGCTCTAACTCTAGCACCAACCTTTCTCAGGGTCTTTGGACAAGTGTTTCCAACTACCTACAGATCTGGATATTTCTCCCTGGACATTGCTCAGTCAGCTAATTTCACTATGCCTAGTGTCAAGGGTCATATTTTCCTCTTTCCTCTTCCCCTAGAATCTCTGCCCCAGGCAACACCATCACCAAATGCCCACCTAGAAACCCAGGAGTTATCACTTCTCCTTCCTCTCCCTCACCGTAGGATCAAAACAGCACCTATTTCTCAAATACATCCCTTCCTCTCCATACACACCCACTGCTCCTTTTAAAAAATATTTTTGTCCACATTGAGTCTTAGTTGCAGCACAAAGGATTTTCATTGTAGCGTGTGAGGTCTTCCTTGTGGCACACGGGCTTCGCTCTAGTTGCTGCAGTTTAGTTCAGTTCAGTCGCTCAGTGGTGTCCAACTCTTTGCGACCCCATGAATCGCAGCACTCCAGGCCTCCCTGTCCATCCCCAACTCCTGGAGTTCACTCAGACTCACTTCCATCGAGTCAGTGATACCATCCAGCCATCTCATCCTCTGTCGTCCCCTTCTCCTCCTGCCCCCAGTCCCTCCCAGCATCAGAGTCTTTTCCAATGAGTCAACTCTTCGCATGAGGTGGCCAAAGTACTGGAGTTTCAGCTTTAGCATCATTCCTTCCAAAGAAATCCCAGGGCTGATCTCCTTCAGAATGGATTGGTTGAATCTCCTTGCAAGTGGGGCTTAATTGTCCCACAGCATGTAGGATCCCATTTCCCTGAACTGGGATTGAACCTGAGCCCCTGTGCCGCGAGGTAGATCATTAACCACTGGGCCACCAGGGAAGTCCCCATAAGCCACTACATTAGTGGGAGTGGTGCCCTGCACTTTTTTGCCTGTCCTGTTGCAACAGTGATGGAGGCTACTAATTTTCTGAATAGTATTCATTCCCTGATCTTTCTTTTAATATAGAGCCCCAAGTTTTAGCTAGACACAGACTGCCCAGTTAGAGACTACATTTTCCAGCATTCCTCATAGCTGGGTGGCCACAAGACCAGTTGTCAGCCAAAAGGATGTCAGAGGAAGTGATGCATTCACCTTCAAGGCACTTTTTTTTTTTTTAAAAAAAGAAGTGGTTTGCTCTCTTTTTTGCTTTCTTTCCACCTTTCCACAGGCTCATCCCACAGTTTTGAGCTGATAGATGAGAAAAAAAAATCCTAGGTGAGTGTTTCTCAGACTTGAGTCTGCCTCAGAATCACTTTTATTTTCTTGGGCTCCAGAATCATTGCACACTGTGACTGCATTCATGAAATTAAAAGACACTTGCTCCTTGGAATAAAAGCTATGACAAACTTAGCATATCAAAAAGCAGAAACATCACTTTGCTGACAAAGGTCTGCATAACTAAAGCCATGGTATTTGCATTAGTCATGTATGGATAAGAGAGTTGGATCATAAAGAAGGCTGAGCACTTGAGGAATTGATGTTTTCAAACTGCGGTGCTGGAGAAGACTCTTGAGACTCCCTCAGATAGCAGGGAGACCAAAATCAATCCTAAATGAAAACAACCCTGAATATTCATTGGGAGACCTGATGCTGGAGCGGAAGCTCCAATACTGTGGCCACCTGAGGTGAAGAGCTGACTCATTGGAAAAGACCCTGATGCTGGGAAAGATTGAAGGCAGGAGGAGAAGGGCATGACAGAGGATGAGATAATTGAATAGCATTACCAACTCAATGGACATGAGTTGAGCAAACTCAGGGAGATGGTAAAGTACAGGGAAGCCTGGTGTGCTGCAGTCCATGGGGTCGCAAAGGGTCGGACATGACTGAGCAACTGAACAACAGAATCACCTGAAGGCCTTGGTAAAACGGATTTCTGGGCCCCCCCATATGGGTTTCTGATAAAGTTCCCAGGTGATTCTGATGCTGCTGGTCTAGGGACTACACTTTAAGAACCACTGTCTTGGGGGATCGTAGAGCAACAAGATCAAAAGAGATCTCAGTTCCCAAGTGGCCTTATGAAATAGTGTCACTTATATGGCCTTTGACCACTCATTTTTAGACTCTTACATGAGGAAGAAGGAAACTCTCCTGTTTGGGTCTTATTTTGAGACAGAAGCCTAGTCTATACCCCTAAAATGCACCCTGTATTCCCTCCTTTACGATTCAACTTATGTATTTTCAAACCACTGATTTACTTTATACTTCTCAAAGCTTGCCTTTTGCCAAGCTCAGCTTAACTCAACCAGGATCTCCGGACAGATGATGAGGCCTGGGACATCATGAGAAAATGGCAGAACTTCAGGCAAACTGGGAACTGGACAGGACTGTCTTCTTTTCCTCAGGCCACGGTAAAACATTTTCAAATTCTAAGTGCTGCGAGGGAGCAACAGTGACTATCTTGTGAGGGTCGATAACCAGAAAGGCAGAGAGCCAGCAGCCCGGGAGTTA
>SJYX01018339.1:88946-123879 GCA_006410675.1 Oreotragus oreotragus | reverse complement strand
TGTCCCCTGCACTGATTCCTCTCCTCATGTCCTGTGCTGGGGCGAGTAGTTCACGCTCAAGCTCCCATTACCGCCGTGTCTGCAGGCTCTAACTCTAGCACCAACCTTTCTCAGGGTCTTTGGACAAGTGTTTCCAACTACCTACAGATCTGGATATTTCTCCCTGGACATTGCTCAGTCAGCTAATTTCACTATGCCTAGTGTCAAGGGTCATATTTTCCTCTTTCCTCTTCCCCTAGAATCTCTGCCCCAGGCAACACCATCACCAAATGCCCACCTAGAAACCCAGGAGTTATCACTTCTCCTTCCTCTCCCTCACCGTAGGATCAAAACAGCACCTATTTCTCAAATACATCCCTTCCTCTCCATACACACCCACTGCTCCTTTTAAAAAATATTTTTGTCCACATTGAGTCTTAGTTGCAGCACAAAGGATTTTCATTGTAGCGTGTGAGGTCTTCCTTGTGGCACACGGGCTTCGCTCTAGTTGCTGCAGTTTAGTTCAGTTCAGTCGCTCAGTGGTGTCCAACTCTTTGCGACCCCATGAATCGCAGCACTCCAGGCCTCCCTGTCCATCCCCAACTCCTGGAGTTCACTCAGACTCACTTCCATCGAGTCAGTGATACCATCCAGCCATCTCATCCTCTGTCGTCCCCTTCTCCTCCTGCCCCCAGTCCCTCCCAGCATCAGAGTCTTTTCCAATGAGTCAACTCTTCGCATGAGGTGGCCAAAGTACTGGAGTTTCAGCTTTAGCATCATTCCTTCCAAAGAAATCCCAGGGCTGATCTCCTTCAGAATGGATTGGTTGAATCTCCTTGCAAGTGGGGCTTAATTGTCCCACAGCATGTAGGATCCCATTTCCCTGAACTGGGATTGAACCTGAGCCCCTGTGCCGCGAGGTAGATCATTAACCACTGGGCCACCAGGGAAGTCCCCATAAGCCACTACATTAGTGGGAGTGGTGCCCTGCACTTTTTTGCCTGTCCTGTTGCAACAGTGATGGAGGCTACTAATTTTCTGAATAGTATTCATTCCCTGATCTTTCTTTTAATATAGAGCCCCAAGTTTTAGCTAGACACAGACTGCCCAGTTAGAGACTACATTTTCCAGCATTCCTCATAGCTGGGTGGCCACAAGACCAGTTGTCAGCCAAAAGGATGTCAGAGGAAGTGATGCATTCACCTTCAAGGCACTTTTTTTTTTTTTAAAAAAAGAAGTGGTTTGCTCTCTTTTTTGCTTTCTTTCCACCTTTCCACAGGCTCATCCCACAGTTTTGAGCTGATAGATGAGAAAAAAAAATCCTAGGTGAGTGTTTCTCAGACTTGAGTCTGCCTCAGAATCACTTTTATTTTCTTGGGCTCCAGAATCATTGCACACTGTGACTGCATTCATGAAATTAAAAGACACTTGCTCCTTGGAATAAAAGCTATGACAAACTTAGCATATCAAAAAGCAGAAACATCACTTTGCTGACAAAGGTCTGCATAACTAAAGCTATGGTATTTGCAGTAGTCATGTATGGATAAGAGAGTTGGATCATAAAGAAGGCTGAGCACTGAGGAATTGATGTTTTCAAACTGCGGTGCTGGAGAAGACTCTTGAGACTCCCTCAGATAGCAGGGAGACCAAAATCAATCCTAAATGAAAACAACCCTGAATATTCATTGGGAGACCTGATGCTGGAGCGGAAGCTCCAATACTGTGGCCACCTGAGGTGAAGAGCTGACTCATTGGAAAAGACCCTGATGCTGGGAAAGATTGAAGGCAGGAGGAGAAGGGCATGACAGAGGATGAGATAATTGAATAGCATTACCAACTCAATGGACATGAGTTGAGCAAACTCAGGGAGATGGTAAAGTACAGGGAAGCCTGGTGTGCTGCAGTCCATGGGGTCGCAAAGGGTCGGACATGACTGAGCAACTGAACAACAGAATCACCTGAAGGCCTTGGTAAAACGGATTTCTGGGCCCCCCCATATGGGTTTCTGATAAAGTTCCCAGGTGATTCTGATGCTGCTGGTCTAGGGACTACACTTTAAGAACCACTGTCTTGGGGGATCGTAGAGCAACAAGATCAAAAGAGATCTCAGTTCCCAAGTGGCCTTATGAAATAGTGTCACTTATATGGCCTTTGACCACTCATTTTTAGACTCTTACATGAGGAAGAAGGAAACTCTCCTGTTTGGGTCTTATTTTGAGACAGAAGCCTAGTCTATACCCCTAAAATGCACCCTGTATTCCCTCCTTTACGATTCAACTTATGTATTTTCAAACCACTGATTTACTTTATACTTCTCAAAGCTTGCCTTTTGCCAAGCTCAGCTTAACTCAACCAGGATCTCCGGACAGATGATGAGGCCTGGGACATCATGAGAAAATGGCAGAACTTCAGGCAAACTGGGAACTGGACAGGACTGTCTTCTTTTCCTCAGGCCACGGTAAAACATTTTCAAATTCTAAGTGCTGCGAGGGAGCAACAGTGACTATCTTGTGAGGGTCGATAACCAGAAAGGCAGAGAGCCAGCAGCCCGGGAGTTACATGCCAGGCGTATAATTGCCCTGCGGGTGGTCTACTATAGTGTTTCCATTTTGCCAATGAGAAGACAGAGACAAAGAAATAAGGAAACTGTCTGTGGTGGACCCCGAGGGTGCCCTGCTCAGAGGCCCTCCAAGGCAGGACTTGCTGCCCCGCTGTCTGCAGACAACTGTTGCCTTCAGGGCCTGCTCCAGCCACAGAGACCCACCTCACCTGGGCTCATGCTTGGCCTGGCCTGGCCTCTGATGCCGGGGCGGGCTGGAGGTAAAGGCCTGGCTGTTTCACCCTGACCCACCACAACCTGGACTGGCCAGTATCCCCCCTCCGGAGCTCCCTGTCAGGCTGGCCAAGACTTTCAGGGGCCGGTCTTATTTTCCTCCTCTGCCCAACTCTGTTTCCTTCTTCTTTCTCCCAAACCTTGATTTCTAATAACCATTCTCCTGAGTGCCTCTCAGCATCTGCCTCCAGAGAACCCCACCAGCAACACTGCTTAGAATCACAGAGCTAGTGACTGGTGAGGCTGGACTTCCGACATAGCCATCTCCACCCAATCACAGTTCCACAGCAGTTTGCCAAAGCGACTCATGGGATAGACTCAAGTTCCTTAGGGTGACATTCAAACTGTGTAATTTGATTCCAGTCTTCTTTGCTCACCATCCTTGCCACACTGCCCACTATGAGGGCCCTATTCCATTGCCATACCAAGAGTTCACTCAGGAGGCATTTTAACTGGAAGGCCCTCCTTCCTCCCATCAAGGACCTTCCAAATCTAGCTCAGACATCATCTGTGAGGTCTTTCTGATACCCCTAGGGAGTAAGTAACATCACAGGGTAATGACCGAAGCCCAGTCCACCATGCCGAGTTCGAATTCCAGCTCCGTGACGTAGCTGTGTGACTTAGAATTTTGTAACTCCAACTGCTATCTGTAATACAGGGCTAAGAGAAGTAAGTTCACTGGCTGTCTATTCAATAAAATCTGTACGTCACCTAGGCCCTGCTCCTCAACCTTTAGTGGGCAGAGATATGTCCTGAACATCTTGTTAAAATGCAGATTCTGACTCAGTGGGTCTGGAGTAGGGCCTAGGCTTGTGCATTCCTAACAAGGACCCAGGAGGCGTCGTCTCTGGTCCGCAGACCACACGTGGAGTAGGAAGGCCCTAGCTCAGAACCTGGCACTTTGTAGTCCGCCAGTGATATTTGCCTTGCCCCACCCCGTTCCACTCCTTCCTCTTGGCACCTATAGCATTTTGTTCCCATCACTTGCCTAATGTTCACCACACAGAATTTAGTTAGTTGTTATATTCGTGTCTCCTGCCAGACTGTGAACAAACTGAGGATAGAAATTGTATTACCTTTCTCTCAGTATCACCAGGACCCAGTGTAGGGCCAGGTATATAAAAAGGAATCAATAAGTATTTGATGAACTAAGCCTGTAAAATGGAAATAAAAATATCAGTTCTGCCTGTCTCAACAAGTTATTGTAACATGCGAATGTGATAATTTGGGAGGACGTGGAAACATATCGTGTGGTAGAAATATAAAGCATTACTGTCCGTTCAGCTTTCCACTCTGCGTCAGCTCAGATTTATGCAGCTGATGCAGGTTTCCTTGTGGCAGTTACTCAGACTCTGATGATTATAAAACTCAGACTCATGTATGGTTTAAAAATAAATTCTTTGGGGGATAATAACTGTGGCACTATCTGCCTTTGATAAGAAACTAACTGAAGTGAAGTGAAGTCACTCAGTCGTGCCCGACTCTTTGTGACCACATGGACAGTAGCCTGCCCCAAGCTCCTCCATCCATGGGATTTTCTAGGCAAGAGCACTGGAGTGGGTTGCCTGATTATGATGATGTAAATAAGAAGGACGTATCTTTCAATCAATCAATCAGTCAAGAAGCAGGCACTGAGTACCTGTCCCCAGGTGGCTCTAGACTTTCTTATCTGCCTCCTTCAAATGAGTGAGTGATCCCAGCCTTATCATCTCCTGCCTGTTTGAAGGTGGGAGGGTTCACGCGGGGTAGGGAGGCTTAGAAGCAGGGTAGATGTGACAGCGGGGTAGAAACACTTGAGACCAGGGAGAAATCACACATGTCGTCTTGGGGGAAGGGGTGAGGATCCAAGTGGCTATTCCTGGTGATACTGCCTGTGCCACGCCAGGTGGCCCCAGGAGTTTGGAGAGAGTGGGCTTCAAAACTAGCCACCTGGATTCCATTTCTGGAAAAACGGCTACCACTGGAGGCTCCTGCAGTGATTCACCTGAAATATGTCAGGTGTGTTTTCTTTTTGTGTCGCAAAAGATGATGACAGGCAGGCCACCACCAAGGTCTCTACTTCTTGGTGGTAGTGACAATAGGTGGGGGCTCAAGGCGGTGAGACGAGTCATTGAGAAGACGCTGCCATACCCTTAGGGACCTCTGGGCAAGTATAAGATTCTGACAGGGGGGAATGGGGTGGAGGGAGTATGGGAAGGTTAACATGGAGGCAAAAATTCCAAAATGTAGCAACCTGGAGATCACTAGTAAGGCAGGGCTGAGGTGGCAGTTTCATGCAGATCAAGAATGGCATGACATTGAAGTCTCTCAGTCACATCAGACTCTGCGACCCCATGGACTGTAGCCTACCAGGCTCCTCCATCCAGTGAATTTTCCAGGCAAGAGCACTGGAGTGAGTTGCCATTTCCTTCTTCAGGAGATCTTCCCGACCCAGGGATCGAACCCAGGTCTCCTGCATTGTAGGCAGACACTTTACTGTCTGAGCCACCAGGGAAGAGAGCCTCAGTTCCGTTCAGTTGCTCAGTCGTGTCCGACTCTTTGTGACCCCATGAATCACAGCACGCCAGGCCTCCTGTCCATCACCAACTCCCAGAGTTCACTCAGACTCACACCCATTGAGTCAGTGATGCCATCCAGCCATTTCATCCTCAGTTGTCCCCTTCTCCTCCTGCCCCCAATCCCTCCCAGCATCAGAGTCTTTTCCAATGAGTCAGCTCTTCGCATGAGGTGACCAAAGTACTGGAGTTTCAGCTTTAGCATCATTCCTTCCAAAGAAATCCCAGGGTTGATCTCCTTCAGAATGGACTGGTTGGATCTCCTTGCAGTCCAAGGGACTCTCAAGAGTCTTCTCCAACACCACAGTTCAAAAGCATCGATTCTTCGGCGCTCAGCTTTCTTCACAGTCCAACTTTCACATCCATACATGACCACAGGAAAAACCATAGCCTTGACTAGGCGGACCTTAGTCGGCAAAGTAATGTCTCTGCTTTTGAATATACTATCCAGGTTGGTCATAACTTTTCTTCCAAGGAGTAAGCGTCTTTTAATTTCATGGCTGCAGTCACCATCTGCAGTGATTTTGGAGCCCAAAAAAATAAAGTCTGACACTGTTTCCACTGTTTCCCCGTCTATTTCCCATGAAGTGATGGGACCAGATGCCATGATCTTCGTTTTCTGAATGTTGAGCTTTAAGCCAACTTTTTCACTCTCCTCCTTCACTTTCATCAAGAGCCTTTTTAGCTCCTCTTCATTTTCTGCCATAAGGGTGGTGTCATCTGCATATCTGAGGTTATTGATATTTCTCCCGGCAATCTTGATTCCAGCTTGTGTTTCTTCCAGTCCAGCGTTTCTCATGATGTACTCTGCATATAAGTTAAATAAGCAGGGTGACAATATACAGCCTTGACGTACTCCTTTTCCTATTTGGAACCAGTCTGTTGTTCCATATGCAGTTCTAACTGTTGCTTCCTGATCTGCATACAGATTTCTCAAGAGGCAGGCCAGGTGGTCTGGTATTCCCATCTCTCAGAATTTTCCACAGTTTATTGTGATCCATACAGTCAAAGGCTTTGGCATAGAGCCTACAAACCAATAAAATAATATTTTAAATAATTTTGATTATAATTAAGTAAAGTTCATGGCAAATTTTTAACAGCAAAATACGAGACGTGTTAAGAATGTTCAAAATTAATTAAATGCATATGTGTATATCATTCAGAAACGTGAATTTTGGTTATACTTGGGTGATTTTAATTTCTGTATTTTTTTTCCGATTAATATGTGTTATTTTATTACATACCTTTTTAGCCATCTCTTTGGTATTTTCAGACACTTTTTAAAAAACCTTTCCTCATAGTATCCTTCCCCTTTCTTATCACTAAATTCCTGCATGCCTCTCTCATCAGCTTGATCTCCAGACAATTTCAGGAGACAGTAATTGTTACAGTGCAACCAAGTCAGCCCAGGAACCTCTTCCTCCTTCTGGTGCTAATTCTCAGAACACCCAGTGTTCCAAAAGGGAAGTTCCTTCCTTGTCCCACCTTTCCCTATCACCCCACATGGGACATGCTCATGCAGTAGGAGAGAGGTTTGGGCAGAGTGTGCTGTGAGTGTCTCTGAATGCTGATCCAAAGGCTCTGCACGCTTGGGGCTGTGGAGCACAGAGATCACGTGACACCTGGTTCCTCTCCCGGTAACTGGGCTCATGGAGCCCGAGTGCTTGGAAAGGCCTGGCCTGCCTTCGGGGAGTTACCTGACTACTCAGCATTTGATAAGTCAGCTATGGCCTCCATACAGAAGTGAAGTCACTCAGTCATGTCAGACTGTTTGAGGCCCCATGGACTGTAGCCTACCAGGCTTCTCAGACCATGGGATTTTCCAGGCAAGAGTACAGGAGTGGGTTGCCATTTCCTTCTCCAGGGGATCTCCCCAACCCAGGGATCGAACCCCTGTCTTCCACATTGTAGGCAGACGCTTTACCCTCTGAGCCACTAGGGAAGCCATACAGAGCGATACTGTAAATGTATTTGATTTGATAAGGTACGTACAACGGCTGTGGCTGGTCCTCTAGATCCCTTTTTCTAGATGCAACCACTATGACTATCTGATAAATGGTTACTTAATTCACAGGATTTATATAAGATAGGGTAAGTAGGTTAAGAAACTCAAGGACTACAGATATTTTCTCTAGGCCTTCCCACATTTTTGACGATCACAAAGACACTTTGTAATGAATATCACATTACAGGACCCAAAATCAGGAGATTGCTGATTTTTTTTCTTCAAACGTATTTTATTGAAGTATAGTCGATTTACAATGTTGTGATAGTTTCCACTGTACAGCAAATTCAGTTATACATATATATGCTTTTTCATATTCTTTTCCATTATGGATTATTGAAAAAAGTGAGAAGTGTTAGTCACTCATCGTGTCTGACTCTTTGTGACCCCATGGATGGTAGTCTGCCAGGCTCCTCTCTCTATGGAATTCTCCAGGCAAGAGTACTGGAGTGGGTTGCCATTCCCTTCTCCGGGGGAATCTTCCCAAACAAGGGGTGGAACCTGGGTCTCCTGC
Source organism: Oreotragus oreotragus (assembly GCA_006410675.1). Lineage (NCBI taxonomy): Eukaryota > Metazoa > Chordata > Mammalia > Artiodactyla > Bovidae > Oreotragus > Oreotragus oreotragus. Next base: position 115,993 of record SJYX01018339.1, on the reverse strand, counting down.
ATTGCAGGCAGATTCTTTACCATCTGAGCCAATATTCTTTTGCATTATGGTTTATCTCAGGATATTGAATCTAGTTCCCTGTGCTCTACAGTAGGACCTTGTTGCTTACCCATCCTATATATAACAGTCTACATCTGCTGTTTGCTGATTTTTAATTCAAATACTTACCAGGCTCTCTTCTGACTCCTCAATGTCTCTGTGCTGTTTACTGTAGTTGGACAGATTTCCAGACAAACTAGAAAATCTGGAATCTAGGACAGCCTCCACAGCAAGGCAGATAACATGTGTATGGTAATTTCCAAGATGAAAAGATTTGCTGTCCTCCAATACCAGTGGGCTTCCCTGGGGGCTCAGTGGTAAAGAATCCACCTGTCCATGCAGTAGACCTGGTTTCAGTCCCTGGGTCAGAAAGATCCCCTGGAGAAGGAAATGGCAACCCATTCCAATGTTCTTGCCTGGACAATCCCTTGGACAGAGAAGCCTGGCAGACTATGGTCGATAGGGTCGCAAAAGCTTTGAAAATGACTGAGCGACTGAATGACAACAATACCACCCCCTGGGCCCTCTGAGACAGATGGCACAGTGGCCTCTCCTCTGCTCTAAGGCAACACAGTACCACATGGAGTTACACAGAGAATGTGTGCTAGGCAGGCCTGGACTCAGAGCCACGTCTGTGTGGTGTGAACTGTGTGATGCAGACCGTGATGCTTAACTTCCCTGAGGCTTTAAAATCAAAATAGTATCTACCACTTAGGGCTGTTGTGAGGATGAAATGAAATCATACGTGCAAATGGGCTCTCACCAAGGAGGCATGCCCCAGTTTGTTAAACAACTTTATGATCCACTGAAAATCCAGAGATGACCTCCCCCAAGAGCAACTTATGTGACTGGCCCCATCTGACTAAGTAGCATCAGTGTCTGCTGGTCTCCGGGGATGAGTCTCCATCTTCCTGTTTGGATTAGTAACATTTTCAGAGCTACCCTTGTTATTTTCACCCCACTTAACCCCTCACCCACTAGAGTCTATGAAACTAACCCTGGCATGTTCCCGCCTCTATTCCTTACATGATTTCACAGCGCTGCCATCCACTCCGACACCCAAACCAGAGCCTGGGTATTTTCTTAGACTCCTGTCTCCCGAAGCCTTCCTTTTCATGCTGTATGTCCAGGTACTAAATCCTGATGGTGTTTGTTTCTTCAACATTTCAATTCCACTGTAAGAATTCAGAACCAACTTTTTTCTGGGCTATGACCCCCTAACTGTCTCTGGATTAGCTGCTTCTTAAAATCATATTCTAGACTTTGTATTCATATTCTCCTGGAGCAGGAGTGATAAATCAAAAATTTCCCTGTTGTCTTCTCTCTTAAAAAACTCAAATGACTCCTTCTTACCCATGAGACTTGAGGCTCTCCTTGATTTGACACCTGTCTATTTTTCCAGCCACCTCGCAGCTCAACTTCCTATTGCTCATTCCCTTTTCTGTGGCCTAGGTTATGCTGAGAATTCCCTGCCCACCTCTCTTTACCCACCACCTCTCACTAGGCCTTTAAGATACAACTCAGATGTTATCACGGCAAGAACCCTCCTCTGAATGCTCAGGTGGCTTGCAACTCCCTGTCATTTATCCTATGACCATGTCCTGGGGAGTAACTGGAGAGACTAGCACCCAGCCTCCTAAGGTTTTCCCTTGACGGGGGTCTGGTACTCAACCTGGCAGATTCAGATACTGAAAACTGGTACTCAACCTTTTCAGATTTCATCAGCAAATTGATTGAAAATAAATCCCTCTCTTAATGGCAGACTCAAATTACTTAACTTCTTGAAAAATGTATAAAGACAGAATATAAAAAATTAATTATAAGAAGTATAACTTTCCTAAGGATGGTAAGACTGGAATGTGAGAGACCAGTGCCTTCTTTCCCTACAGAGAGACTTGCCCATAGAGATGAATGAGAATCAGAACAACGGAAGCTAGATGAATCAAACACAAATGGAATCAAGCTAAAAAAATCTGGTGCCTCTATCTCCACATCAGGAAAAGCCTCCTTGCCAATGGGACCGTAATGTTAGAAGTCTGTTAAGTAATGTTTCCTCTTGCTTGGCCAAAGCCTGGAGAGTCACTGCCAACGCTTATCCCTGTCATTCCGGGTTTACTTCCCCTGCCTCCTGCTCTCAGTGCTTCTCTGTCTCATGAATCCTTTAGGGAAGTTATTGAAGAGGCTCTTGGCTAAGGCCATCCTTTTGACTTTTGCTTTGATCACTTAGGTGTGGATTTTGCAGTTTAAGAACTCAACCTTGGGACTTCCCCGGTGGTCCAGTGGTTAAGATTCCATGGTCCCCATGCAGGGGGGCATGGGTTCGGTCCCTGTTCAGGGAACTAAGATCCCACATGCCACATGGTATAGCCAAAAAAAAAAAAAGGCAAAAATAAATTACATTAAAAAAAAAAAATCTCAAACTTATTTCCAGGTACTTGATGGAGGCCTCTCTGTAGCAGCCAGATAGAAACTAGAAACTTTAACATTTAACCCTCATTGTCAGAAACAGGGGCCAGGGCCTTGCAGGGGAGGCAGCATGAGGGGGTGAGGGGAATGGAGAGAGGTGTAAGGATTGATTCCCCTCTGCTACTTCCATTCCAGTTTCTTTTTTTTAAAAAAAATTTATTTGGCTACGCCCTGTCTTGGACTTCCCTTGTAGCTCAGTTAGTAAAGAATCTGCCTGCAATGTAGGAGATCAGGGTTCGATTCCTGGGTCGGGAAGATCCCCTGGAGAAGGAAGTGGCAACCCACTCCAGTATTCTTGCCTGGAGAATGCCATGGACAGAGGAGCCTGGCAGGCTACAGTCCATGGGGTCGCAAGAGTCGGACACGACTTAAGGACTAAACTACCGCAACCACCACCACCACACCCTGTCTAGCTGGGGCACGCGAGATCTTTGTTGCAGCATTCAAGCACTTAGTTGCAGCGTGTGGGATCCAGTTCCCTGACCAGGGACTGAACCCAGGTCCCCTGTATTGAGACTAAGGAGTCTTAGCCGCTGGACTATCAGGGAAGTCCCAGCAATGGCCTTGTAAACAATGCTTTAGAGTGAGAAGTTGCCTCTATGGTTGTGGTGAAAAGACTTTAGAGAAAGTGATTGAAACTCAGTGGTCAGACCTTGGCACCTACAGAGAAGAAAGCCAAAGGCAGCATGGCTCTGCGTGCGTTCCCACCTCCAGCACCATCCCACCACTCGCCTTGTGCAGTGGTTCTCAAGTGGAGTCCCAGAAACAGAAGCAAGAGAATCAACTGGGAGCTTGTTAGAAATGCAGATTCTCCTGACCTCTAAGAAACCCTGGGAGTGCGACCCGGTAATCTGTGTCAGCAGGCCATCAGGGTAAGGGTGATAAGCAGCAAAATTGGAGAGCTACGAACCGATGGCACACACACCCCACCCACCTCCAGGCAGACCTATTTCCTGGATGGATTCCCCCTTCACGTTTAGAAGTGGCTTTACCTGGGCCAGCCTCAGGGTTCTTTTTTGATGTACCTGTCTTCTCTGGGTCTACACACTCAAGGGGTTTACTACATGGCTAATGGGCTAAAACAAATTACATAAACTGAACTATACATAGTGAGACAATAAGTTCGTTTATTTCTTAGGTCTCTACAATTTGGTAATATCCAAGATCACCTCTCTTTCATAGCATTTCTTTCTCTTTTCCCCAAAGGCTCCCTTTCCACTTCCCCACCTCCCTGAATAATATACAGAGCTCTCTAAGGTCCTATGGTGCATAGTCTGTTCTTTCTCCTCTAAACTCAGTCCCTCAGAAACATTCACGCTGCTTTAATTATCACGCTGTGGGGTAACTTCCACCGGAAGGTCCCAGGGTATCATATTCAACATGGCCACCACGTGCTCACTGGCGCTGACTTTCCTTCTTGCCTATCCTGCCCCTGGTTGTCTGACCTGGTCTCACCATTCTCTCTTGCTGTGGTTCCAACTCTTACTGACATCCCTGAATCTCTCCTGCATCTTTTGTATCTGTTCATTGCTATCAACACCACAGTGGCTAACATCTTAATTCCTGGACAACTGTGATTGGCACTCAGCTGCTCTCTGCCTCACATCTCTCCCAGCTCTGGCCTAACCACAGCTCTTCACTGTCAGATCAATTTTCATCAAATACCACTATGATCCTGACAAGAGGGGCACACTGCAGAACAAACTCATGAACATTACACACCCCTGTTCTTGCAGGCACCATTTCTGTCCCCAGGGAATTCTCACAGGTTTCTCCCATAGACTCCATCCACTCACCTTGTCTGCCTCCTTCACCTCTCCTTCCCAGTTAGGCTCCTCCCTCTCCCATTTACTCTAATTTTTCTCCCCTTCCCTCGGGAACTCAAAGTTTATTCTTCATCACGTCAAGCTAGCTCTTCCTACCATCCCCTCAGAACTACCTTTTGACAATTAAAATAGCCTAAGAAATTGCTTTGCTAAATCCAGCTCATTAACTGAAGACAGTTCTTTCTCCTAAAGGAGGTTCTGTTGACTGCTTTTAACCTTAAGAGTTTTTCTCCCCACTAAAGAGATAGAGAAGGAGAAGGATGGAAAAGTTCAGACTACAGTGGGCTATCAAGGTGACCAGACCTAGCCCAGGCCTGCAGGCAGAGTTTAGGGCCTTCAGAGGCTTCCTGAGTGTGCTGGAATGCTGAAGGAAAGGAACCAGCCTTGAGGGTGCTGGGAAGGAAGTGTGGTACTGGAATCTGGCTGACTATACTTTCACAGAGAAAGCTGACCCCCTTAATTTTGGATGCCAAGAGAGAGGGCAACAACTAAAGACCCAGAGGCCAAGAGACACTCTTCCCAAAGACAAACCTCCTAGCTAAGAAGGTAAACCCAAACATTTCTTGGGAAGGTGTTCCTGGATTTGTTTCAGATAACATAATTTTTTTCTTACTGAAAATGCATCTCTTAATCCTGGGAAGGTTTAGAATTAAACAAAGAAAGTGAAGGAAATCAAACCTCATGGTGTTATAGCTTTCTATTAAAGAAATCTCTGTATTTTAAATGCTTCTAAATTTTTATTTTTATTTTTTGGCCACACTGTGCAAATTATAGGATCTTAGTTCCCCATCCAGGGATTGAACCTGAGCCCCAGCAGTGAAAGCTGAATCCTAAACACTGGGCCACCATGGAATTCCCTGTTTGATGTTTTAAATACTTCTAATTTATAATAGGTTCATTAAAAGGACTGGTGCTGAAGCTGAAGCTCCAATACTTTGGCCACCTGATGTGAAGAGCCAACTCACTGGAAAAGACCCTAATGCTGGGAAAGATTGCAGGCAGGAGGGGAAGGGGGCGATGGAGGATGAGATGGTAGGATGGCACCACTGACTCCAATGGACATGAGTTTATAAACTCTCCAATAAACTCCAGGAGATAGTGAAGGACAGGGAAGCCTGGCGTGCTGCAGTTCACAGGGTTGCAAAGAGTCAGACATGACTTAGTGAGTAAACAACAACAGTGTTTAATAAAGTATCTGAAAATTAACCTTGCAGTGCTGATTTAAAGTATGTAACTGACTCATTAGTTTCAAATTTTGATATCAAGTTAAAAATCTTTCAAAAACTTATACACCATATTGAAAATTTTAAGAGAACTTGTTTAGTTGCTAAGTTGTGTCCAACTCTTTGCTGATACCATGGACTGTAGCCTGCCAGGCTCCCCTATCTATGGAATTTCCTAAGCAAGAATACCACTTACCATATTTATTTGTTTGATTTATTAGTTTTATGAGAATTACTTAAGTATTTTGGAAGCTGTGTTAATCAGAAAATTAATGTGTTTGAAAAAATAAACAAATTATTAAATGAAAAATGCAGTTTAAAATGATTAACCAAGTAGATCAGACATCAGTTTATTAGATTTATAAATAGGATAATAAATAGGTGTACTTAATGTAAAGCTGAAGCACAAATTTGGAATTTAAAAGTAATGAATTTTTAAAATCCAAAGTAACTTCTTAATAAATGTTTCAGGGTGAAAAGTTTAATGTGTTTTTTAAATCCTTTCTTCTACTTTTTTTATGCTACCATAGAGAAAGTTCATAAGGAAATATGCAAATTTATAAATGTAGATTCTTCTGAATCGTGAATTGCTGAGAAAGCAGCATCTGAGGCCATGTGCATAGGCAGTGAGTGTGTAGTCTGAGAAAGAGAGACAGAGGCTGATAAAAATGACACAGTATACACTTTGACGTCTCACCTTCTTTCCAGACTTGGATCTCCGTTGGCTTCGACTGAATATCCTGCACCACCTTCAACTTTGCATTTTGAAAACTTAACTCATGCTTTTTTATACCCAGCTCTCTACTCCTGGCCTCAGCTAAAGCCTTCCCTGTAGAAATCACCCATTATCGCACCACAGTCAGTCCAAGTCGATAGACTGGAAACCTTGTAGCCAGTTTGCATTCTATTCTGTCCTCCCTCACTCCAAATTCATCGCCTAGTCCTGATGGGCCTTTCTTTGCAAGGCCCACTTTCCTCCCCACTTTCAGCCATCAGCACAGTCTATGACCGTGTGACCCTACGCCAGGATTACTGCCCCAGCCTTGGTCAGGCTCCCCTGCTGCAACTGGTCCTACACAGAGCTGCCAGAAGAGCCGTCAAACTTTGTTTTCATCCCTAATGTTTATTGGCATGAGCTTTTACCAACTCCCCAGTGTCTGTCAAATAAAATCGAAGCTCCCCTTGACATCTAAGGTCTTCTGTCATCTAGGAGTATTCCTCATCTGAGCATTCTCAGCTTTCATTATTTCTTCATGGAGCCCCCTCTCTTTTTGTCAAGCTAATTTGCTGGCGTGCTTTCTACAAGACACTGTGCCTTAAAGCACCATGTAAATGTATGTTTTTCAGTAATTATGCAAGGTAAGCATGTGACTAATAAATGTTAACATAATGACCAATACATGTTGACCTAATGAGTCAAAAAGATTATGAGATGAAGAGCATGAACCATTATGTCATAAGCAGCATCATTTCATAGAAGGGATGTCATAGCTGATGCAAGTAGAGTTAGTGATTCAAACATACTGAACGTCTCTGACTTACAAAAGAAGTAAATAGGACGCCAGATAGATGTTAATAGAATCAAAGTCCTCATACAAAAACAGCTTATTTTTAGAGTAATTTACTGTGTTTACTCAATTATGTGGGACAATTTGAAAGGCATGGCACTTGACCAAATTCTCTCCGGTTCTGGGCACTATATTTGAAATGAATTCAGTATTTGCTCATTCAACATTTTTTTGTTTTAGCAAATATTAATTGTTCCCCAGTTGTATACCAAGCACTGTTTTAGGTCCTAGAGTTACCCTGGTGAAGAGAGTTCAAGTTCCTGTTCTCAGGGATCTTACATTCCAATGGGAAAGAGAGGACATGTAAATAAAATAATTGCAGATTATAACAAGGGCTACGAAGAATGCAGTGGTGAGGGGACAACTGCGAGGGGGATCCTGTAGATGGCACATTCAAAAAAGGCATCAAGAATGAGGTGACATTTAAGCCGAGACCAGAGGATGAAGTAGAGAGTGACAGCAAGCCCAGAAAAGGGCATGCCAGAGTGAGTGCAAAGGCTCTGAAGCAGGGAGGGGCTGGCCTGTGTTACGAGGCCTATGTGATTGGAGCCTGGTGATAAAAACATCTGGAGTCAGATCATGCAAAGCCCAGTGGGTCTCTGTGAGGAGTTTGGGTTTATTCTACGTGTAATGGAAAGCTGCTAACACGGCTTACATATTACTGAAATTATAATCACACTATTTAAAAAAATCATAGTCNATCACCCATTATCGCACCACAGTCAGTCCAAGTCGATAGACTGGAAACCTTGTAGCCAGTTTGCATTCTATTCTGTCCTCCCTCACTCCAAATTCATCGCCTAGTCCTGATGGGCCTTTCTTTGCAAGGCCCACTTTCCTCCCCACTTTCAGCCATCAGCACAGTCTATGACCGTGTGACCCTACGCCAGGATTACTGCCCCAGCCTTGGTCAGGCTCCCCTGCTGCAACTGGTCCTACACAGAGCTGCCAGAAGAGCCGTCAAACTTTGTTTTCATCCCTAATGTTTATTGGCATGAGCTTTTACCAACTCCCCAGTGTCTGTCAAATAAAATCGAAGCTCCCCTTGACATCTAAGGTCTTCTGTCATCTAGGAGTATTCCTCATCTGAGCATTCTCAGCTTTCATTATTTCTTCATGGAGCCCCCTCTCTTTTTGTCAAGCTAATTTGCTGGCGTGCTTTCTACAAGACACTGTGCCTTAAAGCACCATGTAAATGTATGTTTTTCAGTAATTATGCAAGGTAAGCATGTGACTAATAAATGTTAACATAATGACCAATACATGTTGACCTAATGAGTCAAAAAGATTATGAGATGAAGAGCATGAACCATTATGTCATAAGCAGCATCATTTCATAGAAGGGATGTCATAGCTGATGCAAGTAGAGTTAGTGATTCAAACATACTGAACGTCTCTGACTTACAAAAGAAGTAAATAGGACGCCAGATAGATGTTAATAGAATCAAAGTCCTCATACAAAAACAGCTTATTTTTAGAGTAATTTACTGTGTTTACTCAATTATGTGGGACAATTTGAAAGGCATGGCACTTGACCAAATTCTCTCCGGTTCTGGGCACTATATTTGAAATGAATTCAGTATTTGCTCATTCAACATTTTTTTGTTTTAGCAAATATTAATTGTTCCCCAGTTGTATACCAAGCACTGTTTTAGGTCCTAGAGTTACCCTGGTGAAGAGAGTTCAAGTTCCTGTTCTCAGGGATCTTACATTCCAATGGGAAAGAGAGGACATGTAAATAAAATAATTGCAGATTATAACAAGGGCTACGAAGAATGCAGTGGTGAGGGGACAACTGCGAGGGGGATCCTGTAGATGGCACATTCAAAAAAGGCATCAAGAATGAGGTGACATTTAAGCCGAGACCAGAGGATGAAGTAGAGAGTGACAGCAAGCCCAGAAAAGGGCATGCCAGAGTGAGTGCAAAGGCTCTGAAGCAGGGAGGGGCTGGCCTGTGTTACGAGGCCTATGTGATTGGAGCCTGGTGATAAAAACATCTGGAGTCAGATCATGCAAAGCCCAGTGGGTCTCTGTGAGGAGTTTGGGTTTATTCTACGTGTAATGGAAAGCTGCTAACACGGCTTACATATTACTGAAATTATAATCACACTATTTAAAAAAATCATAGTCAGTTTATAAATATCTTGGGCCACTTCACAAAACTTAGCAGGATTTGGTTAAAAATACAAGTTTACCAGAAAAATGTCTAGGCATTTTAAAATCTGGGCCTCCTCCATAAGGATGGATGAGCTGGTTATACTGTGCCTATGCTACGGGATGGTTGCCATAGGGTCTACCTGCTTGTGAAATTAAGATTCTTCACATTCCAAATGCAAGCCATCTCATCAACAGAGAGGCCACCTTCAAGGATCCTTTAAAATAGATTTACGGCTATGCAGTCATAACAAAGGAGACTGCTGATGTACTAACATGAAATATCCCTAAACAACGTTAGGGAAAAAAAGCCTTGTGCAAAACAAAGGTGTCCTTGTATATGCATGGGATTCACAAGAAATTGATAGCATTAGTCACACCAATAGTGAAGAGACCTGGGTAGCTGAGGAAGAGAGTGGGAGAGAATTCTTACTGTATACTTTAAAAAAAAAAAAAGTTTTTTAATGTTTTAAATAATTTAAACGTGTTACCTTTTCAAAAAAAATTTTATTAAAGTATAGCTGATTAATAATGTTGTTAGTTTCTCCAAAAAAAATGTTTAATCCTAAATTTTTTTCAATATAAATGCTTTATCTTAATGGAAATGAACAATGTCCCAAATTGATGAGAAGGAATTTACATTTCAGAGTAAATCTAAAGATATTTTATGTAATTAAAAAGAAGCTTAAAATCTAGACCTGTGCTGTTCAGTACAGTAGTTGCAAGCCATGTGTCTATTTAATTTTAACTTTAAGCAAATTTAATTTAATTTAAAATTCCATTTCTTGGTCACACCAGCCACATTTCAAGGCTTAATAGCCTTTAACTGCATGTGACCAACGTCTACCATACTGGACAGCACTGATATAGAACATTTCCATAGCATGTAAAATTCTTTCAGGTAGTCTGCTCTATAGCCTTATGCAAAATACCACCAGGGGTCTGATCTAACTCTCAAGACTTAATCTTGCTGATTAATACATAGAGACTCAGGAGTACAGTAGTTCAAATATATTCCAATGCTAATTTCCCCAAGATGACTCACTAGAATGGTACTTTAAGGAACAATCAAAACTCCCACCACTAGATTTCTAAGGCAGGCAGGGATATAATTTTGTCACCACAAAAAAATCAGTTTGCACTAGTATAGACACTGGCAGTTATGGCCTGAGAGTTAAAAATTATTTTCCTAAATGTAAATTTAGATTAAGTAAAACTAACATACTTGATATTTACTGAATTTGATATTCTGCACTGATTCAATAAATGAGTCAGTAGTGCTAACATGATAAGGGTGAATAATGAGATTTAATTATATTCAACTTTAGTACAATTTGCCAACTCTTCTCATTTTTGCTATCATTTATTTATTTTTTATCTTTTATCTTGAGAATGTGTCACATTTTTCTGGTACTTCATATATCACATAATACTGGACTGTAACCTGGACAGTTTAAATGTTATGTTACAGAAACTCCAATTTAAAAAAAAAAATATATTCCTAAAAGGTGGGCTTTCCTGGTAGCTCAGCTAGTAAATAATCCACCTGTAATGCAGGAGACCCCAGTTCAATTCCTGGGTGGGGAAGATCCCCTAGAGAAGGGACAGGCTACCCACTGCAATATTCTTGGGCTTCCCTGATGACTCAGGCAATAAAGAATCCACCTGCAATTTGGGAGACCTGGGTTCGATCCTTGGGTTGGGAAGATCCCCTGGAGGAGGGCATGGCAACCCACTCCATTATTCTTGCCTGGAGAACCCCCATGGACAGAGGAGCCTGGGGGGTCATGTACATGGGGTCACAAGGAGTTGGACACAGCCGAGCGACCAAGCACAGCACAGCACAAAAGGTATTGAATTGTTTGCTTTAGTGGACAATTAACTTGTTTAAAGTCAAACTGCAAACATTATAATGCCTGTGTTGAGTGCCATTTATATCTCAGTTCAGATTGTAATAAGTCATTCCCATATGTGCATGGTTGACAACTCAGAGGGGTTTGGGCCAAGTTTCTACATGACTGGGTTTCCCTTTTTTGGTGGTCTCCTGTCCTACCTTCCTCTTCATTCTCCTGTGTTCTTAGTTTTTTCCCTGGTACATTTTTGCTGTCGTTTATGACCACAGCTTTTCACAGATTAACACATTTTAACTGACTGTAGTCCATTTTCTTCTGATACTCCAATTGATGGAAGTTAGTCATGAGTGTCCCTTTAAATTGGCTTCTGTGTTCTTCCATGCAATACCATTACTGCTGACCAATAAAACGTTTCAAGGCTCACCTGTGCCTTCCCAGGCCCAGGCTTGAATCAGTCAGTTTTCTTAAGCATGTTGTTTTCTTTAAGTGTAAAATAGCATCAGACCCCAACTTTCAGAAATTAGGAGTGCATAGCATCAGTCTCATGATGGTGGAATAATACTGTTCCTTGACCATTTAACTGAACAGAGCTGGGAAAGGTATGTTTTATTAAATGGCATTAGTTTATATTAATGTTTCTAACTTAGCCTCACATTGAAGTATGCCTTCCTCCATTTTTTATTCTTCATCCAAATTATATTTCTTTAATAATTCAGTGAAACATTATCACTCTAAGTAAAAACGTTGGCTTCCTAACAAAGTTACTATAATCACTGATTTCTTTTATCTAAGGATAAAAGCATAAAACAGTAATACAAAGAGTGAAACTACTACATAACATTTGAATTTGCTTTGCTTTTCTCTTCAAATACATCTCACTAAGGATGTCCACACCAATTCTTTTGCCACTCAGTAAGTCTTCATTTTCCATGCTTATCTTATACTCACCAGTGTAGGGCCTGGTTCTTTTCTCTTGGTCCATCTTACTGCATCAGTAGGCAGATGACTGACGCTTCTGAGTTCTTGGATGCAGTGACTTTCAGCTTCTTTTTCCTCTTGAGAAATTAGGAATTTTTTCTGTTAATATATATATTTCATTGAAGTATAGTTCACTTATAATGCTTCAGATCCACAGCAAGATGACTGAGTTATATATATGCACATATATCATTTTTGAAATTGTTTTCCACTATATGTTATTACAAGATATTGACTATAGCTCCCTATGCTATACAGTAAACCTTTGTTGCTTGATGCAGATCTATTTTTTAATTATAAACCTAGCATTCTATTCATATGAAGTCAAACAAGTGGAATCAAAATATCATAAAAATTTTAGTTGGGCAAAAATACATAAGTTTTCTAAAATATATGTATTACATGTATGACTTCCCAGGTGGCTCAGACGGTAAAGCGTCTGTCTACAATACAGGAGAGCTGGGTTCAATCCCTGGGTGGGGAAGATCTCGTGGAGAAGGAAATGGCAACCCACTCCAGTATTCTTGCCTGGAAAATCCCACGGACGGAGGAGCCTGGTAGGCTACAGTCCATGGGGTTGAAAAGAGTCGGACACGACTGACAGACTTTATTAAGCCTTGAGAATATCAGAAAAAAGAAGAGATGGAGAAATTAGAAAACATAAACTAAGTGAAATGAGAGCACTGAATATGAAATACAAAAAGTGAAACAAACGTGGTCAAAGTAAAAGATCATCATATAACCCACTGTTTTTAGACAGGGCTGTTCTTTAGAGACCTATCTGGAGCTCTGGAGGAAAAGCAATACCTGGGCTTTGGTATTTTTTCAAAAACTTTCAAGATAATTCTGATATGCATCTGGGCTTTAAAAAGTGATTACAGGTTTTCCTAGTAAATCATAGTTTTGGTTTATATTATTTATATTATTATTCTATTATTTTTCTTTGACCAATCATATACAATGGTGTTAAGTGAGTAATAGGTACATAATCACAATAGTGAAAGCTGCTTATCAGTTTTCACAATCAATAGCCAGACGAAAAATAAAAGAGAACTGCAATTGCAAACCATAAAGGGGATCTGATTAATTTAACTATATAAAATAATTACATAAAATCTGGGGGGTCAAGCAGAGCGCTGTGGTAAGTGGAAGTGCATGCATGCACATGTTTTCATCCTCCCAGCCAGTGTATGTCTTTTGGTTGGTGCATTCAATCCATTTACATTTAAGATATGTATGATCCTATTACTGTTTTCTTAATTGTTTTGAGTTTATTTTCTGTAGAACTTTTCCTTCTTTTGTGTTTCCTGCCTAGAGAAATTCCTTTAGCATTTGTTGTAAAGCTGGTTTCATGGTGCTGAACTCTCTTAACTTTTGCTTGTCTGGAAAGCTCTTGATTTCTCCATCAAATCTGAATGAGAGTCTCACTGGGTAAAGTGGTCTTGGTTGTAGGTTTCTCTTTCATCACTTCCTTCTGGCTCGTAGTTTCCCCTGAGAAATCAGCCTGATGGGACTTCCCTTATATATTTTTTGTCATTTTTTTCCCCTACTGCTTTTAATACTTTATCTTTGCCTTTAATTTTTGTCAGTTTGATTGCTATGTGTCTCGGTGTGTTCCTCCTTGGGTTTATCCTGCCTGGGACTCTCTGTGCTTCCTGGACTTGATTGACTATTTCCTTTCTCATGTTAGGGAAGTTGTCAGTTATTATCCCTTCAAACGTTTTCTCAGGTCCTTACTCTCTCTCTTCTCCTGGATCCCTATAATGTGAATATTGGTGCCTTTAATATTATCCCAGAGGTCTCTTAGGCTGTCTTCATTTCTTTTCATTCTATTTTCTGTACTCTGTTCAGTGGCAGTGATTTCCACCATTCTATCCTCCAGGTTATTTATCCATTCTTCTGCTTCAGTTATTCTGCTATTGATTCCTTCTAGTGTATTATTCATCTCTGTTTGTTTGTCCTTTAATTCTTATAGGTATTTGGTAAGCATTTCTTGCATCTTCACCATTGTTTTCCCAAGATCCTGGATCCTCTTCACTATCATTATTCTGAATTCTTTCTCTGGAAGGCTACCTATCTCCATTTTATTCACTTGTTTTTCTCAGATTTCATCGTGTCCCTTCTGTGATTGTGGTTTTCATTCTGTCTGGCCTCTGATGGATGAGGATAAGAGGCTTGTGCAAGCTTTCTGATGGGAGGGACCAACTGTGGGGAAAACTGGGTCTTACTCTGGTGGGCAAGGCCATGCTCGGTAAATCTTTAATCCAACTTTCTGCTGATGGGTGAGGCTGTTTTACTTCCCTGTGGTTTGACCTGAGGCCAACCTATAGTAGGGATAATGGCAACCTCCTCCAAAAGGCCTTATGCCAGCTGTGCCTCCCAGGACAGCTGCTTTCATTGCCCTGGTCCCGCACTGACTCTGAAGCAGGGCATTGTTGACCCATGCCTCTACCAGAGACACCCAAACACTCACAGGCAAGTCTGGCTCAGTCTCTTGTAGGGTGCTCTTTTCTCCTGGGCCCTGGTGTGCACAAGGTTTTGTCTGTGCCCTCCAATGGTCTGTTTCCCCAGCCCTGTGGAAGTTCTGTAATTGCAAAATTCAGACTTGAATTAAAGAAAGCAGGGAAAACCACTAGGCCATTCAGGTATGACCTAAATCAAATCCTTTATGGTTATACAGTGGAAGTGACAAAGAGGTTTAAGGGATTAGATCTGATACACAGAGGGCCTGAAGAACTATGGACAGAGGTTTCGAACATTGTACAGGAGGCAGTGATCCAAACCATACCCAAGGAAAAGAAAATGTAGCAAGGCAAATGGTTGTCTGAGGAGGCCTTTAAAATAGCCGAGAAAAGAAGCGAAGCGAAAGGCAAAGGAAAAAAGGAAAGATATAAATGCAGAGTCCAAAGTATAGCAAGGAGAGATAAGCCTTCTTAAGTAAACAATGCAAAGAAATAGAGGGAAAGGATAAAATGGGAAATAAACCCATTTACCTCAGAATGGGACTTGAAACCACCTGGCTGGGACTGGAATCCAGGCAAACCCACGCTACCTGGTTTCAGGACCTAATGAAGCTCAGGTTCTTGATGTCTCATTGCAGAAAGAATTCAGTGAGAGACAAAGTAATAGGCAAATCTAAAGAAATGAATGTATTTAGATTCACAGAGAAGCACACTCTACATACAGAGTGTGAGCCATGTAGCATGGTTAATTTTTATGGTTTGGGTAATATCATATGCTAATGAGTGGGAGAATTATTCCAACTATTTTGGGGGAAAGATGGAGATTTCCCTAGCGGAGGTGATGGAATTCCAGCTGAGTTATTTCAAATCCTGAAAGATGATGCTGTTAGAGTGCTGCACTCAATATGCCAGCAAATTTGGAAAACTCAGCAGTGGCCACAGGACTGAAAAAGGTCAGTTTTCATTCCGATCCCAAAGAAGAGCAATGGCAAAGAATGTTCAAACTACTGCACAGTTGTACTCATTTCACATGCTAGCAAGGTAATGCTCAAATTCCTTCAAGTTAGGCTTCAAAAGTATGTGAACAGAAAACTTCCAGATATACAAGCTGGATTTAGAAAAGGCAGAAGAACCAGAGATCCAACTGCCAACATCTGTTGGGTCATAGAAAAAGCAAGTGAATTTCAGGAAAAAAAAATCTATTTCTGCTTCATTGACGATGCTAAAGTCTGACTATGTGTATCATAACAAACTGTAGAAAATTCTTAAAGAGGTAGGAATACCAGACCACTTTACCTGCCTTCTAAGAAATCTGTATGCTGGTCAAGAAGCCACAATTAGAACCAGACATGGAAAAATGGACTGGTTCCAAATTGGGAAAGGAGTATGTCAAGGCTGTATATTGTCACCCTGCTTATTTAACTTGTATGCAGAGTACATCACGAGAAACGCTGTGCTGGATGAAGCACAAACTGGAATCAAGATTGCCTGGAGAAATATCAATAACCTCAGATATGCAGATGACACCACCCTTCTGGTAGAAAGCAAAGAGGAACTAAAGAGCCTCTTGATGAAAGTGAAAGAGGAGAGTGAAAAAGTGGGCTTAAAACTCAACATTCAAAAAGTTAAGGTCATGGCATCCAGTCTCATCACTTCATGGCAAATAGGTGGGGAAAAAAATGGAAACAGTGAGAGACCATTTTCTTGGGCTCCAAAATCACTGTGGATGGTGAATGAAGCCATGAAATTAAAAGACGCTTGCTCCTTGGAAGAAAAGCTATGACGAACCTAGACAGTGTATTAAAAAGCAGAGACATCACTTTGCTGACAAAGTTCTGTGTAGTCAGAGCTATGGTTTTTCCAGTAGTCATGTACAGATGTGATAGTTGGACCATAAAGAAGGCTGAGCGCCAAAGAATTGATGCTTTCGAACTGTGGTGCTGGAGAAGACTCTTGAGAGTCCCTTGGACAGCAAGGAGATCCAACCAGTAAACCTTAAAGGAAATAAACCCTGAAAATTTATTGGAAGGACTGATGCCAAAGCTAAATCTCCAATACTTTGGCCACTGATGCAAAGAGCTGACTCTCTGAAGAAGACCCTGATGCTGGGAAAGATTGCAGGCAGGCAGGAGAAGGGGGTGACAGATGACGGCATCATCAACTCGGTGGAAAATAAACCCTGAAAATTTATTGGAAGGACTGATGCCAAAGCTAAATCTCCAATACTTTGGCCACTGATGCAAAGAGCTGACTCTCTGAAGAAGACCCTGATGCTGGGAAAGATTGCAGGCAGGCAGGAGAAGGGGGTGACAGATGATGGCATCATCAACTCGGTGGACATGAGTTTGAGCAAACCGCAGGCGATTGTGAAGGACAGGGAGGCCTGGCGTGCTGCAGTCTGACTTCACAGAGTCGGACATAACTGAGCAACGAACAACAGCAATCTTGTCTCGTCATCTGGGACATAACTTTCTGCTCTTTCATCTTGATTAACTTTCTGTAATATGGTTTTTTAGTGCTGTGGGACTGTGCTTCTTGCTTCTTCAGTCTGCTCTCTGATGGATGAGGCTAAGAGGCTTGTGTAAGTTTCCTGATGGGAGCAACTGCCATGGGAAAAACTGGCTCTTGCTCTGGTGGGCAGGGCCTTGCTCAGTAAAACTTGAATCTAATTATTTGCTGATGGGTGAGGTTATGCTCCATCCCAGTTGGTTGTTTGGTCTGAGCCCCTGGGTCTAGGGACAGTGTTTTAAAATTATTAGTGAAAAGGAAATGATATGCCTAGGTAAATCTGAAGTAACTCTAATCAAGTAAAAGTAGGTTTACAATCCAAATTATATAGATACAGTTTTCCAAGTCAGAGACATAACTAGACAGGTACTTACATAATTTTGTTACTACAACCATTCAACATACACATGAGGACATAGGCAGCTATCCATCACTTAGTGTAAACATATTTTTTTGCTTAACCTATGAAGGAACCCAAAGAATGATATCTATAAGGAAGTTGTTCATACCTGTTAGTTTCCTAGAAGAAGAAACAAAATAAACCAATGAACCACAGTTACAGGAGCTGTCTAATCATTAATGATACAGAACCGGAACTGATTATCTTCATTTAATCTGACAGGTAGGTCACCAATGACTCATGAGAGCAGCTGCAGTGCTCTGGCAGGGCCTGACCCAGTGGAGGTGGCACCGTTGCTAGTGGGCTGGCTCTGTGCTGACCTTCCCCGGGCCTCGCTTTGTTTCTCCCTTGAGCTGTGTGTTGAGGAAAGGAGCTTGCTAAATCGTGGCTGTTATTAAATTAGAAAAAGTCAACCTGATTACTTCTCTCATGTCCCTGGCCCCAAACACCCAAAGCTGAGTTCAGTGTACCTGCTTGTGTACCCAGAATGCCCTGTGCTCACCTACTCCTACTCCACTTACTGTGCTGCCTTGCAATTGGTAGCAATCATGTCTGTCGCCCCACTTGACTATATTACCTTCATGAAATATTTTGCCATTAAAAGTCTCCAGAAAGTCTGCCTTTTCAGTTGGGAGATGCTACACTCCCTCTCTATTCATAGCAAGTGTGTTAGTCACTATGTTTTGTCCGACTCTTTGCAATCCTGTGGACTGTAGCCTGCCAGGCTGATCTGCTCATGGGATTCTCCAAGCAAGAATACTGAAGTGGGTTGCCATTTCCTTCTCCAGGCAATCTTCCCAGTTCAAGGATCGAACCTGGATCTCCCACATTACAGATAGCAGATTCTTTACCATCTGAGCCACGAGGGAAGCAGTTCATAGCAAAGAGGCTTCTTACTGTTAGACTCTTGAGAGTCTCCTGGACTGCAAGGAGATCCAACCAGTCCATCCTAAAGGAGATCAGTCCTAGGTGTTCTTTGGAAGGATTGATGCTAAAGCTGAAACTCCAATACTTTGGCCACCTCATGCGAAGAGTTGATTCATTGGAAAAGACTCTGATGCTGGGAGGGATTGGGGGCAGGAGGAGAAGGGGACGACAGAGGATGAGATGGCTGGATGGCATCACTGACTCGATGGACGTGAGTCTGAGTGAACTCTGGGAGCTGGTGATGGACCACTGGTGTGCTGCGATTCATGGGGTCGCAAAGAGTCGGACATGACTGAGTGACTGAACTGAACTGATGCAGAGCCTTAAACAAGCATACACTGTAGGCCTAAATGAATATTTGGTTTGTAGTAAACAAAGGGATGAATTCTATAATTCAGTGTCCTTTATATAAAGATACATAATAATGATTTTTTAAGAGAGGTGTCACTTTGGCCCCGATGCAAAGAGCTGACTCATTGGAAAAGACCTTAATGCTGGGAAAGATTGGGGGCAGAAGGAGAAGGGGGTGACAGAGGATGAGATGGTTAGATGGCATTACCAACTCAATGGACATGAGTTTGAGCAAACTTCAGGAGATAGTGAAGGACAGGGAAGTCATGGGGTTGCAAAGAGTCAGACACAAGTTAGCAGCTGAACAACAAGATTTATTACAGGAAAAAAGTTTGTATTCCTGAAAAAAACTTGTGTGCTTCTTTTCATTAGGCAGTAAGAACTTGTTTTCTTTGACTTCACTTCTTGGAAGAGCAAAGTGAGACCATTCCAAGAATATCTTAATTGGTCTCCCTTTGTTTCTCCTCTTTCAAACCAATACTTCTACACTGCCACGGAATTACTTTCTGATAATCCACGGATCACAGGATTAGATCCCATGCTCCAGTTTATTTTTCTAGTAATAAAGCCCCAGTCTAGTTTTCCAATATTTAAGCCCTAATCAATTTTCCCCTTGTTATGCCCCTCTCTTTCGCTCTTTTGCTTGCCTTTACTGCAATTTGTGTGCCATGTTTCAACCATAAGATTTTCTCATACCCTCAGCACATCTTGCTTATTCCCACCTCCATGACATTCCTGATGTTATTTCCTCCACCTTACAATGCTCTTTCCTCTTTTTATTCCAAGTATTAGTTCCCTTAATTCCCAGATCAAAGATTTTACCCTTTGATCTTGCACTACCTGTGTTTGAATCAAGGTTATTTGACTTCTTTAAGCCTTGGTTTCTTCATTGGCTATACTGTTGTTTCATATCTGATAGAGTTGTTGTGACGAGGCTTGTAAGTACTCAATAAATATTAGCTCTTAGTATTAATAAAATTTCTTCTATTTACCTGAAATATATTTTGTGTCATTTTCTATAGCTTAATTTAGAGATTAAGAGAAGGCAACGGCACCCCATGCCAGTACTCTTGCCTGGAAAATCCCATGGACGGAGGAGCCTGGTAGGCTGCAGTTCATGAGGTGGCTAAGAGTTGGACACGACTGAGCGACTTCACTTTCACTTTTCAGTTTCATGCATTGGAGAAGGAAATGGCAACCCACTCCAGTGTTCTTGCCTGGAGAATCCCAGGGGTGGGGAAGCCTGGTGGGCTGCCGTCTATGGGGTTGCACATCATAGACGGTCAGACATGACTGAAGCAACTTAGCAGCAGTAGCAGCAGCAGCATAGCTTAATTTATATACTTAGATTATTTGTGCCATGGTCCTAGAATGGAATCCGTTTCAAAGTTCTTTTGTTGATCGCCTCCTCACATAATCCACAACCTAGATAATTGACTTTAGTTTTGCTGTTGTTATTCATCTGATATTTAACACTGTCTTAATGTAGCCATTGCAATGTTCTGTTCTCCAGATTGGCTTAGGACAGTGATGGTTGTATCTTTTGTATGTCTGTATGTGTATGTCTTTGTGTAATATTTATGCCATGGATTTGAATTTAGAATCTGCCAAATTGATATGTGCTTGTATTTGCAAAACTAGGAACTGTTCAATCAATGGTAGCATTGTGCATTATATAAGTTAAGCTTACATATCATATCCTATTCAGGTCTCACAATAATCCTGTTAGATAGGTGATGAAGTTGCTCAGTCGTGTCCAACTCTTTGCAACCCCATAGACAGTAGCCTATTAGGCTCCTATGTCCATGGGATTTTCCAGGCAAGAGTACTGGAGTGGGTTGCCATTTCCTTCTCCAAGATAGGTGGTGGTATGCCTATTATAGCAGTTTCCCTGTTGTTATCATTGTACCAAACAATGATACTGATTTAACTAATACAGATGGCTATGTCATCAGAAGAGCATTTTGTAAGAGACCTAAGTATGCTGAAATTTCTCTAAGTTTCTTATTCTCTTTCACAATAAAGCCATTAATTATCCTTTTCTCCCAAGGTTGTTTCTCTGCTTATGAGTGAGTCGATGTTCATGACTCTAAGTGGGCCTTTGTTTCAAGATCTGTATCTTTGTACTTGGCAGCCATTTTCTCAGAACCAATGTCATGTTATGTCATCTGACACACAATGTCGGAACCACTTTCAAACTCTTGTATAAATCCTTTTGTTCTTTTGATATGAGGAAAATATGTAATGTATATGGAAGGAAACATAAAATCTGAATGGGAAATCTTACAGGAAATATTTCTGATCATGAGCATGACAGATTACAAATTTGAGTAGGTGCTATACTCCTCACCAACACAGCAGACCAATGAAGCAGTAGTTAATATTGTTAAACACTATATAGCTTGGGTCTTATTGTGGACATTGTTTAATATTTTTCTATTTCAAGGATCTATGGAGAGTATATCCTTTCAGTTGGGAGGGGCTATTATATTCCTTTCTTATTCAGCTCAAATATATCTCTCAGTATTATCCAAAGATCTTATAAGGCCAGTCAACTTTAGTTTGTCATACATTATGTGAAACGCTATAAATTATTTTGGATATATTCCAAATATATCCTAGATATAGCCTGAAAATTATTTATAAATTTCTAGAGAGTCAAGACTATGGTTTTTCCAGTAGTCATATATGGATGTGAGAGTTGGACTGTGAAGAAGGCTGAGCGCTGAAGAATTGATGCTTTTAAACTGTGGTGTTGTAGAAGACTCTTGAGAGTCCCTTGGACTGCAAGGAAGTCCAACCAGTCCATCCTAAAGGAGATCAGTCCTGGGTGTTCATTGGAAAGACTGATGCTAAAGCTGAAACTCCAATGCTTTGGCCACCTCATGCGAAGAGTTGACTCATTGGAAAAGCCTCTGATGCTGGGAGGGATTGGGGGCAGGAAGAGAAGGGGTCGACAGAGGATGAGATGGCTGGATGGCGTCACCGACTCGGTGGGCATGAGTTTGAGTGAACTCCGGGAGTTGGTGATGGACAGGGAGGCCTGGTGTGCTGTGATTCATGGGGTTGCAAAGAGTCGGACACGACTGAGCAACTGAACTGAACTGAGTGAGGTTCAAACAAGTTCTCTGGAGAATTTTACATTTTATTTCCTAAGAGATTAAAAACAGGTTAATTGAATGATGTTGAGGCACCCACAGTGAGATGCTACACATATAAAGACATTATCCTGTCCCACAGCTTGCAATCTAAAATTAGATATACACAGGCAAGCCAGATAAACATAGACAGCACACTTTTTTTTAAGACCAAAAAGAAATGATGGGAGAGAAAAATGAGAGTGGTAAATCAAAAAGTCAAAGGGAATTGACAGATATTCTATCTTCTGCCTTTTATTTGTAGCCTTAGTTATCTTTGTCAGAAATGATCACACTGTTGAAGTCAAAGAGGGAAGCTGTCTGATAGCCTCTAAAGGGTACTAATGGGATTGCTATGCACAGTGTCCTCTGCTTTGGAGGCCCCCGAACTCCTTTTATCCCTGATTTGTCCCTGAGTGGCTGACTCTGGGGTACTCAAAGTGTATCTTCAAGCTTAGTACTGGAGATGAACACCAAGCCACTATGTTAGGAAACATTCCCTCCAGTTGCCTGCAGAATTTGGGAGTAGTGCACTGTGGCAGGCCACGAGGTCTGGACTTGAACCCAGACCTAGCTTCCCATGTGAACTTCAGACTGAGAGCTCACTATTAACCCCCAACCTATGTGGTTAGTCTACAAGCCTGTCTGGCCTTCTCCCTGAAGTCAGGTTAAAAAAGAAAAAAGCACCTCCAATGTGCCAGCCTTCATGCTCCATGTTAGTGATATAGATAAATAGAATCTAGACCCCCCCACTCCAGTATTCTTGCCTGGAGAATCCCATGAATGGAGAAGTCTGGCAGGCTACAGTCCATAGGGTCTCAGAGTCAGCCACAACTAGCATGTAGACTTTTGGCGCTTACAGCTTATTTTGGAGAGACAGCTTAAGAACAGACTATTTTGTTCAGTAGCATACTGTGGTAAATGTAGCAGCAGAGGAGTGGTGAGGGTAAAGGCCAGAAGAATACCCAGCCCAGTGTGGTGGTTGGGGGCTGGGGACAAGGAGACGGGGGTAAGTCTGAGAGCGGGACAGAAACCAGGAGAGTTACCTCCCTGAAGCCAAGAGAGTGTGTTGAAAAAAAGAGAGAGAGACAGAGGAGGAAAACAGAGTCAGATCCTTCAGCTATTGAACAATATAGACAAGAAAGTCCATTGGATTGACAGATGGCAGTCATTGGTGACTGTTGATATGGCACTAATTGGAGGTGTGGGTGTGGAAAGTCAGTGTAGTGCTCATGCTGAGGAACGAAAGGCAAGTGGAAATAAAAATCTTTGCTGTGAAAAGAGTAAGTTAGAAATCTGTCATTGAGGGAAAATTTGTCTTGACTTTTAATCAGAAAAACAGGTTTCTAATTGGAGAGAAATGAGCTGGTTGAAGATAAAGAGGTGAATGATGGATCAAGGGAACAGGTTTTTTATTCCAGTTCCAGATCCCACTCTTCTTCCTCCTAAGGTGGCGTCTGTCTCCTCCTGATTCTATTAGCTCCCTCCTCTCACGGATGGACTTTGCTTCTAGTCTCCCTTGTATAGACTCAGCTGTAGCTCCCTAAAATATGACAGTGACACCAGCTGAATGTCAAGAACCATGGCTGCACAGGAATCCTGACCAACTTGATTCCCACAGTATTTACTAACCTACAAAGAACTGATACACCTTTCCAATAACAAAAATACTTTTGTCTATCACCTAGAGCATCTTTCCCTGGGTCAAGGTGCCTGGGGGTTCAACTAGTAATTGGGAGGTTGTTTGTTCAAAATGGATTGTAACAAAGAGAAGTCTTGTGAGTTATTTAATCCAGCAGCTAGGCAATGGCACCCCACTCCAGTACTCTTGCCTGGAGAATCCCATGGACGGAGGAGCCTGGTAGGCTGGGTCCATGGGGTCACTAAGAGTTGGACACAACTGAGCTTCTTCACTTTCACTTTTCACTTTCATGTTGGAGAAGGAAATGGCAACCCACTCCAGTGTTCTTGCCTGGAGAATCCCAGGGACAGAGGAGCCCGTTGGGCTGCCGTCTGTGGGGTCACACAGAGCCGGACACGACTGACGAGACTTAGCAGCAGCAGCAGCAGTGAAACCTGAGAGTAAGCCCTTTCTAGTGACTGGAGGGCCCGCAGCCCTTTAGGGCGCTTGCCAAAGTTTCCGCTCTCTGACAAAATTTTCTAGATTCAAAGCAGACCATTTTTTCCCCACCTTTATTACTTACAATGATGTTTCAGTGAGCTCCATCAGAAATTGCACCCTTATCTTTCTCTACCAGCAGTGTGGATCTTCTTAGCAATTATATATATATTTTTGGTAGTTTCAGCTCGGTGTGATCGAATTTCCAAGTTATAGGATGTGATTTCCTTTCACGTTTCTTCTAATGAGTGTACCTCTTCTTTCATTCGATTTTTTTTTATACTCAATTCAGTAATTTAATGAAAATACTAAAATGAAATCATATTTTCTTTTAAAGTTAACAATGGAATTTCCATCAT
The DNA here is from genome assembly GCA_006410675.1 of Oreotragus oreotragus. Taxonomy (NCBI): domain Eukaryota; kingdom Metazoa; phylum Chordata; class Mammalia; order Artiodactyla; family Bovidae; genus Oreotragus; species Oreotragus oreotragus. Next base: position 91,623 of record SJYX01018339.1, on the reverse strand, counting down.
TTTTTTTTAAGAAAACAAATTTAGACTCTAATAGAAAATCATCACAGCCAGATAAAACACTGGGATTGGATGTTTACTGTACTCACTGTAATGCTTATATTTATATGATTACCAGAGAGCTCATTAGAAGCCTCTTGAGGAAAGAAATTTGTCTTTCGAGTATCTTCCTCACATCCAGATGCACTTGGTAGGTATTCAAGAAACCTATGGATGGACTGACTTTAACTAGAGAGTTCTAATAGAATGAATGGTGATTTGTCATCTAGGATAAGATCTGTCTTCCTAAAGCACAGTCCTCAGTCCCGAGTCTTGCTCTTTTGCCTAATGAACTACATAAGGTAACTTGTTTTCCAAAATATCAGTATTATCCTCTTCCTACCAAGATAGGGGCAAAATAGCACTTATGTGGGATTCTGAAGGTTTATATTGAATTAAATGAGAATAAAGTACCCAGTCCACAACCAAAAATATATTTAACATGCTTCAAAGTTTATTGAATTAAAAAATGAACTGGACAATCATTTGACTTGAGACCGTTCTCTTAACAGTAAAATAAAATTATTACTTCTCGCTCCACCTTCCACACAAGATTGCTGTAGAGAATAAAAGATGCTAAAGCTTTAAAAATTGTCAAGTACAGTACTACTTTTAAGTGGGATTTGTATGTTGATTTAATGTCTTTCCTATTAACTGGTATTTTTGCAATTGATTCATTACAGCTAGCCTTCCTATTAAAGCCCCCAACTAACTCCACAACTGTTGTACACATTTTTAATACTTCGTTTAGACTATTTCTGATTTTGCCTGCTTGCAAGTCTGTGGAGCCATGTACGACGGTGACAGACTCGCACTTTGCAGGAAAACATTTTTCTGGAGTCGTTCTCTGTTTCAAATTGCTGGCAGAAGTAGCACGAAATCAGTGACTCCACCCTAGCCTCTTAAGTGAATTGTGATCAAGATACTTTAAAAAGGGAAGTGGACAAAGACCTCAAAATAGTTTACCCAAATTAAAATCACGCTGACCAACGACAGCGCCCAGATGGGATACCCGGGAAGAGTCTTAAGGGCTCGGAAAGGAGAGGACCGGGAGTCCGAAGGCCTCTCCGCTCCCCGGTCCTCTATTGGAAGCACAACCCGGGTCCAGCACTGGAACGGTTGCGGGGGGCGGGGGTGGGTGGGTCCCCGAGCGGGCGGCCAGGACCCGCGGCCGCTTGGGGGTCAGCGCGCGCTGCGGCCGTTGAGGACTCCAGCTCCCAGCAGGCACCGCTTCCGCGGCCGAGGCGCGTGGCGGCGCTGCCCGCTGGGACTCGTAGTGCGGTCTGGTCGGAGAACCGGAGAGTCAGCCTGGGCTCCTTTTCGCCCACGTTGCGGAAACTGGGCCTGCTGGGAATCACGCCGGCCCACTCTCGCCCGGCGGCTCTAGGGGGCGGGGGCGAGTGGAACACGACTGGCTGCGGCGGGAAGAGGGCCCTTGGCGGCGGCGCACGTGGGGGGTAGTTAAGCGCGGAGAAACCCGGAAGCCCCGTGCACCGCCCACCGCCCTGGTGACGGCTCAACGCCTCTCCCGGGTGGAGGTGGGGCAGGGTGTGTGGGAGGAGGGGCCGGCCCACCCGACTCCTCAGAGAGCCGCCCGCGAGCCGGTTCTCCCCTCCACTCCCCTCCCCCACGGGCCCTACGCCGCGCGGGGCCCGCCCACACCCCGGCGCGTGCGCAGAAGCCCCGCCCCTCCGCCCCAGCCCCACCCCAACACCCGCAGCAGCCGCCGCCGAGGCCGCCACCTCTCCCTTCCTCTCTGCTCTTTTTCTCCTCCTGTTTTTCTCTTCCCTCCTCCCCCTCCGCCTCCTTGTCTCCTCCCCCTCCGCCGCTGACGCTCGCGTAGGGCCCTGGCGTCAGACGCGCGGGGGGCGGGGCGAGTGCGGCGCGGGGTATAAGTAGAGGGTGCAGGAGGCGGTGCTTCCCCTTCTCCCCGGCGGTTAGTGCTGAGAGTGCGGAGTGTGTGCTCCGTGCTCGGAACACACATTTATTATTAAAAAAATCCAAAAAAAATCTAAAAAAATCTTTTAAAAAACCCCAAAAAAATTTACAAAAAAATCCGCGTCTCCCCCGCCGGAGACTTTTATTTTTTTTTCCTTCCTCTTTTATAAAATAACCCGGTGAAGCAGCCGAGACCGACCCGCCCGCCCGCGGCCCCGCAGCAGCTCCAAGAAGGAACCAAGAGACCGAGGCCTTCTCCCGCTGCCCGGACCCGAGACCGCCACCCTCGCTCCCCACCTGGCAGCCAGCAGCCAAGCCTCCAGCGGCAGCGGATCGACCCGGTTCTGCGGCCGTTGAGTAGTTCCCGATTCCGGTTGATTTTTGTCCCTCTGCGCTTGCCCCCTCTCCCCTCCCCCCGGCTCCGGCCCCCCGGCCCCGGCACTCGCTCCCCTTCTCTGACGGGAAAGGTCGCGCGGCCTGTGGCCCTGCAGGCAGCCGTGCCGAGATGAACCCCAGCGCCCCCAGCTACCCCATGGCCTCGCTCTACGTGGGGGACCTACACCCCGACGTGACCGAGGCGATGCTCTATGAGAAGTTCAGCCCGGCCGGGCCCATCCTCTCCATCCGGGTCTGCAGGGACATGATCACCCGCCGCTCCTTGGGCTACGCGTATGTGAACTTCCAGCAGCCGGCGGACGGTGAG
>SJYX01018339.1:67047-87605 GCA_006410675.1 Oreotragus oreotragus | reverse complement strand
AAAAATCCAAAAAAAATCTAAAAAAATCTTTTAAAAAACCCCAAAAAAATTTACAAAAAAATCCGCGTCTCCCCCGCCGGAGACTTTTATTTTTTTTTCCTTCCTCTTTTATAAAATAACCCGGTGAAGCAGCCGAGACCGACCCGCCCGCCCGCGGCCCCGCAGCAGCTCCAAGAAGGAACCAAGAGACCGAGGCCTTCTCCCGCTGCCCGGACCCGAGACCGCCACCCTCGCTCCCCACCTGGCAGCCAGCAGCCAAGCCTCCAGCGGCAGCGGATCGACCCGGTTCTGCGGCCGTTGAGTAGTTCCCGATTCCGGTTGATTTTTGTCCCTCTGCGCTTGCCCCCTCTCCCCTCCCCCCGGCTCCGGCCCCCCGGCCCCGGCACTCGCTCCCCTTCTCTGACGGGAAAGGTCGCGCGGCCTGTGGCCCTGCAGGCAGCCGTGCCGAGATGAACCCCAGCGCCCCCAGCTACCCCATGGCCTCGCTCTACGTGGGGGACCTACACCCCGACGTGACCGAGGCGATGCTCTATGAGAAGTTCAGCCCGGCCGGGCCCATCCTCTCCATCCGGGTCTGCAGGGACATGATCACCCGCCGCTCCTTGGGCTACGCGTATGTGAACTTCCAGCAGCCGGCGGACGGTGAGAGCCGGGCCCGGCGGGCGGGCGGGCGGCCATGAGGCTCAGGCGGCGGCGGGCGGGCTAGGCCGGCGGGCCCGGGGGGGAGGGGGCGGGAGGGCATGTCACCCCACCCGAGGCCAGCGGGCCGAGACTGGGGCGTCAGGACCCCGGATCCCCGCGCCGGCCGGGGCCCGCGCCGCCGGCAGCCGCACGCCCCTCGCGCGCCCGGCACTTCCTTCTCCGCGACCATTTTCTCGGCCTCAGCAGCGCTCAAACTTTAGGGTGATGACGCGCCCGGAGGGTGGGTGAGGTTGGGTTCTAACACCACGCGGCGCCCCCCCTGTAGCGGCGAGATCCTGGGGGGTGTCGAGCGCCGAGACCCCTTCTCCGGTAGTCGGTGGAGGCGCTCCCACCACCCCCAGGCTCCTGTCGGCGCCCCAGGACGGGGAGGAAGTGCATTTCGTGGCTCGAAATATACCACGTGTTGAACCCGGTAACCTCCCAGGCCCGAGGCCTGTACCCTGCCGCGGGTCCAGTCGCCTGGGGGAGCCGCGGGGACTTGGAATAAAGTTAATCTGGTGGTCGTCCTCTGGTTTCTGCGACCATTCTCACTAACGTGTGAGTGACTGACGGCTCCAGAAGTGTAAATTACCAACGAGACGTTGCTTTGGGGGTTCAGACAGTTCTTGTAACAGCAAGTTAGGAGAGGGGATGTAGAAGATGACCCATCGTTTTCTCAGGCAATTTAGTTAGTTTTTATTTTTTTTTAATCTAGTAGTTTCATAGTACTGGTAATTCGGTATTGTTTTTTTTTTCTTTTGAATTTAACCTCCTGAAATCGTCTCTGGTTTTGAAGGATTTTACTTGATAATGTCGTCCCCAACTTTGACTGTAAAATGTTGCTTGTGAGTGTAATGTGTACTAGACCGTTATACTTATGTGGTATTCTAGTGGTGATTAACTTCTAAAAGTGGTCCAGAATATTCATACATCATGGGGAATGAGTGAAAAGTTAGGGATTAATTAGTCTGAATATATGAGAAAAAAGATGGGATTAACTTTATATTTTTAAACAGTTCACAGAAATTCGAATATTTGGCAAATAGGTATGTGGCCCGATGAGTTGCCGAGATTTTTCTTTATAGCTGAATCAGTTGACTTGGAAGAGTCATTTTCACTTAATTTTATGATACATTTTTGCCGTTTTTTCCTTTGGCTACTTGAATATGTGTCAAGTATTATAAGGAATTAATTTTTGTAGGAAAGGCCTTGAAGGTGGAATTTAAGACTTTGATCTCGTTAAGGAATTGTTTTTGGTCAGTTTTTCACTAGGTAAAGTTAATACTGAGGTTTGGGGATGACAGGCTGTCGAGCCACATCAAGTTGTAAAACTGCAGTGCAGGTTTTCTGCCCTTTGCTCTGTAGGCAGTAGTTCCAAATGCCTCTCTGTAAGGATTCTTCCCAACTCTGATCAAGTTTATCACAAAATGGAAGATCAGGGAAGGTAATTTGGGTGCAGATAATCACAAACTGAAGGGTTGATAGAGAAAACTTGAACGAACAGATTCTAGAAATGTGAATTTTTGAAACTGACTGTTAACATAGTTTCTAAACTTAACAATTTTAAATCAGAAAAAATAATTTCTTAGGATTGGAAAAGTTGAACTCAGGTTACCATGGTTACAGTACACTCACTGGTCTTTTCTATACCAGTAGACTTGTACTGTCACTACTGAAAAGGTAATATGTTTCCATCTTCAGTTTATTTTATTCCTATATGTATACAAGTTACTCTCTTTCCAAATTACATGATCTTCCTTCTACTCCCGCCTTATTTTGCTACATCCGTGTAGAATAATCGGTAGAATAGCTTCTGAAAGTGATCAGTTTCCAATTTAACAGGAAAAGGTGACTCATTCAAAAGAAGCTCAAGCAAAGTCAGCTAAAAAAACTAGGGGAGCTGAGTAGGTGTGGCCAGTTGATAAATGAGCTGACAGCTGATTGTCACTATCTTCTAGAAACTGAAATTTTCATTTATAGAAAGAAGTGGCCGGAAAATTTGTTTTCTAACTTTACAGTTAACACTAGCATGGCATTTGTGAAAATTGATTTTTCAGAACTTCAAATGAATTGTGTGTGTCCCTTTAGGAACTAGTCTTTTCTACTTAAGAGGATATATTTTTCCATTTGGAATCCAGACTTCTTTAATAAGTGTTTCTTTATTGGTACAGGTGCACATAATTTGATCCTTCATAGACTCTGAACTCAGATTTTGAAATTTTCTAGCACTATCCAGAAGTAACTAATCATCAGTTAAATTTAAGTAAATGATCTAAGATAAAATTGGTTTTATGTGTATAATAGTGAGTTGGACTATTGTAAAACAGGTTATTTTAAAAATTTTGTTAATAGCTAAATATGCTGAACTTCACATTAGTTTTTGAAGGCATGACTCAAATGTTTCTGAATGGATAAAACCTTTCATTTTTTTTTTTAACATGGTAGCAGGAAGTTGTGCCATGAGTCACTGAAATCCCCCCAGTAAGTCAGGAACTTTTTTTTTTAGAAGATGGGCTAGTTTTTGTGTAATACTGACAGGAATAAGCAATAAAACATTTTTAACTAGTAGGGAATAAGTTAAAATGCTTGAAAATCTGTAAACTGCTCTGCTTGTGGATAATCTATAGTTGTTTTTAGTGTCTTTTTATATTGCTTATCAAGCAGATTGTGATGGGGAAATCTGTTTATATAGTTAACTAGGAACTAAAAAGCGCTTTAAAATTTCATGGCAATTAAAGGAAGAGACTGCTTCAGGAGTATATTAGTTCTAAACAATATGTCATCTGTTAACATATGGGAAATTTGGGATTTCTTGATCCTTGTCTTTGTGTTGTATGATAAATATCTAGACTGATAGGTATAAGGTCCAGCCATCTTCAGTTTAAAGAGCTAGAGGGGCCATGTGCTCAATTATTCTCTCCACAATAGTTATATTAAGTAGACTGTAAAAGTTTTGAATAATATTTACTTTGAAAATGTCCTTTGTTGCAGCGGAGCGTGCTTTGGACACCATGAATTTTGATGTGATAAAGGGCAAGCCAGTACGCATCATGTGGTCTCAGCGTGATCCATCACTTCGCAAAAGTGGAGTGGGCAACATATTCATTAAAAATTTGGATAAATCCATTGATAATAAAGCACTGTATGATACATTTTCTGCTTTTGGTAACATCCTTTCATGTAAGGTAAGCAAAAATGTGATAAGTAAACATAATTTACCGTTCATGGGGTTCTCATGCCATTCCCTTCTCCAGTGGACCATGTTTTGTCAGAACTCTCCATCATGACCCATCTTGGGTGGCCCTGTGAGCCACAGCATGGCTTAGTTTCATTGAGTTAGACAAGGCTGTGGTCCATGTGATCAGTTTGGTTAGTTTTCTGTGATTGTGGTTTTCAGTCTGTCAGCCCTCTGATGGAGAAGGATAAGAGGCTTATGGAAGCTTCCTGATGGGAGAGACTGACTGAGTGGAAACTGGGTCTTGTTCTGATGGGCAGGGCCATGCTCAGTAAATCTTAATCCAATTTTCTGTTATTGAGCAGGGCTGTGTTCCCTCTATTTGATCTGAGGCCAAACTATGATGGAGGTAATGAAGATAATGGGCGACCTTCTTCAGAAGGTCCCATGCATGCTCACACTCATGCACTGCTGAACTGCCTCCAAGCCTCCAGCAGACCACCAGTGACCCCCACCTCCACAGGAGACTCCTGGGCACTCACGGGCAAGTCTGGGGCAGGCTCTTGTGGAGGCACTGCTCCTTTCTCCGGGGTCCTGGGGTGCACAAGGATTGGGCCCTCAGAGACTGTTTCCCCAGTCCTGTGTAAGTTCTGGTGGCTCTGTGGTGGGGTTAATGGTGACCTCCTCCAAGAGGGCTTACTTATTGCGCCCGGAGCCCCTGCCCCCCTACAGCCCACTGCTGACCTGGACTTCTGCAGGAGCCACTCAGACACGTTTCTGGCTCAGTCTCTGGGTCCTGGTGCACACAGTTTTGCCTCTCCTGCCATCTTGCTGGGCTTCTCCTTTGCCCTTGGATGTGGGGTATCTTTTTGGTGGGAGCCAACATTCTCCTGTTAACTCTTGTCAGAGCCTAAATAGGCCCCAAAGATGAAAGTTGGATAAGACAAGGTGCTTGCTGTTAGTGAGCACACAGTCATCTTTCACTAGATTATCAGAAACCAAATTTGGAAAATAATTGGAAACGCTGGTGTAGGTCAGAGAACCCTATGCAAAATACTTAGTTCAAAACAACAAACTATCCATGGTGGAATTTGTCTCATAATAATAGGTTATAAAAGTGAAAATTAAATGAGTAATAAAAAATATTTAAGTGATAGTAGTAAAAATATATCTAGGAGTTTCTCTGGAGCTGTTGTGGGAAGTGTGAGCAACTGAACTGAACACTTACTGCAGTGTTGTAGCTGTGTGCTTAGTCGCTCAGTCTTGTCCGACACTTGGCAGCCCTTTGGACTATAGCCTGCCAGGCTCCCTCTGTTCATGGGGTTTTTCAGGCAAGAATACTGGAGTAGGTTGCCAACCCTTTCTCCAGGGAATCTTCCTAACCTAGAGATCAACCCCCCCCATCTCCTGTACCTCTTGCATTGCAGGCACACTGAGCCGTGGGGAAGCTACTTGTTTATTCCTTAAGATAGCAACTGTGCTTTCTGTTAATGGATATCTTTATTTCCCAAATACCGAGGTTAGGTAGCTGACAAGTTGGCTGAACATTGGAAAAATCCTAAATCAATAGTAAGTAATGAAAAATTGGTATACACTTTTCCCTAGGTGGTTTGTGATGAAAATGGTTCCAAGGGTTATGGGTTTGTGCATTTTGAGACACAAGAAGCAGCTGAAAGAGCTATTGAAAAAATGAATGGGATGCTTCTAAATGATCGCAAAGTGTAAGTATAAATATGAAGTTAATCATACTTCAAATCTGTTTTTAATAGTTAATTCATTTTACAAGAAATATATTTGTGCTCAAAAGAGATAACAGCTAGAGTGAAAATTAATAAACCATATGTTGGTAGATTTTAAAATTGTTTTTTCTCCATATTTACTGTAACATACAAATAACAGTGAATTAATACAACTGGTCAGCATTCAAACCGAAAAGAAAAAGGAGAAGCTAGGTATGCTGAAATACAAAGCTTTCCCAGAAATAAGTGCATAGTTGAAAAACTAAGAGATCCAGGCAGAAACTTGGTCAAAATTCTTAAGGTAACAGTTAGCCCATTTTACATTCAAAGCTGGGGCTAAAGTGACTTGCCATGTTCCACATGCTGGTATGACATAAACTGGGATACAGATGCGCTGGATAGATTAAGAGCCCAGGGTGGCTCTTTACTCGGCCTTGTTGGTCGCCAGTTGTGCCCTGACTCTGGCACCCGTGGACTGTCATCTGCCAGGCTTCTCTGCTGAGTGGAGTTCTCTGGGCACGAATCCTGGCTTAAGCTGCTATTTCCTTCTTTAAGGGGTCGTCATGACTCAGGGCTTGAGCCCGGGTCTCTTGCTTTACAGGCAGATTCTTTACTCTGAGTTGCCAGGCGTTCTTTACCCTACCCCTACAGTGATTGTTGTAGTTTTGACAGTTTGGCTCCCTTTTCCGTGTAAAGATAAATCAGATGTCTTCATGGTTTATCTTTTCTGAAATAAACTTGTTCTTAAAAGTTGAGAACTTTAAAAATGATGATACTGATAAAACCTCTGTAAGACTTTCTGCTACAGATTGTAAAAATACAGATTTTTATGAGCCCAAAGAGATTACAAATCTCAGTTTTCTTTATCTTCTATGCCAGTGGAGTTTTCTTCTCTGGGCAGATTCAGCCTTGAGGTCATCTTGTAAGTGGTCTGTGAGTTCACGTTGCCATGTAGACTGGGTTTGGTTCTTAGAAGTCAGCTACATCACTCTTAAATCTATGTCAGGTGCCATGCTGAGTCTATTCTGGAGGACTCATGCACATGGTGTTAGCTGGTTGAGTTCTGTCAGCTGCATGGTAAGGAAAGATGTGGAATATGTAAAGAATCTCACATGTCTAAGAAAACCAGCAACTTCTCAGTGTGAAGAATGTTTACAGAGGATAATTCTTAAAGTTAGTACATCTTTAGACGAAGAAATTGTTCAGCATCACTAGCATTTACAGATTAAAATATCTTTGGCCTGCCAGCAATGGTTTAGAGGAGAAAATGGCTACCACCGGTGATGGCCTAGACTAAAATAACAACTTAATTTATTGCTGTTTTCTGAGTATAAAATGATATAACCCTGTTTTGGAAAGCAGTTTGTAGGTATAAACTTAAGGTCGTTTATATAACCTTTGAACTGCCGTGATTTCTACAGTGCAATCCTAAGAACAAGTAACAGTTAAGGCATTATTTATAAAAGCAAAAAGTTGTGCTAGCCACAATGGAATCATGTTCCCGTTGAGAACATTTATAAAACTAATTGCATGGAGAAGCACCACTGTGTGAGAGGAGGGAGATGAAGGGGGTTCTAAGAGAATAAAATCATAGGTATCTTCTCTGAAAAGAAATTGTACTAGATAGACTTAAACACAGAAAACAAAAAGACACACTGATATTCAGTCATGTTCCGGGTGGAATTGTCTGAGATGGATCTTTACTTTGATGTTATTCTCGTATTCTGTACACACAGACTACTATTAAACTGCAGAAAGCCTTAATTTTTAAAACACTTTTGTTGATAATGTCACAAAGAAATTCATCCCAGGCTGTTGGGTGAATGAGGACAGAATTCAGTAGTGTAAATTTCTGTTGTGGAAGAAGCCATGTTGGAACAGCAATGATGAAAGTTTTGTCTCTTCACTGGTCTCTTCCGTGTATACTTCATTTCTTTGCGTTTCTGGGTATAATCTTAACCCAGGCTAGACAGCAAAGGAGTATATTAGGAAAAATATCTTTTTTTGTGGTTATAGTTGGGAGGTTTGTTATATTTGGTGCTTTTATTTTTTCACTTAAGACCCGATTTCTGTTTTATAGTGTGCTCTTTATTAGAGATTCTGAAATTAGCAATGACTATTACAGAATCACCTATCAGGCTTAATTAACCTGAACTTCACAAAGTAGAACCTAATTTTATAGTTCTTACATATTTTATTAGATTTGTTGGAAGATTTAAGTCTCGTAAAGAACGAGAAGCAGAACTTGGAGCTAGGGCAAAAGAGTTCACCAATGTTTACATCAAGAATTTTGGAGAAGACATGGATGATGAGCGCCTTAAGGATCTCTTTGGCAAGTTTGGTAATGTGTCTGAATTAAATTTTTATATTCACATTGTTAGTTTTGGACCATTTTATACTAAAAATAAATGAGATTTCATGATACTTAAATTTTGTAGTTAATTTGGATTAAGCTACTGATAGTCCATTATACTAGCATATAAGTAAAATTCTATCCAGTTTAAAGGTTAATAGCCTTACGTTAGCACAGTAAGTTGTGACTGTGTAATTGGAACAGACTTTAAAAGGTTTTGCCATGTTAAGAAATTGTGGTGGATTTATGCGGTAACAGATCCCATCTCATCAGAGGCCTTGCATGTGACACAGCCAACTTAGGTTGGAATGTAGTCTTTAATTATGGGTTAGGAAAGCTGGCCAGCTTTAGGATATTTGGCCAGTCTCAGCATCATGTTTGAGCAATTTAAAATAATAACTTTGAACGATCCAGATTTTCCAGTGAAGTGTAACCAGTCTCACTTGAGATAGTGTGTAGCTAATCAGAAGATGAACCTGACATGGTACTCCTGCAGATGTTTTGCTTGCCCCTTAACTTTGCTTTCCCTTCTGGTTAACTTAAACAGGTGTCCTGTTTTTTTTTTTAAGAGCATTTCAAATCATAAAAAATTAGGAAATGTAATACTTTACTATTGCCAAGCTGTCATGCCACATTGACCCCTCTAAACAGTCGTATCTGTGCCCATAAATCTTGCAGATTCGCTGTAATTAGATGTGATTTTTTTTTTTTATAACCTTTTCCCCCACCTACCTAAAATAATACCCAGTTCAGTTAAGTCTATTTTATTGAGGGGGTTGGTGGGGGAGAAGTGTGTCTTCAGAAACATGCCACATCTCTAGGTAACTTCTAGTTTGTCTTCCCCAAAGGTCAAACCCTTTGTTTCCTCTACTCCCTGTTGAAAATCAAGTGGGCCAAGGCTTAAGGAATTCTTAAGAAAATCAAGTTTTAGAACAATGTATCTGTTTTGTACTAAATGCTAAAAATAAATTGACAAATTTACGTTTGTCTGAAACATACCTCTCTAAATGGAAGGAGGAATATTTCACAGAAAGAGTTTACTTAGCTTCTTAGAAGTGATAAAGGGTCTTTGAAGAGAATGTTTAGTGCCCATGATAGGGGAGAGGGTAGTTACAGGAGGAATAAATTTCTGGAGGTTTGGAATTTTTTTTAATCCTCATTTTTATATTTTCTGCACAGCTTTTTTGAAACTTGAAATGTATAAACTAAATGTTATATGGAATATATATTAATCATTACATTTTTTTTTCAGGACCTGCCTTAAGTGTGAAAGTAATGACTGATGAGAGTGGAAAATCCAAAGGCTTTGGATTTGTAAGCTTTGAAAGGCATGAAGATGCACAAAAAGTAAGACTTAATACATAATTATCAGAGGCAATGTGGGTTTCCCGTATTGTATAAGAAGTGGGGGATGTAAAGTTGAGTTGCTCTTGCATCGAAATACACACGCATACCGCTGGCTGTTATACACGTTGCTTTTCACATGTATTGTTTTGAATTACTTGTATTTCGTGTATTAGTTTTGAGAGTATAAATTGAAAATCTATATTATGTCTTAAGACTTCCCTGGTGGCTCAGATGATAAGGCATCTGTCTACAATGTGGGAGACCTGGGTTCAATCCCTGGGTTGGGAAGATCTCCTGGAGAAGGAGATGCCAACCCACTCCAGTATTCTTCCCGTGGAAAGTCCCATGGACGGAGGAGCCTGGTGGGCTGCAGTCCATGGGGTTGCAAAGAGTCGGACATGACTGAGCAACTTCACTTCCCTTCACTTCTTCATTATGTCTTAAAACCTCAAAGTTTAGTTTTTGTGGTGGGTCCATCTTTAGCTTTTATAATCTAACAGATTTTTTTTTATTGTTAAAAAATGAACTTATTAGTGCAAGTTAGTAATTAAAATTTTGTGCTTTTGTTTGGTAAGGCTGTGGATGAGATGAATGGAAAAGAGCTCAACGGAAAACAAATTTATGTTGGTCGAGCCCAGAAAAAAGTGGAACGACAGACAGAACTTAAGCGCAAATTTGAACAGATGAAGCAAGATAGGATCACCAGATACCAGGTTCATTTTTTAACTGAACAAGTAAAACTAAGGAGTGAGGAAACCTATTCTATGTTCATTTCAGTTACTGCCAGGTAACTGGAGGGTTTGAGACGGGAAAAGGAGAGGAAACATGGGATAAGCTAATAGGAAGCATGTTTAAGTACCACTGTGGTTTTCTTTTTCCAAATTTTTCTTTTTTTTTAAGGGTGTTAACCTTTATGTGAAAAATCTTGATGATGGTATTGATGATGAACGTCTCCGGAAAGAATTTTCTCCATTTGGCACAATCACCAGTGCAAAGGTAAAGCGCATGATACATATCTTTTTTTTAAGATTTGAGAAAAATATGTGCCCACATGAAAGTGAAGTTGCTCAGTCGTGTCTGACTCTTTGCGACCCCGTGGACTGTAGCCTACCAGGCTCCTCCATCCATGGGATTCTCCAGGCGAGAATACTGGAGTGGGTTGCCATTTCCTTCTCCAGGGGATCTTCCCTACCCAGGGATTGAACCCGGGTCTCCCGCATCGCAGGCAGATGCTTTAACCTCTGAGCCTATATTCCCTGAAAAGCATTTAAATGGAATATTGTGCATCCATTTATTTTGAATGTATGAAGAAGCATGCATATTTTACAAAGGAGAGTCTTTATAAAAAGTCCTTTTTAAAAAGAAGTCCTTTGTGGATCACTATATCACAGCTGGCAAGGAGATTAAAAGTTTGGCAAGAATTTATTCTGAGAGAGGAGGCCATTATGTTAATTTGATAACACTCGCTGAAAAAACGTTTGATCAAGACAGGAAGGTGACAGCTCCATGCTAAAGTCTGGCAAAGGACTTGGTTGGCTATTCCAGATATTTTCCATGCTTGTGTACTTACTGTATGCATATAAACTTTTTATAAAACAGAGTTATAGTATACCTGTTCTGCAGTTTGTCTTTTTAGTTACAGATCTGGATACATATTTAACTCAGACATTTTCTCATTTTTCACTAAGGGCTGGCTATTCATGGTATAAATGTACCATAATTTATTCTGCTGTGCCCATATTGTTGGACATTTGGGTTACTTGCATGTTAAACAGTATTAGACCTACCACTCTAACATCCTCATATATCTTTGCACACATACATACCAGTATTTCTGAAGTCCTAGAGTTGAAATAGCTGGTTAGTGGGTATGTATATTTAACATTAATATGACAGAATTGTCCAAAAAGGCTGAACAAATTAAATCACTACTAGTCTTGTCCAGTTAGTAGACAGTGACGCACAGCTTTTTAAATGAGACATGGTATTTATGGGTTTACTTGTTTAGCCTGTTCTTTGCCTGGTTTTACATTGCGTTGTTGTTGATTTCATAGGGAGAATTTCATGTCAGCTCTTTGTTTTATATTGCAAATATTTTTTCCAAGTCTTCCATTTAGGACTTGGGGGTCTTGTATCATCTTAGGTTTTCCTTGTATTTTGCATTTTTTGTTTGGAGTCAGAATCTATCTGGCAATTGGAATTGTTTCAATGTGATGTGATGTGACTATAAGCTCTACGTTAATTCAGAATTATCCCATTGTATCATATACTAGATAGTCCAAAGTCCATCTTTTACCCACTATTTTAAAATGTAAGCTTAACATCCCAAGTTCCCATACTTGCATGGGTATATTTCTAGACTCTTTTTGAGATGTAATTGACATAAAACCTATTCAAGTGTACAGCATAGTTGTTTGATAATTGTGTATACTGCCGAGTGATCACCACTAGATAACATTTATTACCATAGATTAAAAATGTTTTTTTCTTGTAATGGTAACTTTAAAGATCCGCTCTCTGCAACTTTCAGATAAGTAACACATATTAACTATAGTCCCCACACTGTCCCTATACATCCTATTCGTTGCGTCCCTAGTCATTGCTTTATGCCTAGGAGTTTGTACTTCTTAACCACCTTCATCCGTTTGCCCAAGCCCCCGCCTCTCTGGCAGCCACCAATCTAATCTGTTCTCTGTATCCCTGAGGCCAGTTTTTTGTTGTGTTTTGATTCTGTATTTATGTAAGATCATGAATCTGTTTTATTGCTCTTTTGTTTGTTCCTATATCACCAGCATGATGTTTAATACAGATGTATAGCATGCGTACATGTAGGTCTATTGAGTGGTTCATTTCTTTACTGCTTGTTTAAAAAATTTTGGGAGTTATTGTGAAGTTTCCTGAATGTTGTTTATACCCCAATATTTATGGCCCTTATGGTTGTGAATGTGAAATTTTAATTTTAAAATGAGACTCAAGTGCTGCCCACCCCCAAAGAGTAATAAAGCATCTTGTCAGCTTGACTTGTTAGAGTAGTTAGATTTTAATTTTGCATTTTTCTAAATTTTTTACTAAAATTTAGTAGGCTTTGAATGTATTTAGAAGTTAAACCTTAATATGGAAAATGTAAAAACCTTAAAGTTTCTGTTGTGTCTTCACCCCTTTACTTTTGCTTGGCTAGGATAATGCATACATGTAGTTTACCCTTAGTGTTTGGATATTAACGGGAAAATTGTGGGGAAAAAGATGAAAGTATTGACAGGGTTAAGTGTGAGGTGGTGGCTCTAGTTGATACTGTTTTTGTGCTTCATCCTTCCATTGTATTAATTGTGTGGTTTTTTAATTTTCTTTCAATAGGTTATGATGGAGGGTGGTCGCAGCAAAGGTTTTGGTTTTGTATGTTTCTCCTCCCCAGAAGAAGCCACTAAAGCAGTTACGGAAATGAACGGTAGAATTGTGGCCACCAAGCCATTGTATGTAGCTTTAGCTCAGCGCAAAGAAGAGCGCCAGGCTCACCTCACTAACCAGTATATGCAGAGGATGGCAAGTGTAAGAGCTGTGCCCAACCCCGTAATCAACCCCTACCAGCCAGCACCTCCTTCAGGTTACTTCATGGCAGCTATCCCACAGGTAGGTTCTAGAAAAGGACGTAAACCTCATGAAGGTTTTCCTGTTTGGTCACCTTTAATGTTTTGTCATCCCCCCTCCCCCCGCCAAAAAGAAGAGTAAAGTCTTAAGATGAAAACAATGAGATGTGAATTATGATTGGATTTGAAAAATACTTAAGAGTGTGCATGCTATGTACTAAGTCATTTCAGTCGTGTCTGACTTTGCATCCCTATGGACTGTAGCCCACCAGGTTCTTCTGTCCATGGGATTCTCCAGGCAAGAATATGGGAGTGGGTTGCTGTGCCCTCCTCCTGGAGTGTGAGGATCTGTTAACTATTTTGAACATGCATAATGTGTTGTATTATCTGCCTTTTCAATGACTGATACATTTGCTTGCTTCCAATAGACTCAGAACCGTGCTGCATACTATCCTCCTAGTCAAATTGCTCAACTAAGACCAAGTCCTCGCTGGACTGCTCAGGGTGCCAGACCTCATCGTAAGCTTTTTCTTTTTTAGTTGCAAAGTATTTGAACTAAAAAACATAAATGAGGCAAATTAGCTGTTATATCCAATGGTATGTTAGCTGTTGCCTTCCGTAATTTATAGTTACGGGTGTTCATTTTGGGCATCTTGAGCATTTTGTTCTTTAAAAAGAATCTTAAAATGCTAATAATATGTATGCTGGTTTGATTTTTTTTTTTTTCTTTTTATCACAAGTTTGGGAATGCATCCAACTCCATTTCATATTTTTATTCTCTGATGTGAAGTGGCATAAAAGTGAAGAAATGGCAGATAGGAGCCTAAGCTTTTAAAAACTATACTTGTTTATATTTGGTTATTTTTAGTCTTTTGTGCAAATCTCAGCTCTGAAAAAGCAAGATGAACACTGAGTTTTTCCCAGTTAACGTGTGTTCATATCTTTAAACGTAGCATTCCAAAATATGCCCGGTGCTATCCGCCCAGCCGCTCCTAGACCACCGTTTAGTACTATGAGACCAGCTTCTTCACAGGTTCCACGAGTCATGTCGACACAGCGTGTTGGTGAGTCTTAACCCTTCCCATAAAAGTTGGTCTCCAATTGGCAATACAAAGATAAATACAAAAAATGTTTTTACTCTTTTAGCTAACACATCAACACAAACGATGGGTCCACGTCCCGCAGCTGCTGCAGCTGCAGCTACTCCTGCTGTTCGCACCGTTCCACAGTACAAATACGCTGCGGGGGTTCGCAATCCTCAACAGCATCTTAATGCACAGCCACAGGTCACCTTGCAGCAGGTGTGGGTTTGATGGCTTCTTTATGATAAAGATGGCAGTCCTTGACTGCAAAGGCTTTGAGGACAGCCGTATGATGTGTGAGAGCTTGAGCTATCTAGATCATCTTGTTGAAGTCCCCCTAATGGCTAGTATGTAAAAATATGTGCTATACTCCAGGAACTAGAGCAGCGTTTTCCCTTCCTGAATTGCTCATGTGGTTTGAGAGTTTTATTTGGCATAGTTGTAAGAAAGGGTGAAATAAAGTTTAGTTTGTGAGATTTGGCTCACTGTTTTTCTGCTTTTTTGACCCCTGGGACCAAAATTGTGGTTGATTATACTAGAAGTATGGTTCCAAAGACTACTCCAGATAAAGAAAATTCAACATCCCTGTGCTTATAATACTTGAGCACTTAGGTGTTAATAGCTGCCTTAGGCTGCATTTTCTGGTTCACTCAGCTTCTCCTGTTTATGTTTATAGTCTTTATCCAGTTCTTTTCCAGTGATGACTATATTTGTGCTTGCCATTACTTTTGTACTTAGGAATTTTCCCGTTTTCTTTCTAGCCCGCTGTTCATGTACAAGGTCAGGAGCCTCTGACTGCTTCCATGTTGGCATCTGCCCCTCCTCAAGAGCAGAAGCAAATGTTGGGTAAGTACCTTTGTCCCACCTAGTCAGTTACAGTAAGAGACTAGAAAATAGGAAGACACTTAGACTGCCTTTGCACCTAAAAATGACAGCTAGGGTGGCAGGATCTGAATTGGTATGAATGATTACCATGGCAGTTTGTCTGCCTAACTCATTAAAAGCCTGCTGCTGCTGCTGCTAAGTCACTTCAGTCGTGTCTGACTCTGTGTGACCCCATAGACGGCAGCCCACCAGACTCCCCCATCCCTGGGATTCTCCAGGCAAGAATACTGGAGTGGGTTGCCATTTCCTTCTCCAATGCATGAAAGAGAAAAGTGAAAGTGAAGTCGCTCAGTCTGTCCGACTGTTAGCGACCCCATGGACTGCAGCCCACCAGGCTACTCTGTCCGTTGGATTTTCCAGGCAAGAGTACTGGGGTGGGGTGCCATTGCCTTCCCCAATTAAAAGCCTGGAAAGCTATTAAAATGTTGCCTTTGATGGACAGGGTAATGGGGCAGGACTTGCCAGGTTCCTACCACATTTTCTGAAGAAGGAGTTTGAAATTTGAACCAAATGAGTAAGCCACTTTGATTTTGACTGAGCACAGATTTAACACATAGTTTCATCTTTATTTGGCAAACTGATGCTTTCAAGAATTAATTGCCTTGTAGTATGATCTTAATCCATTTTATACCGATCATCTCATGAAAGGTACTGAAATGGTGGATTATGGGTTCGCATTTATTTGCTGTATACGAAGGGTTCATAAACCCCAGTTTTACTATAGTAGATGCCTTAAAATTTTTTTTTTTGATTGAAGGAGTTTTTGAATGTTTTTGTTCCTAGGTGAACGGCTCTTTCCTCTAATTCAAGCCATGCACCCTACTCTTGCTGGTAAAATCACTGGCATGTTGTTGGAGATTGATAATTCAGAACTTCTTCATATGCTTGAGTCTCCAGAGTCTCTCCGTTCTAAAGTAATTTAAATTTATCATTTACCTACCAGCTTCTTATACTACATACTCCAGAATGTTTTGTAGAACATTTATAAGTTCTTTGTACAAGTCACGCACAGTTCTAAGAGCTTTATAAATATTAATTGAAAATCCTAATAACCTATGGTGCTGTCATCCCTATTTTATAGACAGGAAAACTGAAGCATAGAGAGGTTAAATAATTTGCCCGGTTGCTCACAAAGCAGCTAGTGAATGGCAGAGCTTGCTTTCAGATCCAGTCACTGTAACTCCAGCATCCATTAACTCTTAACTGTGCTCATCTGTATTGAAGAAAGGGATATTTGCTGATATTTCTGAACTTTGGGGGATTTTTGTTGGGGAGAAGGAAGTATAAGAGGTTAATAATTTCAAAACAGTGGTGGAATAGAGCCCAAAGGATACAGATGTATAGTTGGAATGTGTTTTTTTTTCTCATAACAGTCATTAACACCTTCATCTGAGGAAAGGAGTTTGCCTTTGTTGGACATTTGTAGGTTGGCGGTTTGAAGCTGTATTCTAATTACTGTTTTTCAGAACCAGTTTGTTTTCGTTTTTTCAGGTTGATGAAGCTGTAGCTGTACTCCAAGCCCACCAAGCAAAAGAAGCTGCCCAGAAAGCGGTTAACAGTGCCACTGGGGTTCCAACTGTCTAAAGTGAGCCTGCCTCGTGTTTCTTATTCTCACAGTTTGAGCATGTATTGAAATGTAGCAAAAACTCATTTTATCACTAATCCAAATGCATTTCAGTTTTTCAAAGAGAAGTAAAAATACAGAGGAATTAAGTATGTGTTACCCTGGTATAGACTTGAATTTTTGAGATCAAGACCCCTTCAGACATTTTGCATAGTTATTTGTGTTAAATAGCTGTAACTTGGATTGGCCCTGTGTAGATAGCTGAAGGACTTTCATAGCTTAATACATTTTCTTGGGTGGCAGTGATGAAGTTGTTTTTTGGCCTTTAATACTGCCTTTCATTGCCCCCAAGAAATAGGGTGACGTAGCTGTGTGGCTAGAGCCAGGCGTGTACAAAGCTTCCCTGTAAAATAGGAAATGGCCGGGGCTGTGCGGGTCGTGTTCCGTGTGACGCTCCTTTGCCCCGCTGCCACCACGCAAGCGGCCGCGCAGCTTGGGAGTGAGCAGGGGTGGTGGCTCGCAGAGCTTCACAGAGACAGGCCCTCAGCAGGCCAACAGGTGCCAGTATTGGTCCTCTTGCATTTGTTTTTATTAAAATACTTGACATAACAGCATTGTGTAAATTTAAGGTGTGCAACGTGTTAATTGGATACATTTATATATTGTAAATTATGACTGTCATTGTAGCTATAATTAGCACTTCTGTCAGGTAAAGGTCCTTTTAGTGGTTGGAATCATTATGTTCTGTGTCTTATATTTGACGATCATAATCTCTTTTTTCCCCACATTTACAGATGATCAGGGACCATGAAAAGAAACTCGTGCTTCACCGAAGAAAAATACCTAAACATCGAAAAACTTAAATACTATGGGAAAAAAAACATTGCAAAATATAAAATAAATAAAAAAAGGAAAGGAAACTTTGAACCTTATGTACCGAGCAAATGCCAGGTCTAGCAAACATAGTGCTAGTCCTAGATTACTTACTGATTTAAAAATGACAAAAAAACACAAAAAAATAGTAAAATATAAAAACAAATTAATGTTTTATAGACCGTGGGAAAAAGAATTTTCAGCAAAGTACAAAAATTTAAAGCATTCCTTTCTTTAATTTTGTAATTCTTTACTGTGGAATAGCTCAGAATGTCACTTCTGTTTTAAATAACAGAATTGATAACTGAGCAAGGAAACGTAATTTGGATTATAAAATTCTTGCTTTAATAAAAATTCCTTAAACAGTGCACAGTGATGTTATGCTATTTTATTTCTCTTTGTAATTGGCTTGGGAAAATAGGTGATAGTTGAAACTGATGTTAAGAGCCTCTTTCATAACAAAGGCACTGATTGTTTTTCAGAAGTTTATTAGGTTTATGGAAGAAACAAAATCATGCCTCTAATGCACTTTATGAAGTCAGATTTCTATGTGAGTTCTTTTGAGATTATATGATACATTAAGGTTTCTAGGCTGGGAGATAGCTTTTAAACTATCACT
Organism: Oreotragus oreotragus; assembly: GCA_006410675.1. Lineage (NCBI taxonomy): Eukaryota > Metazoa > Chordata > Mammalia > Artiodactyla > Bovidae > Oreotragus > Oreotragus oreotragus. The sequence continues at coordinate 69,703 of SJYX01018339.1, read as the reverse complement.
TAGGTGGTATAAAATAGTAATAACTACTGTGCTTGCTGGACAAGAGGGTGTAGATAAAATTTATACCAAAAACTAGTTACATTAAGTATACTTAGGATTAGTTTTAAGCCTTAATTTTCTAGACTTGTAATTTGACTTATTGATTATTGCAACTTAACTCAGTATAATACTTTATCATCGAAAGTACTTTTACATAATGAAATTAATAGGGCTTCTACATTGAGAGAAATGGATTTAAAACACTAGGATTGGGGCCCAGGGCATACACCTTAAACAGGTATCCCTGACAGTTTCACTGTGCTTTAGAGAATAATTTCGTTTTAACTCTATTTCATTCTCTAAACTGCCAGAGTTTGCTTTGTGAGTTGCATATCTGATTATCACCGTGCTAGAATTACCTCAACTGTCTTGCCTTTGGGAGCAAGTAAGTCTGTCTAAAACCTTAGCTATGACAGTGCCAGCCCTCCCTGCATATCGAAGCCTTAACCATGCTTCTGTACCTGGAATGCATTTCACTGTATTCTGAAACTCAAGATACAAACCCCACTTCCTGCCCCATGGCTTATCTCATGCACCTAGTAGGCATTATTAACAGTGATTTTGTATTTTGCCTGGCTGTAGTCCTACCCTGACTGTTGAGATGAAAACAACTTTCATGAATCATGAAAGCTTTATCAGGGATGTATCTCAATTTGAATATAGAATGGTTCAAGCCTTCACATTTTAAAGAAGCCTCTTCTGAGATGTCTCAAGCTAAAGTTCTCACAGTTGAAAATCATTCCAGATCTAGGTTGCAGGTGATGTTCACAGACAGTAGTTTGCTTTGTGTGTTGGATAGCTAGAATTCAGTATTTCTTGTGTGATACAAAGATAAATCATTTGATTTTGAAATGTCTTTTCTTAGAGGAGACAACAAAACAGGTAGATGTCTGTAATCTACTTGTAGGAATTGACATAGGAAAAAAATCTTCATTGTTTGATTGTGTAAGTTCACCTACTCAACCAAAAGTTACTTGTCACCCACAAAATCTTTGTGCAAACAGATTTCAGTCATCTGTGGATAGCCCAGAACGTTGAAAAATGAGTCACCTGAAATCCACGTGTTCCCAGCAGAACTAAAAAATGTCTTGTTTCAGCTCTCAAAAGCAAGTGTCCTTTTCAAGGGCTGCTTGTGCCTCACTTTGACATTCTCTCGCTGTGTGTATCTGTGAGTGAGTGTGTATGATTTTACTGTTTAAATGGCCCCTAATGAGTCACCTGAAATCCACGTGTTCCCAGCAGAACTAAAAAATGTCTTGTTTCAGCTCTCAAAAGCAAGTGTCCTTTTCAAGGGCTGCTTGTGCCTCACTTTGACATTCTCTCGCTGTGTGTATCTGTGAGTGAGTGTGTATGATTTTACTGTTTAAATGGCCCCTGTGGAGAAAATGTAATTTTCATTTGGGCATAAGTTATAGAGCTGTCAGCTGTGGGTTCAGTGTTAACAACATATATTAAATGTCTAGGCAGAAACACAAAGCCGTGTGTCAACTGATGAAGATGTGATAGGCTCACAGGTACCTATTTCCCCTAGGAGCAATGACTCAGTTATTTACTAGTTTCAATGTTAGCAAGACTTCACAAAACAATCTTCATAGATGATAACTGACTGCTGCTGCTAAGTCGCTTCAGTCATGTCCGACTCCTAGTGACCCCATGGACTGCAGCCCACCAGGCGCCTCCATCCATGGGATTTTCCAGGCAGAAGTACCGTAGTGGGATGCCATTGTCTTCTCTGGATAACTGACTAGTGTCTGATAAATGTATGGCTGGGCTTTCCTGGTGGCTCAAACAGTAAAGAATTTGCCTGTAATGTGGGAAGTTCAGTTCAGTTGCTCAGTCGTGTCCGACTCTTTGTGACCCCATGAATTGCAGCACGCCAGGCCTCACTTCATCACCATCTCCCAGAGTTCACTCAGACTCAACGTCCATCGAGTCCGTGATGCCATCCAGCTATCTCATCCTCGGTCGTCCCCTTCTCCTGCCCCCAATCCCTCCCAGCATCAGAGTCTTTTCCAATGAGTCAACTCTTCACATGAGCTGGCCAAAGTACTGGAGTTTCAGCTTTAGCATCATTCCTTCCAAAGAAATCTCAGGGTTGATCTTCAGAATGGACTGGTTGGATCTCCTTGCAGTCCAAGGGACTCTCGAGTCTTCTCCAACACCACAGTTCAAAAGCATCAATTCTGCGGCACTCAGCCTTCTTCACAGTCCAACTCACATCCATCATGACCACTGGAAAAACCATAGCCTTGACTAGACGGACCTTAGTCGGCAAAGTAATGTCTCTGCTTTTGAATATACTATCTAGGTTGGTCATAACTTACTCCAAAGAGCAAGCGTCTTCTAATCTCATGGCTGCAGTCACCATCTGCAGTGATTTTGGAGCCCAAAAAGATAAAGTCTGACACTGTTTCCACTGTTTCCCCATCTATTTCCCATGAAGTGATGGGACCAGATGCCATGATCTTTGTTTTCTGAATGTTGAGCTTTAAGCCAACTTTTTTGCTCTCCTCCTTCACTTTCATCAAGAGGCTTTTTAGTTCCTCTTCATTTTCTGCCATAAGGGTAGTGTCATCTGCATATCTGAGGTTATTGATATTTCTCCTGGCAATCTTGA
>SJYX01018339.1:26458-63258 GCA_006410675.1 Oreotragus oreotragus | reverse complement strand
TGGGTGTTAGTTCTAAAAGGTCTTGTAGGTCTTCATAAAACTGTTCAACTTCAGCTTCTTCAGCATTACTGGTTGGGGCATAGACTTGGATGACTGTGATATTGAATGGTTTGCCTTGGAGACGAACAGAGATCATTCTGTCGTTTTTGAGATCACATCCAAGTACTGCATTTTGGACTCTTGTTGACCATGATGGCCACTCCATTTCTTCTGAGGGATTCCTACCCGCAGTAGTAGATATAATGGTCATCTGAGTTAAAGTCACCCATTCCAGTCCATTTTAGTTCCCTGATTCCTAGAATGTCGACGTCCACTCTTGCCATCTCTTGTTTGACCACTTCCAATTTGCCTTGATTCATGGACCTGACATTCCAGGTTCCTATGCCATATTGCTCTTTACAGCATCAGACCTTGCTTCTGTCAGCAGTCACATCCACAACTGGATATTGTTTTTGCTTTGGCTCCATCCCTTCATTCTTTCTGGAGTTATTTCTCCACTGATCTCCAGTAGCATATTGAGCACCTACTGACCTGGGGAGTTCCTCTTTTGGTATCCTATCATTTTGCCTTTTCATACTGTTCATGGGGTTCTCGAGGCAAGAATACTGAAGTGGCTTGCCATTCCCTTCTCCAGTGGACCAAGTTCTGTCAGACCTCTCCACCACGACACCCCCCCCCCAAGTCCCCCGTCTTGGGTTGCCCCGCAGGCATGGCTTGGTTTCATTGAGTTAGACAAGGCTGTGGTCCTATTGTGATTAGATTGACTAGTTTTCTGTGAGTATGGTTTCAGTGTGTCTGCCCTCTGATGCCCTCTTGCAACACCTACCATCTTACTTGGGTTTCTCTTACCTTGGGTGTGGGGTATTTCTTCACGGCTGCTCCAGCAAAGCACAGCCACTGCTCCTTACCTTGGACGAGGGGTATCTCAACCGCTGCCGTTCCTGGCTTTCAACGTGGGACAGCTCCTCTAGGCCCTCCTGCGCCTGTGCACCCACCGCTCCTCGGGTTGCTCCTCCCGCTGCCGGCCGTGGCCTCGGGTGTGGGTGGCTCTTCCAACTGCCGTCCCTGACTGCAGGCTCAGGGTGGCTCCTCAGGGTCACCGCCCCTGGCCTTGGACGCGAGGTGGCTTCTCCCGGTGCAGGCAGCTGCGAGAGCCGGCCGGCGCACTAAGCGCAGCCGAGAAGAGCTACCCCGCGTCCGAGGTCAGGGGCGGCGGCCGGGAGGAGATACCCTGTGTCCGAGGTCAGGGCGGCCGGGAGAAGCCACCTGGCTCCCGAGGCCAGGGGCGGTAATGTGGGAAACCTGGGTTCAATCCCTGGGTTGGGAAGATCCCCTGGGGAGGGAGGGCGTGGCAACCCACTCCAGTATTGCCTGGAAAGCCTCTAGGCTGCAGTCCATGGGGTTGCAAAGAGTCGGACTTGTGTGCGCACACGCAGTTTCATGGAGGATCTGAAATGAAGCAGTGAAGGATGCTACCGTATCTCATAAGGCTTACTTATGGCTGCCTCTGTTGGCAGGTAGGAGATGATAGTGGCTACTTGGAAACTGCTTTTTTAGCCTAGAATCTTCTTTTCTGTAGCATGCACACTAAGTTGCATGGCTAAAACAAGCTAATGTATCTTGTTTACAGGATTGTATCTTTGATTATATCTCTACCAAACTAATGGATCACAGTTCAGTCCCGCAGTTGCGTCCGACTTTGTGATCCCATGAATTGTAGCACGCCAGGCCTCCCTGTCCATCACCAACTCCCGGAGTTCACTCAGACTCATCCATCGAGTCAGTGATGCCATCCAGCCATCTCATCGTCTGTCGTCCCCTTCTCCTCCTGCCCCCAGGTGAAATTTTAGAGAGTACTTTGAAATTTTCTTACTCTTTTGATGTAGACNACGCCAGGCCTCCCTGTCCATCACCAACTCCCGGAGTTCACTCAGACTCATCCATCGAGTCAGTGATGCCATCCAGCCATCTCATCGTCTGTCGTCCCCTTCTCCTCCTGCCCCCAGGTGAAATTTTAGAGAGTACTTTGAAATTTTCTTACTCTTTTGATGTAGACCCATGGTCCCTATTCATTTGCAGTGAGTAAGTGAAGACCTGGATAGCTGTGCTTAGTAAGTGCATTATCCGTGTAAGACCAGTTCTCATGGAAACGATCAGGTTCGGTTTTCAGCCCTCAATTTAAAGTTTGGGGGCAGGGTGGGGGGGGGATTTGTTTTTTCAACAAAGATGGTAGTAATGGTAGTTTAGTTGCTAAGACTCTTGTGGCTCCATGATGTAGCCCATTAAGATCTGTACATGATCTGTAGTCTATGGAATTTTCCAGGCAAGAATACTGAAGTGGGTTGCCATGACCTCCCCTCCAGTTATCTTCCTGGCCCAGGGGTCGAATCCAGGTCTCCTGCATTGCAGGTGGATTTCTTTACTGACTGACCCCCCAGGGAAGCCTTAACAAAGTTAGAAAAGCGTGCAATTTACTTTGTTACTGGAAACATCCCCAGAAAGTCTGACACAGCTTATTCATTTGTTAACTTACAACGCAGAGGACATGAGTTCAATCCCTGACCAGGAACTAAGATCCCACATGCTGCATGGTGTGGCAAAAAAAAACCGTTTTGGACTTCCCTGGTGGCTCAGATGGTAAAGCGTCTGTCTACAATGCAGGAGACCCGGGTTCGATCCCTGGGTTGGGAAGATCCCCTGGAGAAGGAAATGGCAATCCACTCCAGGACTATTGCCTGGAAAATCCCATGGACAGAGGAGCCTGGTAGGCCACAGTCCATGGGGTCGCAAAGAGTCGGACACGACTGAGTGACTTCACTTCACTTCACCCCAACCTAACATACTCGCTGTAGAGAAGAAGCTCTTCATGTTGGAAGGCGAGAGTATTTTTTCAGATCCCACAAAATACATAGCAACAATTGACAAGGGAACAGGTGGATATGTGACGGGTGATGATAAGGTTTTGTTTCTGTGTACTGCCAACCTCAAGTAAGAAAAATTTGTTGTACTTGGAATATTTTATTCTGATATTCAAATCTCTAAGTAAACATGCCAGACTGACATCCAAAAAGTCTTTAGGTGAAGGTGAAGTCGCTCAGTCGTGTCCGACTCTTTGAGACCCCGTGGACTGCAGCCCACCAGGCTCCTCCATCCATGGGATTCTCCAGGCAAGAATACTAGAGTGGGTTGCCATTTAATCATCCCCCAAATGTTAATATTTCCCAAACCATTGAGATCAATCTAAGATATTTTGACCATTTTTTTTTAATGTAACAGCATAAAAAGTTCTAAAAATGTAAAAAAATGAATCAGATGCTTAATTGTATGCTAGACACGGTTGTTAAATTTGTTATAGACCTCACTTTTTGTAAGTAATTACTTAACAAATGTTGATGATTACAATACCGATTAAGATACAGTGATAATCTGGTAGAACAGTAATTATGGGCAACAACAAAAATTGTGAAATGAGTGAGGAATGGAGATCGTGTGCACTGAGCAGTTAGTTATGGGCACCTGTGTAGAGCAGGGATTCTTAAGATGGGCGGAGCACTTGAAAAATCAGAATTTTTTTTAAACACTGAAAAGCTTGCTTTTGAATATTGAGCAAGTGCTACCTGTTGACTTAGCAAATGAGCTCTACATGTACTATCTCATTCAGTTCTTAAAACCATCCCTAAGTGAGATTCAATTATATATTCTCATTCTACAGGTGAGGAAACTAAAGCTTAAAGAAGTTTCCTGACTTTCCCAAAGCACATAGTAAGTGGCAGTGAAGCCTGGATTTGAATCCAGATCCACAGGCTCTACAGTGTCTGTGTAAGCTGTGTAGAATCCAGACCTTCGGGCTCTTAGGGTCCGTGCAAACTGCCTATGAACTATGAAAAAGTGAAGTTCCATAAAACCTCAGATGCTTAGGCTACCTTCAGTCTGGGAGACAGGCGGTGAGGAGGTGACTGGAAATATCAGTGCTTGAGAGAAAGGCAAAACAAAGATGTTTTCTGTTGTCACATTTTAGGGCAGTCAAAAAAGAGAGAGTCATTATTTAGTATAATGAAAAGGACGTCTTTAACCAAGCTGAACCTAATTCCAAATCAATCTTTTGAGCATCTTGGACTGCCCGGGAACATCAGACATTTCTTTTAGCAACCCTGTGATCATTTTTCTGAGTTTGTTCATATTCTCATTCTAGGTTCCCTTGGAATTATAAATGGACTTAAGCAAAACCTTTTAATTACCCTAAGAGTTTTCATAAAACTTGTGGAACTAACCTTCTGACCCTGTATTTTATTTCTGTGCTGTGGTGCATGCCAAGTCACTGCAGTCATGTCCAACTTGTTGTGATCCTATGGCCTATATCCTGCCAGACTGTCCATGGGATTCTCCAGGCAAGACTGCTGGAGTGGGTTGCCATTTACTCCCCTAGGGGATCTTCCCGGCCCAATAATCCCGAACTCCTATACATCTCCTGCATTGGCAGGCATTATCTTTACCACTGAGCCACCTGGGAACATACCAACCTTTTCTCAACAATTATTAGCAAATAGATAAAATGCTAATTGGCTGCTGCTAAAGAAGAAATTTCCAACAAGTTGGGTATGTTTTATTTAAGTAACCTGCTGTTAGTAAGTAGCAAACCAAATCTAGAACTCCAGGATCTCTGACTTGAGTCTGTGCTATTAACTTTCATTTTAGTTTAGCTTTTATTTCTCTTGCTATTCCTTTTTGCTGAAAAAAATTCAACAGACAAGAATTCTTTGTACTACCTTTCCGAATTACATTAATGGATAACAACGTTCAAAAACAGAGTCAGAGATCACTGAAGTGATGTCAGAATCATGATCTAAGTCCTTCTTTTCTCTATCCTTTTGAACAACTAACCAGACCACAGGAGAACGGAAGTGCCTCCGCACATTACACCAAAGGACACACCAGCCCACCTGTGCAGAGATAGCAGATTTTTAGTAGGTTGTGGCTCCAAGGGGTAAACCCACCCTACCCATCACCACTTGCCATGGACTGGGAGGAGGAAAGAGCCTGAAGGGTGCAAAACCGGGTGGATGGTGGATATCCACCGGCAAGAGAGAGCCGGTGGAAGTCTAGCCTGCCCCGGGAGATTACAGCCTGCCATCAAAGCAGCATAGACACAGGTAAGTTTGGAAGAGGGAAGAACTCACACAGGCGGCCCCTTTCCCAAGGAGAGCACAGCAAGGGGCTGGGCTTTTTGTGACAGCAGTGGTCACCTCTAAGGCAGAGGAGGTGGAAAGTTGTGACCTCACTCATGGAGGAGGTAGGTGGAGAGCAAAAGTGATGAATGAATGCCCGGCTCCCACAGTTGTGCAGGGTTTAGCTGGAGAAACTCATCTCTCGAGCAGCACCAGATTTCTGACGACGGACCTCCATGACTGGAGAGGGAAAAGAAAGATAAGGATATGAAGGAGTATTAAAGAAATGCATTTCCTGTCTGTTTCAGGACTTCAGCAGGTCTACCCACAAACCTCTGAGAGTATTCCACTCAAGGCTCCCCCTACCTGGCTGTGGGTACTCGCTCCAAGTGCCAAACCCACCTACACCCCACTCTACTGACAACTCCTTGTCCACATTCCTGAATCCATCCTGAGACCCAGCTCCAGTACACACACAGGTGCCCAGATACAGGTCAAGTTCAGTGAGCAATAAAGAAAGTCACAAACTTGAGCTTTAGAGCCACAATCTGAAATTTTGCATTTCAGAAAGAACTAATAGCCAGCCTGTTGAACTCCAAAAACTAGAGAACACAAAAGCTAGGTTAAGAATGTAGGTGGTGCTCTATCACTGCGTCATGTCTCTTTGCAACCCTATGGAGTGTAGACCACCAGGCTCTTCTGTCCCTGGAATTTTCCAGGCAAGAATGCTAGAGTGCATTGCCATTTCCTCCTCCAGGAGATCTTCCCAACCCAGGAATCAAACTTGTTTCTCTTATGTCTCCTGCATTGGCAGGCAGATTCTTTAACCACTGTGTACCTGGAAAGCTAAGAAGGTAGCTGCTGCTTCAACTGCAAAAGCAAGAGTGCATACCTACAAACATGAATACTTAAGTCTGGCATCACAAAAACAAAAATAATTCTCCATCGACTGAACACAAGACACACAAGGTTGCAATCTAACTGATAAAGAATTTTAAATAGCTTTAATGAAAAAATTCAATGAGCTACAAGAAAACTCAAGGGGCTTCCGTGGTGGTTCAGTGGTTAAAAGTCTGCCTTGCCATGCAGGGGACGCTGGTTGGATCCCTAGTCTGGAAAGATCCCACATGCTGCTGAGCAACTAAGCCCAAGCACCACAACTGCTGAGCCTGGACTCTAAAGCCTGCAAACTGCAACTACTGAGCCCATGTACTGCAGCTCCTGAAGGCTGTGTGCCCCAAAGCCCATGCTCCTCCTCAAGAGAAGCCCTGCAGTGACAAGTTTGCACACCACAGCTAGAGAGGAGCCCTTGCTCACTGCAGCTAGAGAAAAGCTGTGTGCAGCTACAAAGACCCAGCACAGCAAAAATTAACTCAAATTATATATACACACACTTACATATGGAAACTGATAATTCAATGAACTCAGGAATAAAATTAATGAACAGCAGTTTTTAAAATTAATTTTTATTTTATATTTTTATCATATATTTTTCTATTTTAATTTTATTTTTAGTTTATTTTCAAATATAAATGTTTTATATTTATTTTTATTTTATGATTGTATAGTTGATTTACAATGTTATATTAGTTTCATGTGTACAGCAAAGTGGTTCAATTACAGAAGGAATTCTTTAACAGAGAGATTTAAATGATAAGAAAGAACCAAACAAATTTTGGAGCTGAAGAATTAAGTAGGTGAAGAATGCAATAGAGAGTATCAGTAATAAGACAGACTAGATGGAAGAGAGAATAAGTGACTTGGAGAATAAAAATATACAAATAATTCAGTTAGAAGAGAGAGAACTTAGATCTAAAAAGAGTAAAAAAAAAAAAAAAAAAAAAACCCTGTGAGAGCTATTGAATTCAATATGAAAGGCAAGATTAATTGGTGTACCAGAAAGAGGAGAGAGAGAGAAGACATTATTTAAAGAAAAGACAAGAACTTCCCAGAATTTGGACAAACATACCACAAAGCTAATAAAATAGCCTATTACTTCAAGGCAAAAAGAACTTGTCCAACACGCATTACACTGAAACTGTTAAAAATCAACGGTAAAGAATCTTAAAGGCAGACTGATAGGAAAAAAAGGTGACCAACAAAAGAATCCCCATTAGACCAGCAGTGGGTTTCTCAGCAGAACTCGACAGGCCTGGAGTGAGTGAGATGACGCATTCAACACGCTGAAAGGTAAAAAACGCCAGCCAAGAATACTTTACCAAGCAAAGTTTTCCCTCAGATATGAGGAGAAATACTTTCCTACACAAAAGCTGAGGGAGTTTACCGCCACTAGACCCGCCTTGCAAGAAATGCTGCAAAGAGTTAAGTTGAAATTAATATGCTAATTAGAAACATCAAAACATACAAAAGTATACAGTATTCTGGTAAAGGTGAAAAAGAATTAGAAAACTAGTATTAGAATGGTGTGTTAGTCATTTAGCTATAGTATAAACATTAAAGGAAGAGAATAAAATAGCTACTATAATTTGTTAATGAATATATAGCATAAAAGAGCCAAATTATAACATCAAAAATATAAGAGGAGAGGAGCATAGAGACATATGAAGGTAAGTTGCTATCAGTATAAAATGGACTATTTTATCTATGCGGTGTTTTAAGTGAACCTTGAGCGACTTCACTTTCACTTTTTTACTTTCATGCATTGGAGAAGGACATGGCAACCCACTCCAGTGTTCTTGCCTGGAGAATCCCAGGGACAGGGGAGCCTGGTGGGCTGCCGTCTATGGGGTCGCACAGAGTCAGACAAGACTGAAGCAACTTAGTAGCAGCAGCAGCAGCATGCTAAACACAAAGCAAAAAATCTGGAGTAGATTCAGGAAACAAAAGGAGAAGAGAGGACACCACCATGGAAAATCACCAGCTGACAAATGTAGGCAGAAAGGGAGGGGAAAAGAAACAATGGAGCTACAAAGTAGCCAGAAGTCTAACAATGAGATGGCAGTAGTAGGTCTTCACGTATCAATAATGACTCTAAATATAAGTGTGTTGAATTCACCAATTTAAGGCCAAAGTGCTGGATCAGTTAAAAAAAAAAAAAGACCCAAATATGTTTACTGCCTGAAGAAGATTCATCCTCAGCTGTAAAGACACGTAGGCTCAGAGTGAAGGGATGGAGAAAGGTACTTCATGTAAGTAGAGACTAAAAGAAAACAAGGGTGATCATACTTATATCAGACAGAATAGACATTAAATCAAAGCCAGTAATGAGGCTAAGACGGTCATTATAATAAAGGGGTCAATACATCAAGACAATAGATCATAAAACTACACACACCCAACATTGGAGTACCTTATATATGTGAAGCAAATACTAACAGATCGGAACGGAGAAATACTCAATACAATAACAGTAAGGAACTTCAATACTCTGCCATCAGCAATTGTTATATTATCTATACAAATATTAAGAAAACATTGGAATTGGACCATATTTTTAAACCAAATTGATTAACAGGCATATTTCATCTAGCAGTGGCAGAATACACTTTGTTGTAAGTGCACACAGAGCATTCTCCAGGATAGTTCACATATTAGGCCACAAAATAAATCTTTATAAATCTGAGAAGATGTAAATCATGTATGTTTTTGTGACCACGACAGTAAACTATAAATCAACAAGTGAAAACCAACATGTGGAAACTAAACATATTTCTGAATAACCAATGCATCAAAGAAGAAATCAAAAAGAGAAATAAAAATTTATCTTCACAAATGAAAACACAGCACACTGAATCCTATGCTGCAATAGTTCTGAGAAGAAAGTTTAAAGTAATAAATGCATATATTAAGAAATTAGAATGATCTCCAATAAACAACTTAAGGACAACTTCAAAAGAAGAACAAATTAAGCCTGAAATAAGAAAAAGGAAGAAAATAATAATAAGCAGAGTGGAAATAACTGAAATAGAGAAACCAGGAAAAAAAAAAAAAGGATCAACAAAACTAAGTGCTGTTTGTTCAGAAAGATAAAACCAACAAATCTTTAGCTAGACTAAGAAAATGAGAGCAGACTCAAAATTATAAGTAAAAAAGGAGATGTTATAACTGATTGCTATACAAATACACAGGATCGTGAGAGACTACTATGAAAAATGGTTTGTCAACCAATTAGACAACCTAGAAGTAATGGATAAACTTCTTTAATTACACAGCCTACTGAGACCAATCAGAAGCAGAAAATCTGAACAAATCAACAATGAGTAACGAGATTGAATTGATAATCAAAACCTCCCAACGCAGAAAACCCCAGAACCAGAGAGCTTCACTGGCAAATTCTACCAAACATTTAAAGAAGAATTTATATCACTCATTTTCAAACTCTTTCAAAACATGAAGAGGAGGGATTGCTTCCAAACTCATTCTCCAAGGCCAGCTTTACCCTGACACCAAAGCCAGATAAGAACACCATAAGAAAACTCTTAGGTCAATATTCTTGATAAACACAGATGCAAAAATTCTCAACAAAATTTAGCAAACTGATTTCATGAACATATTAAAAGGATTAACATGAGCAAGTAGGATTCATCACTGAGACGCAAGAATGTTTCAACATATGTAAAGCAATAAGTAACACATCATATTAAAAGAATGAAAGATAAAAATCACTTGTTCGTCCCCCGAGATAAAGAAAAAAACACTTGACAAAATATAACATCCTTTCAAGACAAAAATCCCATGAGCCAGCAATTCCGCTTCTGAGTATATACCCAAAGGAAATGAAACCAGGATACTGAAAAGGTATGTGCATTCCATATTTATTAGATCCTTATTTACAGAAGTCGGGATGTGGAGACAACCTCAATGTGCATCAACAGATGAATGGATAAAGAAAACACGACATAAAAATAATGGAGTATTATTCAACCTTAAAAACAAAAAGAAACTCTGCACTTTGTGACCACATGTATGGGTTTTGAGGACAGTAAGTGAGATAAGTCAGACAGAGAAAGACAAATACTATTATGATCTCACTTTTATGCAGAATCTACAAAAGCCAAACTCATGGGGTTCAAATGGCAATATAGGAATATCCTGAATATTCACCCTCTCCCATGGATACATCAAATCTACAGCTACAAATGGAATAATTTCCTACCCAAAAGTAGGCTGAGCAACTCCTCCACATCAGGTAAATGAGGGAAAAAACCCACACTGAAGCAGGTAGGAAAGGTTAAGACATTATCTTACCAGAAGCCCCACCCCTTACACAGAGAACCCTGAATTGGGAGGAAGCTCAAAATTTGGAGATTCTTCTTAATACTAATTCTTTTCCTAATGTCTTCATTTGGGACTTCCGTCATAGTTCAGTCGATAAAGATCTGCCTGCAATGCAGGAGACCCGGGTTCGACTCCTGGGTTGGGGAGATGCCCTGGAGAAGGAAACGGCAACCCACTCCAGTGTTCTCGCCTGGAGAATCCCATGGACAGAGGAGCCTGGTGGGCTACAGTCCACGGGGTCGCAGTCGGACACGACTGAGCGACTAAACCGCCACCACCCCGAACAATGAGAGGTTTGAACGCCATATCGGACACCCCAGTTTTTAAGATCTGCATCTTACAGATGAGCCCCCAAACATCTAGCTTTGAGAAACCAATGGGGCTCACGTCTGTGATAAATACAAGGAGTCAGTGAACAGAGAAGTGACTCTTAAGAGGCATGTGTGTTCAGACTCACCCAGAGAACAGCACAAGCCACCAGCTGAGAGGCACGGAGATGCCCTGTGATAAAGCTATTTGCTTTCTGTGAAACACTGACCTGAGGGGCAGGCACCTGTTGGGGTTCTCTCTGGGAATGGACACAGGAGGGTGTCATCTTTGCTCGCTTCTCCTGCCTCACGTCAGCCTGCTGGCATCTCTGGGAAAGGAGCTTGTCCCCTTCTTGAATGTTGCTTTTTATGGCTGCCACCGGGGACACCTTTGAGGTTGACTGGCTTTGGTGACCCGTCAGGCTGACGCTGGCAGGTCCCATAGGCCTGTAACCAATGGAGAAGATGTTCTTAATTGGCTGCCACTCCCTGGGGACAAGAAGCAACAGACTGAGGCGCCGAGTCCTACTATGAAAGCAGCCTACCAGCCTGTCTTGGCAGCGGTGTCCTAAAGGGCAGGCTTCCGATGAAGTGCACACAGGAAAGGGTCCACGGCAGTCCTCTGCAGAGACCCCCAGCTGTGGGCGCCGTCTTCACGCTGTCCCTCTGCCATGCTCCCGAGTGCCAAGATCTCCCGGAGAGGCAGGTGCACATGTGTCTGGTGCCCTGGCTTTTTGTGGCTGCTGCCCAGGGGCTGCCATTGATCGCTGAGCTCTGATGGCCAGTGGGCCTTGTGTTCCTTGTGCCCTGGGACTGTAACAAATGGCGAGACAGTTCTGGGCTGGCTACCATGCCCAAGGCACTAAGCAGACAAGCAGTCTGAAACACAGTCCCACACTTTCTGTGAAAGAGACCTGCTTGCTTATTCTGGAGCTTCAACCTTACGGGCAGGCTTCTCGTTTGACACACATTTAGGAGCCTGCTCAGGCTCTAGGGAGGAGGTCAGTGGGTAGCATTTTTCATGCTCTTTACCTTGCTCCAGGCTACCAGTGTCTCCCGAAAGGAGCTAGTGTACTCCTCTGCTGCCTCGGTCTTTGTGACTACCACCCAGAGAACATCTCCAGATCACCTGGATCTGGTGGCCAGTGGGAATTAGGTTTGCATTTCCACAGGTCTGTGTATGTCTGCATACTTTAGAAACTGCTGCTTGGGGGTCTAGCTTTCAATCATCCTGAATCTAGGTACCGAATGAGACCTTTGGAGTACTGACAGGTTTTGACATACCCCCAACTACTGGGAGCTACAAAAAATAAAATAGGCTGCTCGGACAATGACAAAGTTTTGAGAGACAACTAAAAGCGGGCAAGGTCAAATGATAAGGCTCATCCGCTACACAAGATTACTCCAAGACAAAGAGATGTGGGTCTCTTACCTAATACATGGAAACTAACACAGAATGTCAAGGAAAATGAAAAACCAGAAATCAGTTCCAAAAGAAAGAATCAGGTAAAACCTCAGAAAAAGCCATTAAGGAAATAAGAATAAGTGATTTATCTTATAAAGAGTTCAAAATAATGATCATAAAGGTGTTCACCAAATTCTTGAGAAGAATGGATGAACACAGTAAGAATGTCAGCAAAGAGATGGAAAATACAGCTTTCAGCTCTAGAGTCATGAGAACTAAGCGGAAGAAGAAGCAAATGTGCAGGCTGAAGTGCCAAAGAAGAAAGAGGCAGAGGTTCAAGTAAACATGAACACCTATGGACGCCACAGCAGCAGCCACAAGGGGAGCCAGAGGCCAGGGCTGCTGGCACAGATCGTGGGACTGCAATGCCTACTGTCTAGAGTTTGTCTTAAAGGACCTAGAACACCTATGGCCACCCCGATCACCTGGACCACCTTTGAGAGGCCCACCTTGCTCAGATCAAAATGGCTCAAATCGAAGGACATTTCGGTCCTTTGTCCTGGACCTGTGACATTCTGGACTAGTTCTGTTCTCAGCTGTGGCTGAATGTAACATGTGTATAATATAGTCATCTCTTTTGAAAAAATAAAAAATCAGTTTTTTTAAAGGATGTGTAAGATAGAACCAAATATAAATTATGGGGCTGAAGAATGTAATAACAGGACTGAAAAATACACTAGAGGTAGAGGTGTTCAATGGCAGAACTAGACGAAGAATCAACAAACTCAAAGACAAGAAAGTGGAATTTACCCAAGCAAAGGGGAAAAAAAGATAGCGTGAGATCAAGGGACTTATGGGACAATGTCAATCAGATGAATGTTATAGGGATCCCAGAAGAAGGGGAGGGAAAAGGGGGAAGAAAACTTATTTGAAGAAATAATAGCTGAAAACTTCCCATGCCTGGAAAAGGAAACAGAAATCTAGCTTTAGGAAGCTCAGAGAGTTCCAAAAATGATGAGCCCTAGAGAGCAACACCAAGATGTATTATAATTAAATTATCAAAGTTAAACAAAGAAACAAAGATAGAGTCTTAAAATGAGCAAGAGAAAAACAACTTGTCTTATTCAAGGGAACCCCTACAAGATCATCAGTAGATTTTTAACAGAAGCTGCAGGGCCAAAAAGAATGGCCTATTTAAGTGCTGAGAGAGAGAGAGAGAGAAAAAAAAAAAGAACTTGCCAACTAGTAACACTTTACTTGGCAGAGTTGTCACTCAGAACTAAAGGAAAAGTAAAGATTCCTCCAGGAAAGCGAAACCTGAAGGAACTTATCATCACTAGAAAGTCCTTCATCTTCATCATTAAGATGAAACAAATGGTGCTAAAGTACAACAGGAAAATACATGAAAGTGTACATCTCACTGGTAAAGGTAAATATACAGTAATATTCAGAATAATCTAATGCTGTGAAGGTGGTAGACTAGTTACCAACAAAGCTAGTATGAAGGTTCAAAGACAAAAGTAGTAAAAATTACTGTAACTACAATATTTTTCAAAGAGAAGTACAAGATAATGTACAATGTGACATCAAAAGCAAAAGATGGGGGGAGAGGTATAGAATAGGAATGTAGACCTCCAGAATGTGTTCAAACTTAAGTGGCTATCAGCTTAAAAAAGACTGTGGCAAGTTGTTGTTTGTAAGCACAACAGGAGTCACAAAGCAAACACATATAGTAAATACACAAGGGAGAAAGAATCCAAGCACACGACCACAGAAAACCCATCAAATCACAAAAGCAAGCGAGAGCAGAAAGGAACAGCACCAAAACAGTTAATAGAATGGAAATAAGTACATACCTATCAATCGTTAAATGTGAATGACTGAATTCTCCAATCATAAAACAGAGCGGCTGAATCGACAATTCACAATTGCATCAAAAATAATAAAATAACTAGGAATAAATTTAACTAAGGTAGTGAAAGACATGTACACCAAAAACTATAAGACATTGAGAAAAAAGTTGAAGAAGACACAAATAATTATCCTTTTAAGATGTCTATACTACCCAAAGCAACCTACAGATTCAATGCAATCCCTATAAAATTTCTGATGGCATTTTTCACAGAAATAGAAGACACAATTCAAAACCTTTTATGGAGCTAACACACACACACATGCACCAAATAGCCAAAGCAACCTTGAGAAAGAACAACAAAATCAGAGATAGCCTGTGCTCTGATTGCAAAGTATATTACAAAGACCTCTAACCAACACACTATGTGTCTCTCTTTATGCCAAAACCAAAGATCAACAGAACAGAACTGAGAGCCCAGAAATAAACCGAGGTGTATACGGCCAATTTATTTAGGACGATGGGGACAAGAGTATACAGTGGGGGAAAGGACAGTGTCTTCAACAAATAGTATTGGGAAAACTGAACCGTTTCACGCAAAAGAATAAAACTGGACCACTATGTTACAGCATACCGCCACATTAACTCAAACTGAATTTAAGATTTAAACATAAGACTGAAACCATAAAATTCCTAAAGGAAAACAGGAGGTAAGCTCCTTGACTTTGGTCTTCCTTCGGTACGGCAAAGGAAACAACAAGATGAAAAGGAACCCTATAAAATGGGAGAAAATATTTGTAAATCATATCTGATAAGAGGTTACCTCTCAAAATATACAAAGAATTCATATATGTATACATGTGGAAATTTGCACATGTACATAAAAATACAAATCAAATGTTCCCATCACCCACTTTCAACACTTACTGACACTTAGTCAATTTTGTTCCATCTACCTTTCCCTGAAACCACATGCCTTCAGATTATTTTGAAGCAAGCTTTTTTTTACTTTTTAATATTTATTTTTAATTGGAGGATAATTGCTTTACAATATTGTGTTGGTTTCTGCCATATATCAACATGAATCAGCCATAGGCTTATATATTTGAAGCACACTTCTAACAGTATATCACTTTACCTATAATTATTTCAGAGGGTATCTATAAAAAAGACTCTTAAAATAACCACAATGCCATCATTCCAGCTAAAAGAAATGAACATTAATTCTTTAATACATAAAATGTCCAGTCGGTATTCTTGTCTCTGCAATTGTTGAACTTTTATTTGTGTGCGTGGTTTGAGTTTGCTTTTGTCTGTCTTTTGATAACAGCTTGTCTCTCTGAATCAGAATTTAAATAAGTTCAGTTTATTTGTCTTGGTTGACATGTCTCTGACACAGCTCTCACTGTCCTTAGTTGCTCAGCCATGTCTGACTCTTTGTGATCCATGGACTGTAGCCCACCAGGCTGCTCAGTCCAAGGGGGTTCTCCAGACAAGAATACGGGATGGGTTGCCATGCCCTCCCACAGCGGATCTTCCCGACCCTGGGGTCGAAGCCATGTCTCCTGCATTGCAGGCGGATTCTTTACCAAATAAGCCACCAGCAAAGCCCAGCACACCTCTTAGTGAAAGTCGCTCAGTCGTGTCCAACTCTTAGCGACCCCATGGGCTATACAGTCCCACGGAATTCTCCAGGCCAGTATACTGGAGTAGGTAGCCTCTCCCTCCTCCAGTGGATCTTCCAGACCCGGGACTTGCATCTCTTAAGCCCCTCTGAGTTTAAAGTTTCCTACTACTGTGATACTGGGCACTTTTTCCTTGCTTATTCACCACTCGTATGTGTATCTTATTTTGTGAAATATCTGTTCAAGTCCTTTTCCCAATTTTTTAAAAACTGGGTTTCTCACCTTTTTATCGAGATATAGAATTTCCTTATATTCTGAACACAAGGCCTGTGTATGTGCGTGTGAAATATTTTCTCCCGTTCTATCTAGTCATTCTCTTGAAAGTGAAAGTGAAGTTGCTCAGTCGTGTCCGACTCTTTGGGAACCCCTGGACTGCAGCCTATCAGGCTCCTCTGTCCATGAGATTTTCCAGGCAGGAGTACTGAGTGGGTTGCCATTTCCTTCTCCAGGGGATCTTCCTGACCTAGGGATCGAACCCGAGTCTCCCACATTGTAGGCAGATGCGTTTACCGTCTGAGCCACCAGGGAAGTCCATGAAGTTCAATATATCAAGTTTTTCTTTCTTCATGCTATCTGGGTCCTTCTCTGTACTCAGTAAAGGTATTATACCTAATATTATCAAATTCCTTTATGATTGTTGGGGCAGGGTGATGAGGGTCACTGATTAGGAAAATCTTAGAGGCTAAGATGGTAAAAAATCGAGGTATAGTTAACACATTAGTTTTAAGTGTACAATGATTCAATATTTGTATATACTGAGAATTGAGCACAATTGTTGCTAGTTGACATCCATCACCACAGGTAGTTATAATTTTTCTTGTGACAAGAACTTTAAGATCTTCTCTCTTAGCAACTTTCAAGTATATAATACACTGTTGTTAACTGGGGTCACTATTCTATACACTATATCGCCATGACTTATAACTGGAAGTTTGTACATTTTGATTCTGTTCACTCATCTTGCCTGTGGCATGTTTTTAAAAATGTCTGTATTATTTTGTCCTCTCACTTATTCTAAAAATAGCAGCCCCTCTTAAAAACAATTCAAAATAAAGCAGAAAGTAAAAGCCCTTCTTTACTGGCTGTATGTGGTGGGGTGGTATTGGGGATGAGGAGCTATGAAAACTTAGAAATGTCTATTACATCCTAAAAGAATGATTTTTACACTTTCAAGCAAAAAATCTTGACCTGACCAAATCAAAACAATCACGCCCATGTTCAAGGCTCCAAATCAAAATATGTCCTACCGTGGAGCAGCTAGATGGAAATGTCCTGTTACTCTGCTGAGTGTACTGGTTTTTAAGCGTCTTACTTGGAAACAATCAAGTTAAAGAAAAGTTAGAAGTGTAATATAAAGAAAAAAATTTTCTAAACCCTGAGTTGGTTGCCAATCTGATTGCCCCTTTCTGTAAAGCAGTTCCTGTTTTCTATGAAAGGACATTTTCCTACAGAACTGTAATATCACTGTCTGCAGTACTGACACATTATGGCCATCCAGCCCTCAGATCCCATGTAAGTTTCTCCAATTGTTTTTTTACAGCAGAGGCTCTAGTTTAAAAGCATGTGTTACATTGAGTTGTCATGCCCTTTTGTCTTCTTCAGCTTGGGGCAGTTTCTCAGTCTGTTCTCAGCTTTCCTGACCTGGATGCTTTGGGACCCAACAGCATGTCCCTCGATTCAGGTGTATCTGATGGCTCCTTGCTGTGAGATTGAGTGTATATATTTTTGGTGGGAATGTCACAGAACTGGTACTGCTTTCTTCCCGTCACATCCCGCCCCTTGGCCCCAGTTTCCATTTGTCCCATGACTGATGATGTGCAGTTTGAACAGCTAAGATGGTATCTGACTCTGTAAAGTTGCTATTTTTCCCTTTGTATTTAGTAATATTTTCTAAGAAGTATTTTTAAACTATGTACATACCCAATTTCTCCTCACACGTTCCATTTACTCACTGATTCATTCATATCTGTGTGCAGACATGGTTCCCTACTTTATTCAACAGGTTGTAATCTGTTACTCTTATTATTAATTATTATATGCCAACATTCCATCATGTAACCAGTGGCAGTCCCTTCAAGCTGGCTTATGTATCCTTTTGTTCCCATTATTTTTTGAGCAGTTTCTTGGTTGGGAAAGGTTTTCTTATCTTTCTTCTGTTCCAGCCCTAAATTGAGCCTTTTTCTCTAAAGAGCCCTGGTTTCTTTTTATTTATTTATTTTTCCTGGTTTCTTTTAGTGGAAAACAACATTTATAAGATGAGACATGGGTGTATATATTATATATATGTTTGTATATTTTAAGAGGGTTTCTGCTTTTAAGCTGTCTCAGTGAAAAGTGCAAGGGAATATACCAAAGGTCTGTGAATTAGAGTGTGCATTTNACTTTTTAATATTTATTTTTAATTGGAGGATAATTGCTTTACAATATTGTGTTGGTTTCTGCCATATATCAACATGAATCAGCCATAGGCTTATATATTTGAAGCACACTTCTAACAGTATATCACTTTACCTATAATTATTTCAGAGGGTATCTATAAAAAAGACTCTTAAAATAACCACAATGCCATCATTCCAGCTAAAAGAAATGAACATTAATTCTTTAATACATAAAATGTCCAGTCGGTATTCTTGTCTCTGCAATTGTTGAACTTTTATTTGTGTGCGTGGTTTGAGTTTGCTTTTGTCTGTCTTTTGATAACAGCTTGTCTCTCTGAATCAGAATTTAAATAAGTTCAGTTTATTTGTCTTGGTTGACATGTCTCTGACACAGCTCTCACTGTCCTTAGTTGCTCAGCCATGTCTGACTCTTTGTGATCCATGGACTGTAGCCCACCAGGCTGCTCAGTCCAAGGGGGTTCTCCAGACAAGAATACGGGATGGGTTGCCATGCCCTCCCACAGCGGATCTTCCCGACCCTGGGGTCGAAGCCATGTCTCCTGCATTGCAGGCGGATTCTTTACCAAATAAGCCACCAGCAAAGCCCAGCACACCTCTTAGTGAAAGTCGCTCAGTCGTGTCCAACTCTTAGCGACCCCATGGGCTATACAGTCCCACGGAATTCTCCAGGCCAGTATACTGGAGTAGGTAGCCTCTCCCTCCTCCAGTGGATCTTCCAGACCCGGGACTTGCATCTCTTAAGCCCCTCTGAGTTTAAAGTTTCCTACTACTGTGATACTGGGCACTTTTTCCTTGCTTATTCACCACTCGTATGTGTATCTTATTTTGTGAAATATCTGTTCAAGTCCTTTTCCCAATTTTTTAAAAACTGGGTTTCTCACCTTTTTATCGAGATATAGAATTTCCTTATATTCTGAACACAAGGCCTGTGTATGTGCGTGTGAAATATTTTCTCCCGTTCTATCTAGTCATTCTCTTGAAAGTGAAAGTGAAGTTGCTCAGTCGTGTCCGACTCTTTGGGAACCCCTGGACTGCAGCCTATCAGGCTCCTCTGTCCATGAGATTTTCCAGGCAGGAGTACTGAGTGGGTTGCCATTTCCTTCTCCAGGGGATCTTCCTGACCTAGGGATCGAACCCGAGTCTCCCACATTGTAGGCAGATGCGTTTACCGTCTGAGCCACCAGGGAAGTCCATGAAGTTCAATATATCAAGTTTTTCTTTCTTCATGCTATCTGGGTCCTTCTCTGTACTCAGTAAAGGTATTATACCTAATATTATCAAATTCCTTTATGATTGTTGGGGCAGGGTGATGAGGGTCACTGATTAGGAAAATCTTAGAGGCTAAGATGGTAAAAAATCGAGGTATAGTTAACACATTAGTTTTAAGTGTACAATGATTCAATATTTGTATATACTGAGAATTNGCAGGGTGATGAGGGTCACTGATTAGGAAAATCTTAGAGGCTAAGATGGTAAAAAATCGAGGTATAGTTAACACATTAGTTTTAAGTGTACAATGATTCAATATTTGTATATACTGAGAATTGAGCACAATTGTTGCTAGTTGACATCCATCACCACAGGTAGTTATAATTTTTCTTGTGACAAGAACTTTAAGATCTTCTCTCTTAGCAACTTTCAAGTATATAATACACTGTTGTTAACTGGGGTCACTATTCTATACACTATATCGCCATGACTTATAACTGGAAGTTTGTACATTTTGATTCTGTTCACTCATCTTGCCTGTGGCATGTTTTTAAAAATGTCTGTATTATTTTGTCCTCTCACTTATTCTAAAAATAGCAGCCCCTCTTAAAAACAATTCAAAATAAAGCAGAAAGTAAAAGCCCTTCTTTACTGGCTGTATGTGGTGGGGTGGTATTGGGGATGAGGAGCTATGAAAACTTAGAAATGTCTATTACATCCTAAAAGAATGATTTTTACACTTTCAAGCAAAAAATCTTGACCTGACCAAATCAAAACAATCACGCCCATGTTCAAGGCTCCAAATCAAAATATGTCCTACCGTGGAGCAGCTAGATGGAAATGTCCTGTTACTCTGCTGAGTGTACTGGTTTTTAAGCGTCTTACTTGGAAACAATCAAGTTAAAGAAAAGTTAGAAGTGTAATATAAAGAAAAAAATTTTCTAAACCCTGAGTTGGTTGCCAATCTGATTGCCCCTTTCTGTAAAGCAGTTCCTGTTTTCTATGAAAGGACATTTTCCTACAGAACTGTAATATCACTGTCTGCAGTACTGACACATTATGGCCATCCAGCCCTCAGATCCCATGTAAGTTTCTCCAATTGTTTTTTTACAGCAGAGGCTCTAGTTTAAAAGCATGTGTTACATTGAGTTGTCATGCCCTTTTGTCTTCTTCAGCTTGGGGCAGTTTCTCAGTCTGTTCTCAGCTTTCCTGACCTGGATGCTTTGGGACCCAACAGCATGTCCCTCGATTCAGGTGTATCTGATGGCTCCTTGCTGTGAGATTGAGTGTATATATTTTTGGTGGGAATGTCACAGAACTGGTACTGCTTTCTTCCCGTCACATCCCGCCCCTTGGCCCCAGTTTCCATTTGTCCCATGACTGATGATGTGCAGTTTGAACAGCTAAGATGGTATCTGACTCTGTAAAGTTGCTATTTTTCCCTTTGTATTTAGTAATATTTTCTAAGAAGTATTTTTAAACTATGTACATACCCAATTTCTCCTCACACGTTCCATTTACTCACTGATTCATTCATATCTGTGTGCAGACATGGTTCCCTACTTTATTCAACAGGTTGTAATCTGTTACTCTTATTATTAATTATTATATGCCAACATTCCTTCATGTAACCAGTGGCAGTCCCTTCAAGCTGGCTTATGTATCCTTTTGTTCCCATTATTTTTTGAGCAGTTTCTTGGTTGGGAAAGGTTTTCTTATCTTTCTTCTGTTCCAGCCCTAAATTGAGCCTTTTTCTCTAAAGAGCCCTGGTTTCTTTTTATTTATTTATTTTTCCTGGTTTCTTTTAGTGGAAAACAACATTTATAAGATGAGACATGGGTGTATATATTATATATATGTTTGTATATTTTAAGAGGGTTTCTGCTTTTAAGCTGTCTCAGTGAAAAGTGCAAGGGAATATACCAAAGGTCTGTGAATTAGAGTGTGCATTTTTACAAAACCCCTGGCTGATTCATGCATGCATTAAAGTTTCAGGAGCACTGCCCACCTACCGAGTAATGACTGCCGTGTCCTAACCAGCTGTTGGCATGCCAGCTGTCGCAGCTCCATCTAAGGCATCAGGAAGGAGGAAGGAGGCAGAAGGACTCACTCCCTGTTGCCTCACTTTCCTTTAATCCCAGAAAACCCTCATGGCAATGCTGCTAACATCTTGCTTAGAACTTACTCACATGGTTGCATGCAAGGGAGCAGGAAAATCTAGTTTTTCAATTGGGCCCATCGTCACCTGGGATAAAACTAGTGATCTGTTTCTAGGGATGAAAGGGAATGATGGATATTGGGGAGGTTACAGGAACCTGCCCCTCTGGCTTATTTGGTTATCTCCCTGTGTCCTCTCAGCATGAGAGGAAGGCGTTGGTAGCAGAAGCTGACACTGGGCACAGCTGCCCATCACCCGGGTGTGGATAGCAAGGAGGTCATCATGGCCAACTCAGAGATGAAGCACAAAGGTAAAATCAGTCTTTTATTTAGGCTCGGCTTCCCCAGTGGCTCAGTGGTTAAGCATCTGCCTGCAATGCAGGAGACACAGGTTTGATCCCTGGGTAGGGAAGATCCCCTGGAGAAGGAAATGGCAACCCACTCCAGTATTCCTGCCTGGGAAATCCCATGGACAGAGGAGCCTGGCGGGCTACAGTCCAGGGGGTTATAAGAGTCAGACATGACTTAGTGCCTAAACAGTAAGAATAACCACCATCACGTCTGCCCACCTCACCTCCTGCCCGGCCCCAGAATGGAGCGAGGGCCAGATTTCAAGGACCGGCAAGGTAAACCAGAAAGCATGGGCTGCAGAGTTTAGCACAGAGTCTTAGCTGGGAGACTCTAGAAACCAACTCCCCTAGATTCAAACCCCATCAACAGCACTTACCAGCTGTTGGGCTTTCAGTAAGTTACGTCTCCTTGCTAGACCTCAATGGCCTCCTCTTAAAAGGAATGAGCACAGACCAACCTCACAGGTTCTTGTAACAATGTAATGGAAAAACCCATCATGATGATGATGCTGCACAGCTCTTGGAGTGCCTGGCCCACATGAACTCTACACGAACAGAAGTTACTATTACTGAGCAGAACTACCACGAGCAAAGACATGACCTCCCTGAAGACAGCTGCCAAGTCTGACGGTGGATTTGGGTCCAGAGGCCCCGTCACACAGGAAGTATGAAAGCCGCCAACTTGGAAGTGCTAGTTATTTACTTAATGCTGTCAGCCAGTATTCCCACCAGCTTAGAGAAGGCGACCAGCTTCACTGACTATTTAACACCCTTGTGACAAATCCCCAGGACTTTCTGCCTGTTGTTATCTTATGGCGCAGTATCTTTTCTTTCCATGAGTTTGGTTTCCCTTCTTGACTATTAGAACTGCATTTTTTTTTTTTTTTTTTGGAACAACACTTAAGCAAACAAAAAACCAACATGCTAGATAGAGCGTTTGACCTTCCACTCAGCTTTTCCACAGTAAAGCCTGCAGCTACCCCTGTCCCTTCACAGGGACTCAGCGAACGCTGGCAAACCCACATTTGTCACTGGATACATGGAAAGGGACACTATCGTTTTCTTAGACAAACACCCTGGGCAATCTGGTTTCTTTTACTTTGTCATTAACAGCCGGTTTTGCTGAGGGCCTTAGGGGACCCTGAATGGCCAGTTCTCATTATTTCAACCTCCTCTCTAGCTTATCAGTTGGATTTGTCATCCTAACATATTTGCCAGTGGCTTCCAGGTATCACTGAAAGAAATTCCTAAGATAAATAGAGAGCTTTTTTTTTTTTTTTTTCTTTTCTGAGACCTGCGCCTCCATAATAGGCAGTTGAAGAATGTCAACAAGTGTGTGAGCAGGTGTTTATGCAAAGCTAAAAGGACTCAATGTCCCCAGCAGCCTCTGCTGAGCCCTTTTGGCCCCTTCCCAGTTTGACTGAAACAGTTGCAAGTAATCCCTTTGCCTCTTTAACCTATGATTTATTTACACTGAGACCTAAATGACACCTGGTTGGCCACCTCATGGACCAGAGAGGTGAGAAGAGTAACAGCGCCCCCTACAGGTGTGTGCCCGTGACAGGGAACTGCTGCGGCTGCTGAGTCGCTTCAGCCCAGAGACGGCAGCCCACCAGGCTCCTCTGTCCCTGGGATTCTCCAGGCAAGAATGCCGGAGTGGGTTGCCGTTTCCTTCTCCGTGACAGTGATCTTGACCATCGGGAACCTCTCCCAGGGCCCCTTGAAGCAACAGCATTCTGTCCCCTGGTATCTGGCCTGAGGGCAAGTGCAAACTGGTGATTAATGGTGACAGTGTGATACTGGATTGCCAGGAGCCTGGGCGCTCTGTGGTGTCTCTGTGCTGGGTGGTGGCAGCTACAGCTGGGGTCTTTCCAGCCAGTTTTCCCCTCCTCTTCCCCTCTCCACTGCAGATGAATCTAGTGGGTTTGACAAGCCACCGTGTTCCACCCTGTCCACAGGGTAGGTTATGACCCAGCCAGGGCAGCCTTGGATCTGCCTCTCTTTGGACATGGATGAGCAAGCTGGAAATCTGTATGTCATCCATGCTACCAACTGCCCGCTCACCAGCTGTATCAAAGCTGTCAAGGCCTGCCAATCTCACTGCCAACATTTCTTTCTTGCCCATCTCTCTGGTCATCCTAATCCCAGCTATCATTGTCTCTTCCAAGTGAAGTTCCCACATCCATCTGGGCCACCTTCATCTAGTCTACTGCAGCTACAGTCTTTCTTTCAAAGGACAAATATGGGACTTCCCAGGTGGTCTAGAGGTTAAGAACTCACCTGCCGATGCAGGGGACATGGGTTTGATCCCTGGTCCAGGAAGATGCTACCTGCTGCCAGGTGAGTAAGCTTGGGCACCACAATTACTGAGCCCACCTGCTGTAGAGCCCCACAACAAGAGGCGCCACCGTAATGAGAAGGTCACGCACCACAGCTGGAGTAGCCCCTGCTCGGCAAGGAAGGGCCAGCAAAACAAAAATAAAATATGTAAACAAAGAAAAGGACAGATATGATTGTGTCACTCCACCCATATCCTGTGTCTATCCTGGCTTCCCATGGCCTTAGAACCGAGACAAAAGAAAAAAAAAATTTTTTTTAATGTTTATTTGGCTACATCAGGTCTTAGTTGTGGCATGCAGGGTCTTTCTTGGACCATGCATGATTTTTTGTTGTTGCAGCACACAGACTCTCTAGTTATGGTACGGGGGCTCCAGACCTCACAGGCTCCAGTAGTTGCTGTGTGCAAGCTTAGTTGCTCCAAAGTCCCCTAACAAGGACTGAACCTGAGTCCTCTGCATTGCAAGGCAGATTCTTAACCACTGGACCACCAGGGAAGTTCTGACAAGATTTTCCTAATGTCACCCACAAGGTATTCCACAGACACTCCCTCCTGTTTTTCCTGTCTTACTTGAACTGCTCTCTGCAGGGTATTGTTGTTCCAGCCACTCAGGCCTTCCTGCAGCCCCAGGCCTTTGTATTAAAATGCTGCTTTGTATTAACAGCAGTATTAACAAGCTGCTCCTTCTACCCTACATACCCTTCAACCCAGCTCTTCACCTAGGCTACTCACCCTTTTGACCTTGGCTCAAACATCATTTATTTAGGAAAGCTTTCCCTGACCTCCAAGGTCAAGGCCTCTTCTACAATCTCATAGTACCAGCTATCTCTTCTTCAACTCACTGGCCACAGTGCCATCTTGCCCTTGTGGCCATTGATTTATATTTGTCTCCTCCTACTGGTGTTGGAGAAGACTCTTGAGAGCCCCTTGGACTGCAAAGAGATCCAACCAGTCCATCCTAAAGGAAATCAACCCTGAATATTCATTGGAAGAACTGATGCTGAAGCTGAAACTCCAATACTTTGGCCACCTGATGTGAGGAACTGACTCATTGGAAAAGACCCTGATGCTGGGAAAGACTGAAGGCAGAAGGAGAAGGAGACAACAGAGGATGAGATGACTGGATGGCATCACCGACTCTATGGATGAGTTTGAGTAAACTCCGGGAGTTGGTGATGGACAGGGAGGCCTGGCGTGCTGTAGTCCTTGGGGGTGCAAGGAGTTGGACACGACTGAGTGACTGAAGTGAACTGATTTTGAGCTCATGACTATGATGTCATTTTATTCATATTTATTGAATGACTGACAATAAATTGGTCCAACTGGTGAGCACCCAGGATAGGCCGGGCTTTTCCCTAGCTTTCCCAAGTCAATGGCAGAGGAGAATGGTTCTCTTTTATTTTGAGCTCAGGAGTTACCAGGAGGCAGGCTCTAAGTTGCAGATGACCATCTTCCCTGCCTTATCTGCCTGCAGGATGAAACTTGGCAAGTGGAGAGCAGACACGGTCCTGTCAGCATGGCGTCCCTCGCTCCATCCTCAGGCCCCAAGCTCAGGAACTCTCCCCCTAGTTCTTCAAGCCTCCCCAAGTCATTCCCAGCGGTGAGAGCCAGTAAAACCCCAGGTTGTAAAAGCTGTTTGGGGTTTTGTGATTTGCAACAGAAAGATCTTTGGCTCAGGCAAGTTAACCTGGTGGCGTGAGCCAAGAGACTGGAGAGACATTAAATTAGGACTTTAACAATCAGCCTAAAGGCAAGTTAAAATTGTATTTGACATGGCAAATTTTGCCTGCTACAGTTAGACGGCCTGAATCCTCACAGTCATCTGCCATAGGGAAGGTGGCCTAACCTGCCATCAAGCTTTTGGGGAACGGTTCAAGTATTTCATCCAAAAGCTGAGTCCATCTCTGCAGCAAGTGAGCAGCCAATCTAACCAGCCATCTGTTCCTGCAACACACATGTATTGCGTACCTACTATGTGCACCAGAGATTCCGCAGGGAACACAGGATGGATAGGATCCAACCTTCTTGAGAGACTTACAGTGTGGTTTGTTAGGGGGTGGGGCACGGATGTGGACAGGACAGAAGGTTCTCGGAACCACGGTCACGTAGCCAGCTTCCGACAGGCGGCGTGATGGGTGGGGCAGCGGCATGCGGGTTGGAGTCAGAAAGCCCGGGCTGTGGACTTTGGCTCTTCTGCTCACTGACACAGGGCCTCACTTAGCTTCCCCTGCTGTTAATAGGGATAATAATACCGCTGCAGGTTATAAGGAGGATTAAAACAGAAAATAAGAAGCGCCAAGCTGAAAGGCTCTCAGCAAATTGGAGTTAATGTTGCTATGTGTCCAGATGTCACCAGGGAAGAGCCCCTGCCCAAATTACCCCTCCACACATCAGCCAGAACACCTGAAATCCTAGCATGAGGGATTCGGGTTCTGAGTTCATGGTTTGATTGCTATAAGGTCCCTGTGAAAATGCACCTGTATTGCTTGAAAGTGCTAACACAATGAGTCAATGGAAGGGATGAATCAAGTCAGCAGAGAACAGGCTAGAACTGGAGAACAAGGCAAAGGATACTATGACCCAGCTACATGCAGGTGCTGTGCAGCCTGTGTTTTTCATACCCAATCTCCCTCAGATAATTGACTTAAGCTCCTGGTGGCTCAGCATCCTCATCTGAAGACCCTAATAACAACAGCATCTCTCTCATAGGATTGTTTTGACAGGTAATTAAGATATTACAGGAAAAGCACAGCCACCATGCCTGGGCATGCCAGAACTGGGGCCCAAGCCTGTCTGAATGGTTAGGAAGCATGTGGAGCCACAGTCCATCTGGTAGGAAGGGAGACAGCAAAAGGGGAGGAGGGAGCACTCGAGTTCATCTGCGGCCAGAGCACTTACGATGCGTAGCAGTATGACCACAGAGCGCGGCTTCACCGACTATTTTCCCTGGATACAGGCCCAGGAGTGAGATTGCTGGATCATGTGGTAGTTCCAGCTTTTGAGGAACCTTCACATAGTTTTTCTGTAATGACTTGACCAACTGACATTCTCATCAATGATGTTACAAGGATTCCCTTCCCTCTATATCCTCACCAACATTTGTTACCACCCACTGAAAATGGTCAGTGAAGGGATGAGGAAAGGCTGATGCAGCTGGACCCTTTTGTGATGGCAACGAGAAAGACGAGATCGTTCAGATCTCTCTGACCTTGAGAAAATCTGTTCCTGAAATTCCACCAGTTCTGTGAATGTCACCGTTTAAGGTGCATTCTCTCTTGTATTTCTAAGGACTAAAATGTGCTCCATGTGTAATATTTTAAGACAGGGGAACTGATAACAAGATGGTGTCAGCTAAAAGATCTGAAAGGAATGTAAACACTGAGACTTCTTGTTGCAGTAGTCCACAGGGGGGCATTGCATGACAATTCATAATTTATGGAATTTTCTATTGCACCACTAGACACCTGAAGAGCGCAAACTCCTACACACAAACGAATGGCAACTCTCTTATTATCTCAGTGGGAATTGATTTTCTCTTGTCTTTATTAACTCATACCCTTCTTCTAGTGGGAAGTGTTGGTTTTTTTCAAAAAAAAGGTCAAAGGCAACAAAAGCAAAAAAAAAAAAAAAAAAAAAGGTGGGACTACGTTAAACTAAAAAGCTTCTGCACAGCATAGGAAAACCATCAACAAAGTGAAAAGGCAACCTGACCGTGGGAGAAAATATTTGCAAATCATATACCTGATAAGGGGTTAATATTCAAAATATAGAAAGAACTCATACAGCTCCATGCTTTCCTGATAGCTCAGTTGGTAAAGACCCTGGTTCAATTCCTGGGTTGGGAAGATACCCTGAAGAAGGGATAGGCTACCCACTCCAATATTCTTGGGCTCCTTTTGTGGCTCAGGGGATAAAGAATCCACCTGCAATGCAGGAGAACTGGGTTCGATCCCTGGG
This sequence comes from Oreotragus oreotragus, assembly GCA_006410675.1. Classification (NCBI taxonomy): domain Eukaryota; kingdom Metazoa; phylum Chordata; class Mammalia; order Artiodactyla; family Bovidae; genus Oreotragus; species Oreotragus oreotragus. The sequence goes on along the minus strand of SJYX01018339.1, from coordinate 35,195 downwards.
TTGGGAAGATCCCCTGGAGAAGGAAAAGGCTACCCACTCCAGTATTCTGGCTTGGAGAATTTCATGGACTGTATAGTTCATGGGGTCGCAAAGAGTCAGACAGGACTGAGTGACTTTCACTTTCACTCCCATGCAACTCGATAGGAACAAATCAAACAATCTGATATTTTTAAATGGGCAGAGGATTTGAATAAGCATTTTCCCAAAGAAGACATACAGATGGCTAACAGGTACATGAGAAGGTGATCAACATCACTAGCTGACAGGGAAATGCAAATCAAAACCACAGTGGAGTTCCAGTCACAACCAGGTTCCCAGCGGACAATCACAACTTAGATTTTGTGGAATTTCTAAAAAAAAAACAAAGCATACTAATTAAAAAATTGAGCTCAAGGGTACAGAGAACAAATTGATAGTTAACAGAAGTAGGGGGATAGGGAGTGGGGAAAATGGGTCAAGGGGGTTAAAAAGTACAATCTATTAGTTCTAAAATAAATGAGTCTCGGACATGTGATATACAGCACAGTGACTATAGTTAATAATGTGTGTGTGCACGCACGCGCGCTCAGTTGTGTCTGATTCTTTGTGACCCCTTGGACTGTAGCCTGCCAGCCTCCTCTGTCCATAGAATTTTCTAGGCTAGAATACAGGAGTTGGGTGCCATTTCCTCCTCCAGAAGATCTTCCCGACCCAGAGACTGTACTCACATCTCTTGCGTCTCCTGCACTGACAGGCAGATTGTTGTTTTTTTTTTTTACTGCTGTGCCACCTGGGAAGCCCCCATAATTAATAAGACTGCATCCTATATCTGAAACTTGCTAAGTGAGTAGATCTTAAAAGTTCTCTTTACAAAGAAAAAAACATTGTAACTATGTGTGGTCCTGGATGTTCACTAGCCTTATGGTGATCCTTTCAAGACACATATGTATATTGAATCGTTATGTCAATACCTGGAACTAATGAAAGGCTCTGTGTTGGTTAAATCTTGATATAAAAAATATGTATCAACTTTGGAAACAGAAAAGATGGAGGAGAGCTCAAGATGGCAGAGTAGAATGTGGAGCTCACCTCCCCGCAACGAACACATCAAAAATACATCTAACGTGTGGGACAATTCTCACAGAGTACCAGTTGAAAGCTGGCAGAAGAGCTCCTATACAACCAAAGCGGCAAGAAAGATCTCCACATAACCAGGTAGGATGAAAAAGAAAAGAAAAAAGGAAAATCAGGATGGGACCTAAGCCCCTGGGAGGAAGCGGTGAAAGAGGAAAGTTTCCATGGCCCCAGGAAGCTCCTTTGCAGCAGCTGGGTGCTGAAGCTCAGGCTACAGCTAGCAGAACTGGGGAGAGAACTCTTTGGCTGTGCCTGGGGTGTGGTCTGGGCTGTCACTATGAGTACAAGCAGGACAGAGCAAGGGTCCACCAGAGCAGTGCCTTTATGCCTACATGAAGGGCAGGGTACAGGTCTACCATTACACACCTCACCGGCAGCATGTTCGTGGCCCAGCTGGGTTCCAGCCACCTGGGGCTTTGGGAGGGCTTGTGCCCGAGGGGGAGCTGACCTTAGGGCCCAGCAGAGGCACGCCCACAGCAGGCGGGCTTCAGCGGCCTTGAGGACCTCAGGCTGGCTGGAGGTGAGACTGATGTCTGAGCTGATTACCAGCGCCCCTCCGGAGGGGTGGGTTTGGGAGCAGTCCCAGCAGCAGCACACTTTGGGGACACACACACACTAGGCGATGGGGGCTGCGGCAGAGTCACACCTCCTGTGAACAGCCAAAGGAAGAAGGACTGTTGACAGAAATGCAGATTCCTTGTTACAAAATGCAGATTCCTTGTTACAAAATGCAGATTCCTTGTTACAAAAATGTAACAAGGAATTAGAAACTAGGAAGAGGAAGCAATCAGAATTAGACAAATCAGTTGCCAAGAAAAAAACTGAGGTGAAGGCAATGACTAGCAGACGAGACAGTACAGAAGAATGAATACGTGATATGGAAAACAGAGTAATGGAAATCACCCAATAAGAGCAGCAGATAGACAAATGAAAAAATCAAAGCAACAGATGAGATCTCTGGGGTAACAATAAAAAGCATGCCAACCTACGCATAATAGGGGTTCCAGAAAGAGGAGAAAGAGAAAAGGGGGTGGGAAGTATATCTGAAGACCTTATGGATGTAGACTTTCCAAACGTTAAAAAGGAAACATTCAGGTAAAGAAAACACAGAGAGCCCGCAACAAGATGCACCCACACAGACCCGCACCAAGGCATATTGTAAGTAAAAGGGCAAAAGTTAAAGAGAGGATTCAAAGGCAGCAAGAGAAAAACAAGAGAGTCAGTTACTAGGGAACGCCCAAAATGCTATCAGCTGATTTCTCTACAGAACTTGGTAGGCCAGAAGGGAGTGGCAAGACATAAAATCCTGAAAGGGAAAAATATGCAACCTAGGATACTCTACCCAGCAAGATCATCATTTCGAATAGGAGGAGATAAAGAATTTCTCAGACAAGCAAAAACTAAAACAATACAGCAATATTAAACCGAAACTATAAGAAATTTAAAAGTCTTCTTTAAAGAGAAGAGAAACAATCTATAGGAAAAGGAAAAACAACAAAGGAAAGGCAAATATATGAAAAGATTGAAGATCACTTAAATAAGCCAATATATAGGCTAAAAAAGTTTTCCTGAAAGCGATCATAATTACAATGAACAGCAAAATGATAGATATGAAGATATAAAATAGAACATCTAAATCACAAAATGTGAGGGTGGGAAATAAGAAAATGTAGATCATTTAAAATGTATTCGGACTTACATTGACTATCAGTCTAAAAGTAAGTAGATAGAGTTATTAGGTTAGCATACTTGAAAACCAGGGTAACCCCAAAGCAAGAGTATGTTGTGAATTCACAGAAATCTAGAGGAAAGAAACTCAAGCATAACACAAAAGAAATCCATCAAATCACAAAAGGAAAAACAAGAAGAAGAAAGGAAAAAAGAACTACAAAATCAACTGGAAAGCAAGAATTGAAGTGGCAATAAACACGTACTTATAATTACTTTAAATGTCAATAGACTAAGCGCACTAATTAAAAGGCACAGAATGGCAGATTGATTGGATAACAAAATAAGAACCTACTACAAATAATAAATGCTAGAAAGGGTATGGAGGGAAGGGAACCCTGGTGGGGATGCAAATTGTTGCAACCACCGTGGAGAATATGCTCCTTAAAACACTAAAAATAGAGTTACCATATGATCCTGCAATCCCACTCCTGGGCATAAATCTGGAAAAGATGAACACTCTAATTTGAAAAGATATATTCACCCCAATGTTCACAGCTGCTCTGTTTACAACAGCCAAGACATGGAAGCAAGCTAAATGTCCAGGAACAGATAAACAGATAAAGAACGTGTGGTATACACACACACAAGAATATTACTCAGCTATAAAAAATGACATTGGCAGGAACATGGATGGACCTAGAGATGTGAAGTAAGTCAGACAAAGAAAGACAAACATCATAATATGAGATCACTTGTATGCGGAATCGGAAAACTTGCACACCAGGGCGCATTTGGCAATGTGGGGAGGCATTTCTGGTTGTCACGCCTGGAGGAACATGGAGTGGGAGAGATCAGAGATGTTGCTGCTGCTAAGTCGCTTCAGTCGTGTTCGACTCTGTGCGACCCCATAGACGGCAGCCCACCAGGCTCCCCCGTCCCTGGGATTCTCCAGGCAAGAACACTGGAGTGGGTTGCCGTTTCCTTCTCCAATGCATGAAAGAGAAAAGTGAAAGTGAAGTCATCCAGTCATGTCCGACTCTTAGTGACCCCATGGACTGCAGCCCACCAGGCTCCTCTGTCCACGGGATTTTCCAGGCAAGAGTACTGGCGTGGGGTGCCATTGCCTTCTCCAGAGACATTGGTAAACATCCTAAAAGGCACAGAGCAGCCCCGCAACACAGGATTTTCCTCTCAAAGTGTCGGCGGCGTCAGGGTGGAGAAGCTTGGCCTAAGGGACCTAACGGAGGACGCAGAGGACATTTGGGAAGTGAAGTGCTCGGGACCGTCTGCTCCCTGTTCCCGACTGAGCCATGTCTGGACGCTTCAAACTCCCACAGCTCAGCCTTTCCCAAAACACCTTCAAAGAAAAGGGACCCGCATTCCTTCAGAATTCTTCCCAGAGTCTGAGATTTATTGTTTATATTAGTTAGTTAGTGAAGTCGCTCAGTCGTGTCCGACTTTTTGCGATCCCGTGGACTGTAGCCCACCAGGCTCCTCCGTCCATGGGATTCTCCAGGCAAGGATATTGGAGTGGGTTGCCATTTCCTTCTCCAGGGGATCTTCCTGACCCAGGGATCGAACCCAGGTCTCTCGTATTAGAGGCAGACGCGTTAACCTCTGAGCCACCAGGGAAGCCCATTGTTTATATTAGAGGTTCTTATCCCAGGATCCAGAGCTATAGGGAATTTATGAGCCGCCTGAAATGGCTTACAAAACCAACACAGTGGGGGAAAGAGGGGGGCAAACAGAGAGAGTGAAAGTAAAGTCGCTCAGTCGTGTCCCACTCTCTGGGACCCCATGGACTGTAGCCTACCAGGCTTCTCCGTCCATGGGATTTTCCAGGTAAGAGTACTGGAGTGGGTTGCCTTTTCCTTATCCAGGGGATCTTCTCCACCCAGGGATCGAACCTAGGTCTCCCGCATTGCGGGCACACACTTTACCCTCTGAGCCACCAGGGAAGCCCTCAGACTGAGAGAGTAGCGCTGATATATACCTACTGCCACGTGCAAAATAGCTAGCTAGCGGGAAGCTGCTGTAGAGCACAGAGAGCGTAGCCCTGCGCTCTGAGGACCCAGAGGAGGCTCAAAAGGAGGGGATATAAACAAACAAAGAAATATACACATATGGCTGATTCATGATACTGTACAGCAAAAACATTATAAAGCAGCAATTATTTTTTTAAAGTGTGTGCATATCATAAAATAAAATGGAAGTTCTAAAAATAAATAAAGTGTGTGCATGTTAATTTTTCTGGAAAAAGTGTCATTTCTAAGTCCTTTAGATCTTCTAACCTGTTTTTCCTCCTACTCAGTTTTCTGTGGTATCTCTTCATAGGCAAAGGAGGGGATATAAACAAACAAAGAAATATACACATATGGCTGATTCATGATACTGTACAGCAAAAACATTTTAAAGCAGCAATTATTTTTTAAAAGTGTGTGCATATCATAAAATAAAATGGAAGTTCTAAAAATAAAGTGTGTGCATGTCAATTTTTCTGGAAAAAGTGTCATTTCTAAGTCCTTTAGATCTTCTAACCTATTTTTCCTCCTACTCAGTTTTCTGTGGTATCTCTTCATAGGCAGAAAATTCTGTTATCTGATGCCAATTAAGACAGCGCTGAGAAGAGCCATGGTGCAAACAGGGAGGAGGTTAAGCCATTTGTCCAAGGACACTGTTTGCTCATGGCAGAGACGAGTCTAGACCTTCCCTCGGCGCCTCACGGAGAAAGAGGCTTTGCAAAAATATTCTAGCAAAATTTGGAGCCAGGTGGCCTTGCTTGGAATTCCTGCTCTGCCACCTCTGGTTGTACAATTTTAGAGATTTTTAACCATTTTGTGCTTCAACTTCCTCACCTGAAAAATGGGGGTAGTAATACCAATCAACTCACACGGTAAGAATTAAGAGGTTAACATGCAGGAGGTAAACACTTCTTTCATATTTGTTATTTACACAGTACTGCTCTATATTTTTAAACAAATGAATATAGTAATCAATGTTTTTGACATGTCAGCATGAGGGTTTTTGGGGGGTTTTTTTGGTATCCTTGAAGGCAAATTTTTGTGTGCAAAATTAAAAACAAATCAACGTAATATCCAGCATATAATCTGCCGGATGGTGGTGGTTAGTGCTATGAAGACAGATAACGAAGCAGGATGAGGGGGACAGAGGGTGAAGGCGTGAGCAGAGGGCATGGAGAATTTTGCACAGGGATGGTCAAGGAAGACATTGCTGAGAAGGTGACATCTGAGTGCAAGCAGGCAAGGGATGACCCATGTTGCCACCAGGGAAAAGAGCGTTTCTAGCAGGAGAATCAAAGAAGTGCAAAGGCCCCAGAGCTGGGATGCTTGTCTCAGCATCATGAACCTGAAGCAAGCAAAGGAGAGAGCAGTAGATGAGTCAGGAAAGTCAGGGCTGTCAGTGGGCGGGAGTTAGCATCTTGAGTGAGAAAGGAAGTGGCAAAAGTTGGGAAAATGTCATGACCTGGCTAATAGAGGATGCGGTAGAAGTAAGGGATCACTTTGGAGCCTGTATTTTTATTTTTTTCAGCCCAGGAGAGAGACAGTGGTGGCTAGATCATGATGGGTGTAGGAGTAAAAGCTAAGCAGGGAGGACTTTGGATATTTTTTTAAGGAAATGCAAACAGGCTTTGCTGATCAGAATGGGATGTGACAGAAAGGAATCAAAGTAAATTACTATTTCTAAAGTAAACACAGGCCCCTTCTGAAACTTAGTAAACATCTTAAGCTGTGTTTATACATTTCACATTTTCAGTTTAAAGCATCTCAAATGCTAGATTAACAAGGATAACCATCCAGTTCTTAAACAACCATAGATAAATCTAACGAACTAGATGACTGATGGAAGGAATTTGCTAGATATCTTGAACACTATTGTTAACATATTTGGATAAATTCTATTATATTGTGACTTAAAATCTAAAGTCCACAATTGATTACTCAATTACACATTTTACACTGGAACCACAGGGCTAATATGTTATAATTCCTTTAAACATCACAAACACTGCAGGCACCAACTGACAAATGTTACACAGACCATTTTCAAATTTAATACAAAAATATTAATACAATTGCTTTAACTTCATCATCTCGAAGATGATGAAAGTAAAGATGATGTAAAGTCTAAGACTTTACAGGGGTAAACTTGCACACACTCAGTAAGGAACCAGTTTCCCCTCAGTTCACCTGGGGTGATATCTCCTCACTGACTAGTCTGAGATTAGTGGTGAATCAGATAGTATTGGGGCTTCCCTTGTAGCTCGGTCAGTAAAGAATCTGCCTGCCGTGCTGGAGACCTGGGTTCGATCCCTGGGTTGGGAAGATCCCCCGGAAAAGGAAGTGGCAACCCACTCCAGTATCCTTGCCTGGAAAATCTCATGGACAGAGGAACCTGGTGGACTGCAGTCCATGGGGTCACAAGAGTCGGGCATGACTGAGCGACTAACACACAGAGATAGTATTGGCCAGGAAACAAGTTCTGAAGATGCAGAGATCCAGGGAGAGATGTGTGTTTGTTTTTTTTAATGAGAAAGGGCAAGTGGAACTTAGATGGGAGGGACTTCCTGCCCTCCCCAGAGGTTTTGGAGGGGTGGGAATTTAATGGCCCACCTCCCCTGGACTCAGATTACTCAGTGTGTAAGTCTTTTGTGATTTCCTTCTATTTTATCTCCAGATTTGATGGGACCATAACCTTCCCTCCGATTATTTCACCACTTGATCAGACTCATCTTGGTTGTGGCTCTCAAACTTGGCTGCCCAGTGGATTCCTCTGTGGGGCCTTATCAACAGTGAGCCCAGGGTCCCATGCAGAGACTGATGTAATGGGTCCGGGATAAGACCCAGGTCTTTGAATTTTGACAGCTCTCAGGAGACTGCACTGTGCAGCCAGGGCTGAGATCCACTGCTGATGCTCATCAACTGTGGGTACAGGCTAAAATCTCCCAAGTCTTTCTAAGCTTGTGGTGATTCAGAAACTCTTTTTAAGTCTTGGGGTACTCAGGGGCCAGGGTGGGAATACTCAGCCGCAGCAGTTTTTTCCTCCAGTGTTTGTTGAGTGCTTATCCTGCACAAGTCATTCCTTAGGCCCTGGAGGTAGGTACACGGTGGTGGCTCAGACACATCTCTGCCCTCCTGGCTCTTAACAGTCCAGAAGGGAGACAGCTGACAGCCAAATAAGGAAGAAAACCAGTTAACACCGGTGTGAAGAGCAGCTATATGGCCTAGTGGTTAAGAACATGGGCTCGAACTAGCTGGAATCTAAGTCCCAGTTTGGTGTGACCTTGGACAAGTTCCCAGGTGGTGCCAGTGGTAGAGAGCCCGCCTGCCAATGCAGGCGACATGAGAGACAGATCCCTGGGTTGTGAAGATCCCCTGGAGGAGGGCCTGGCAACCCGCTCCAATATTCTTGCCTGGAGAATACCGTGGATAGAGGAGCATGGTGGGCTATGGTTCATGGGGTCTCAAAGAGTCAGACATGACTGAGGGACTTAGCACACACGCACATGGACAAGTTACTTACCCTCTCTCGCTTCTGTTTCCTCATGTGTGAAAAAGGAATTATAGGATTCTGGTGGCTCAGTGACTAGGACTCCACACTCCCAATGCAAGTGGCCTGGGTTCAGTTCCTGCTCAGGGAAATATATCCCACACTCCGCGGCTAAGAATGTGTATGCCGCAACTAGAGATTCTGTATGGCAGAACTAAAAGATCAAAGCTCCTGCATGCTGCCGCTAAGATCTGGTGCAGTCAAAAAAAATAAAAGATTTTTTTTTAATGTTAAAAAAACTGTAATAGCGAGGTCAGTACCAACTCATAAAGTTGTTAGAAGAATGAAGAGTTAATGTATGTAAAATATTTAGACTAATTTCAGATGAATAGAGAACAGGGGAAATTAACCATTATTTTAACCTCAGAAACTAATAATTTTATAA
>SJYX01018338.1:0-12882 GCA_006410675.1 Oreotragus oreotragus | reverse complement strand
TACCCGCTGCTTGTCAGGAGGGTGGGGGGAGTCGGCCTTTGGACAGATATCTGCCACCCTCCCACCCAGCTGCCGGCATCTGAAATAAAGCAAACTTTTCCTTTCCACAAACCTGGCCTTTTTATTGACTTTTGAGCGGTGAGCAGCTGGACCTCCCACACATACCTTTTAGTAACAGATTTTGGCACCCAGCGTGGGGCTGGCTATGGCTGACTCCTGAACTTTCATGGCACCTGGCTCTCCTGAGTCTTCCAGGGGAGAGTTGTGGCTATGACAATGTATTAGCCTGCTACTGTAAGCTAGCTAACCCCAGGTAGGAGATTTGGGGGACGTTCCTAGCAGTTGCTGAAACCATTTGTTTTGAGGATCCTCCGTTTTCCCCCTGCCTGGCCCTGGCTGTAAACTTACACTTTTCTTGGTGGAATGGAAACTTGCATTTGGGATGAGCTGATGAGCTCCAAGACAGGGTAAGTCCACTGGTGTGCATACAGACAACCTTCCATTTGTGAATGCTAGGGCTATTTGGACATTCTTGCCTGTTGATTCTGATGAGTGTCTGATGCTGAGAACTGTTTGAGACACAAGGTGCTACTTGGGCACTTTGCCAGTTGGTTCTGACATGTGTCTGATGTTGAGGATTGTTTATGAGCACTGACTGCTATTTGGGCATTTTTGCCAATTGGTTGTGATTTCTGTCTGCCACTGAGGACTGTTTGTGAGCATGAAGTGCTTTGGGGCATTCTTTGCAATTGGTTCTGACATCTGACTATTGTTGAGGACCATTCTATGACCAATGAGTGTCATTTGGGTAGTTTGCAATTGGTTGTTACATTTGACTACCACTGAGGACCATTTGTATCAGGAAAATGTCTGTTTGGGACTCTCTACTAGCTATGCACTTGGGCCCCAAGTAGGAGAGGGTTTATGACATATCTGTCATTTGGTGTGTGGGTATGTATTCCATTTGTATGATTGGTACTCTTATTGCCTTATGTAAAATGGGAAATTCAGGTTCAATTCATTAAGAAAAATCTTAACTGTGAATTTATGACTAAAAAAGAAAGATGATTTTCTTTTGGACAACGTATAGCTATAGTATTCTTCAGACTACAGAGAAGATTGGTTAAGACGAAACTCTTGAAATTGAAAAAAACTGGTTATTTTTGCATACGCAGTTAGGGAAAGCCAACTTAATAAAACACTCTTTTCAGACCCTGAGAAAACAAAATTATGCCTGGGAAAAAGTTTGAGGTTGATGTGCATCATGTCCTTGAAATACAAACACAGTTCACTTTGCTTGGATATTCAGCTTTGGTTTAACTAAGCAAAGGAAAAAAGGCTTTAAATTGAATGTACAATTTGGCTATTCTGGCTATAATCCATAAATTGATTACCTATTTTTTGCATTCTTATAAGACCAAGATGAAAACTAAAGATGTTTGGGTTTATTAAACATATGTGTTGTACCACTGAAGATAAATTATACAATAAAAAAATGTATGTTTTTTGAGGTTATGAAATATGTTCTCAAGTTTGCCAATCAGAAAATGATGGTGTAACATTTTAAACACTTATTTCTTGGTTTTGTTAAAACTTTCAAGGTTTCAGTTCAGTTCAGTTCAGTCACTCAGTCATGTCTGACCCTTTGTGATCCCATGGACTGCAGCATGCCAGGCCTCCCTGTCCATCACCAACTCCCGGAGTTTACTCAAACTCATGTCCATTGAGTAAGTGATGCCATCCAACCATTTCATCCTCTGTTGTCCCCTCCTCCTCCTGCCCTCAATCTTTCCCAGCATCAGGGTGTTTTTAAATGAGTCAGCTCTTCGCATCAGGTGGTCAAATTATTGGAGTTTCAGCTTCAACATCAATCCTTCTTAGAAATTGTGATATGAAAATGATAAGTGAAATATTTTGGTATGTAAAGCAAGTAGGATATACAGTGTCAACAAAGAGAAGATATAAAGAGTGGAATTATTTTTGTTGAGGAAAAATGATGATAATAATTTTGTCCTACAGTTTGTTTCTGGATGAAGAAATATCTGACAAATTTGTTTGGATCTAGAAAGTGACAAAGGTTTGTGAAAAAGGAATTTTGAAAAAAAGAATTGTGTACATTGTCAGGATTAAGATTGGACTAAATTTAATTAGGTGTATGATTTTATTAACAGTAAATTGATGCAAGACTGAAGTTGGTTTTTCTCTCTGTTAAGAAAGAAAAGTTCTCTTGGAATATTGATCTGATTTGATAACAGAGAATTCTAATGGAAAATAACTGATTTGTTTCTAATCATACTTTTGACCTCAATGTTCAGGATGGAAAAAATTGTCCAGTAAAGTATAACTGCTCATAATGTGTAACACTGCTGGCTTTAAGTGTACCACTTAAAGCACATGTACAGTATTTGTGTGACAACTGGGTATGAATGATAAAATGTATGGCCTGTAAAGCATTTCGCTATTAATGTACCTCCCAGCCTGTTCATGATATCTGATTAGTTTTCCCCCAATGTGGACAACTAGGCAAATATATAAATAAAAAGGAGGCCTAGCACCGAGGGACATGCATGGACCCAGAGCAGGCAAATGAACCATTCTGGAACCAAGATGATGCTAGTCAGACCACTGATGATCAATTGAAGATGACAGAGATGACTGCTGTTTCTGCATGTAACCACCCTCCCCTACTCTGTCTATAAATGCTCTCACCTCATGCTTGCCAGCAGGGGAGTCTGCCTTTGGACAGATGTCTGCCACTCTCCTCATCCCCCCACCAGTTGCCAGCATCTGAAATAAAGCAAACTTTCCTTCCCACCAACCTGCCCTGCTTATTGGCTTTTGACCAGCAAGCTGCCAGACCCCCCACACATACCTTTCAGTAACAGTTTTGGCTCTGATGCATTTTCTTACGTAAGCATCATCCATGGGGATAAATGATTCTTGGCCAGTCATATATGATCTTATTTTTCATTTGGCACAAAAAGCATCAAGCAGAGTTTGTCTTATCTGGGCAATTTTTTTGTTTTGTTTTGTCAGTTGTAACCTAACAGTACACTTTGCACGCAGCTCTTCTCAGAATTTGTGTATTACTGCTCCCCACTTGTATCACCCACTGAATACTAATTATAGAAAATGCTCCATTTAGATAATTATTTTGGTTAAGAGTGAATAGATTATGAAAAATCTGGGAAAAGATCAAGCACTGGTTTTCCACAAGATGAAAATGAATGTTTAAGCCAGAAAGAAAGGAAGTGTTAGTCTCTCAGTCATGTCCAACTCTGTGACCCCATGGACTGTAGTTCACCAGGCTTCTCTGTCCATGGAATTCTCCAGGCAAGAATACTGGAGTGGGTTGCCATTTCCTTCTCCAGGGGATCTGCCTCACCCAGGGATCGAACCTGAGTTTCCCGCACTGCAGATAGACTCTTTACCAACTGAGCCACCGGGAAAGCTGTGTAACAAATACATTTACAGTAAATATCCCATTTGTTTGCACTGTCAGCTACTTTAAAACTTTGAATAATCCATTACTTTCCTCTTTTCTTAAATACTAACTGGGCAAAAATTCATGGTATGAGTATAGATTATACACACAAACACATGTTTGGGAAATCATGACTTAGGATAGACAAGTAAAAATAGCTGGGAGGTGTTGAACCTTGAGTCAAGAATATCTAAATCTGAATGAAAGCCATATTCAGTAGGAGTTTGGGTTAGCTCAGTCGTGTCCGACTCTTTGCGACGCCATGGACTGTAGCCTACCAAGCTTCTCAGTCCATGGGATTTTCCAGGCAAGAGTACTAGAATGGACTGCCATTTCCTTCTCCAGATACACACACTACTATATATAAAACAGGTCATCAACAAGGATCTACTGTAGAGCACAGAGAACTCTACTCTGTATTCTCTAATAACCTATATATAAAAAGTATCTGAAAAAGAGTGGATATATGTATATGTATACTGAATTACTTTGCTGGACACCTTAAACTAATACAACATTGTAAATCAACTCTTTCATTATTGTCACCTGGTCGTGTCCGACTCTTTGCGACCCCATGTATTGCAGCATGCCAGACCTCCCTGTCCCTCATAATCTCCATGAAATCAACTTACTCCTATATAAAACAATTTAAAAAAAGAACGAGTAGGGACTTCTCTGGTGATCCAATGGCTAGGACTTCTTCTGCCTCCCAATGCAGGAGATGAAGGTTTGATCCCTGATTGTGGAGCTAAGATCTCACATGACTGGGGGCCAAAAAAGCAAGTCATAAAACAGAGATAATATTGTAACAAATTCAGTCAAGATTTTAAAAGTGGTCCACTTCCCCCTGCCCCAAAGAAAGGTTGTTTTCTTTTAACTTTTTGAAAAAAGAATGATTATGAAAAAAGAAAGCCATATTTGGAAGAGAGCTTGTTCCAGAGGGTGTATCTCTGACCCCAGGAGGAGTCATGGAAAGGCAGGGTCAGCCTCACAGATGGACACTGCTTTGGAATTTAGGGCTTCCCTTTGGCTCACATGGTAAAGAGTCTACCTGCAATGCAGGAGACCTGGGTTTAGTCCCTAGGTCGGGACATAACCTGGAGAAGGAAATGGCTACCCACTCCAGTATTCTTGCCTGGATAATTCCATGGACAAAAGAGCCTGGAAGGCTACAGTCCATTGGGTCACAACGAGTCACAACTGAGCGACTAACACTTTTTGGGATTTACAGTCATTCACAGGTTGTTCTCCGAGGTGGCTTGTCTCTCAAAATGCCCAAGAAAATACAGATGGGAATGTCATAAAAGCAGCCTTGTATTGATTCCTTGTTGGCTTAACTCCCTTCTGACCTACCTTAGATTAATTTGCCACTTTGCTAAGGAGATGGTTTGAACTTCAGGTTCACTGCTGGATAGGAGTAGAAGTGGCCTCAGAGAGCACATGGGCTCGTGACATTTCTCCATCTGTCCGTAGGGTAGGTTGTTCCTAAGGATGGTCACAGCAATTTGTCCCATTCTGTATGCCCTTCTGCAATGTGATTTTTCCATCTCAGAACTGACATTCCTTCTTTCTTCCTTTGAGTCTGGACTGGCTCTGACTTTTTCTGACCATGGGATGCAGTGCAAGTGATGCTGAGTTTTCGGCTGGGGCCTCCAGAGGCCTTGTAGCTTCTGTTTCTGCACTTTGGAAGCCATCTGGCATGTATGCAAGTCCAGAGGACACTGATAGCAAAGTAATGTGGAAGGAAAGAGGGTCCAGACAATAAGAGGGGAACTGAGGAACCAAGCCAACCAATGCCACAGGCAGAAGCTGGGATCATCCAGCCTCTTCTGCCCAAGCTGACCACACTGCAGCCCAGAAGAGCTGCTCCCAACAACCCCTACCCAAGGTCCTGGCCCACACACTCTGAGCAGTAAAACTGATACTGACTTAAGCTACTAAATACAGGGCTGCATTATTACATAGAAACAGATAAGTGAAACAAACATTGGTGCTGCCATTGCAAAAACCAAAAACATCCATTATTGGCAGGGCAGGCACACAGCTGGTACTGCAAGACCGTTAGTTACCATGAGACCTATTGCTACAACTAGACTGTTAGTTATCGTCAGACCATTAGTTACTTTGAGAGTGTTAGTTACTGCGAGACCTTTGGCTACTGTGAGACAGTAAGTTACCACGAGACTGTTAGTTATCGTGAGACTTTTGGCTACCGCAAGGCTGTTATCAGAAGACCATTAGTTAGGAGACTGTTATCACGAGACCTTTGGTTACCGCGAGACCGTTTGTAACCATAAGACTGTTAATTACCATGAGATCTTTGGTTACTGTGAGACCATCATTTACCCGGAGACCCTTAGTTACTGCAAGACTTTTGGATACCGTGAGACACTGGTACAAGATGCATAGCCTGGCGGCCAGAGTTCCCTTTGGATCAACTGTCAGTGGACAGTGGTTCTCCCACAAGACTATGGTGCAGAGTGGACTTTGGCTGTCTGCCTGGGCTCTCCAGACTCTCCAACCTACAGCTGGTGGGTAAGCTGAGTCCTGGGTACAGGCTGGGGACTGTGTCTATAGAGGCCCAGAGCCCTCACCGCAGCCACGCACCAGCTGAGCCTAGGCCTTGAGGCAGCCATAAGCCGCTCCCTCCTTCCCATGACCTAATAGCAGCAGCAGTCTTTATGGGTCATGGTCCACGGAGACCTCACCAACAGGAGTATGTGGACCCTGCCATGGGCAGGTAAGAGCGTCAACCAGCATTGGTTTCTCCATTCATGTTTCAGTACTTGGTCCAGCTTAGTTCAGTTGTCTGCCTTTAGCAGATGGCCAGAGGTTAAGTTAAGTTGTAAGGGCCTTGCATTCAGTTACTTGAGGCCCACCTCTGTGGTTGGGGCTGTTCTCAAAGAGGAGCAGTTGTGGTGAGCAGGAGCTTCACCTGGTGGGTGTTTGCTGCAGTTTGCTTTCCTAGTAATCCTGTACAAATGATTCCAGTTTCAGTGAAAACCTGAGAGCTGGCTGGGTGCCCGTGCCCTCAGGGATGATGGCCAGGCAGGATCTAGGGATCCGGCCCTGAGGGTACCACCAACTAAGATAGGCCTCTCCCACTGGGCCCGGGCGCTTGGGAGGACCCAGACTAGGTGCTGGGCGAGTGCTTCTGGGCTGGTACCCCTCCTCCCCTCCTGGTAGCCTGGCCTGGACCTTGGAGGGTGAGAGTTGAGTCTTGGGCCCTTGCCCTCTTTTGTCAGAACAGAGAATAACATTTGTTTTTGTGGAAGTTTACAGGAACATGGTGACCTAACTGTGATGTGACCTCAAGAACAAAGGATCTGACACCAAGAAGTTGGCAACAGCTAACCACCCCCTTCCCTCACCCTTCCTGTAAGAGGGTTTTGCTAAAGCTTTTAGGGAATTTGGAGTCCTTACAGCATAAGCCACCCATCTCTTTACATGACACTGCAATAAACCTTTCTCTCCTCCAAACTCTAACATTTTGGTGGTGTTTGGCCTCAATGTGTGTCAGATGCACAGACTTGCACTTGGTAACATCATGAGTTTTGATACTGGGTGGAAGAGGGTGAAGAATCAGTGAGAAAACTGTTAGGGAAGCCTGGAACAGCAGCAAGAAAATTGCTAGTGGATGCTCAAGAAAAGGGTTAGCTGTGTTACACCTGGTGGAAGTTTTGGCCACATTATATCATGGAAGATAGAATATTTGCAGCTAATGAACTTGCTGATCTGGATAAGAAAATTTCCAGGCGAAATACTGAAACTGCAGGCAACTTGAATGATGGGAGAAAGTGTTTTCAAACCATCTATCTGATAAGTGATTAGTGTTGAAAATGTGTCAGAAACGCATACAATTCAGTAACAAAAAATAAAAAACAAACAAACCACAACAATTCTGGTGAAAAAGTGGGCAAAGGATCTGAATAAACACTTTACACAAAGAAGTATACAGATAGGCCAACAGGTACATGAAAAGATGCTCAACATCACTCATCATCAGGGAAATGCAAATCAAAGCCACAGTGAGACTGGCTATCGTGAGGAGAGAAAAATACAAATGAGATTATAAACACTGTACAGTCAGCCCTCTGTACCTGTGAGTTCCACATCTTTNTTCATTTGGCACAAAAAGCATCAAGCAGAGTTTGTCTTATCTGGGCAATTTTTTTGTTTTGTTTTGTCAGTTGTAACCTAACAGTACACTTTGCACGCAGCTCTTCTCAGAATTTGTGTATTACTGCTCCCCACTTGTATCACCCACTGAATACTAATTATAGAAAATGCTCCATTTAGATAATTATTTTGGTTAAGAGTGAATAGATTATGAAAAATCTGGGAAAAGATCAAGCACTGGTTTTCCACAAGATGAAAATGAATGTTTAAGCCAGAAAGAAAGGAAGTGTTAGTCTCTCAGTCATGTCCAACTCTGTGACCCCATGGACTGTAGTTCACCAGGCTTCTCTGTCCATGGAATTCTCCAGGCAAGAATACTGGAGTGGGTTGCCATTTCCTTCTCCAGGGGATCTGCCTCACCCAGGGATCGAACCTGAGTTTCCCGCACTGCAGATAGACTCTTTACCAACTGAGCCACCGGGAAAGCTGTGTAACAAATACATTTACAGTAAATATCCCATTTGTTTGCACTGTCAGCTACTTTAAAACTTTGAATAATCCATTACTTTCCTCTTTTCTTAAATACTAACTGGGCAAAAATTCATGGTATGAGTATAGATTATACACACAAACACATGTTTGGGAAATCATGACTTAGGATAGACAAGTAAAAATAGCTGGGAGGTGTTGAACCTTGAGTCAAGAATATCTAAATCTGAATGAAAGCCATATTCAGTAGGAGTTTGGGTTAGCTCAGTCGTGTCCGACTCTTTGCGACGCCATGGACTGTAGCCTACCAAGCTTCTCAGTCCATGGGATTTTCCAGGCAAGAGTACTAGAATGGATTGCCATTTCCTTCTCCAGATACACACACTACTATATATAAAACAGGTCATCAACAAGGATCTACTGTAGAGCACAGAGAACTCTACTCTGTATTCTCTAATAACCTATATATAAAAAGTATCTGAAAAAGAGTGGATATATGTATATGTATACTGAATTACTTTGCTGGACACCTTAAACTAATACAACATTGTAAATCAACTCTTTCATTATTGTCACCTGGTCGTGTCTGACTCTTTGCGACCCCATGTATTGCAGCATGCCAGACCTCCCTGTCCCTCATAATCTCCATGAAATCAACTTACTCCTATATAAAACAATTTAAAAAAAGAACGAGTAGGGACTTCTCTGGTGATCCAATGGCTAGGACTTCTTCTGCCTCCCAATGCAGGAGATGAAGGTTTGATCCCTGATTGTGGAGCTAAGATCTCACATGACTGGGGGCCAAAAAAGCAAGTCATAAAACAGAGATAATATTGTAACAAATTCAGTCAAGATTTTAAAAGTGGTCCACTTCCCCCTGCCCCAAAGAAAGGTTGTTTTCTTTTAACTTTTTGAAAAAAGAATGATTATGAAAAAAGAAAGCCATATTTGGAAGAGAGCTTGTTCCAGAGGGTGTATCTCTGACCCCAGGAGGAGTCATGGAAAGGCAGGGTCAGCCTCACAGATGGACACTGCTTTGGAATTTAGGGCTTCCCTTTGGCTCACATGGTAAAGAGTCTACCTGCAATGCAGGAGACCTGGGTTTAGTCCCTAGGTCGGGACATAACCTGGAGAAGGAAATGGCTACCCACTCCAGTATTCTTGCCTGGATAATTCCATGGACAAAAGAGCCTGGAAGGCTACAGTCCATTGGGTCACAACGAGTCACAACTGAGCGACTAACACTTTTTGGGATTTACAGTCATTCACAGGTTGTTCTCCGAGGTGGCTTGTCTCTCAAAATGCCCAAGAAAATACAGATGGGAATGTCATAAAAGCAGCCTTGTATTGATTCCTTGTTGGCTTAACTCCCTTCTGACCTACCTTAGATTAATTTGCCACTTTGCTAAGGAGATGGTTTGAACTTCAGGTTCACTGCTGGATAGGAGTAGAAGTGGCCTCAGAGAGCACATGGGCTCGTGACATTTCTCCATCTGTCCGTAGGGTAGGTTGTTCCTAAGGATGGTCACAGCAATTTGTCCCATTCTGTATGCCCTTCTGCAATGTGATTTTTCCATCTCAGAACTGACATTCCTTCTTTCTTCCTTTGAGTCTGGACTGGCTCTGACTTTTTCTGACCATGGGATGCAGTGCAAGTGATGCTGAGTTTTCGGCTGGGGCCTCCAGAGGCCTTGTAGCTTCTGTTTCTGCACTTTGGAAGCCATCTGGCATGTATGCAAGTCCAGAGGACACTGATAGCAAAGTAATGTGGAAGGAAAGAGGGTCCAGACAATAAGAGGGGAACTGAGGAACCAAGCCAACCAATGCCACAGGCAGAAGCTGGGATCATCCAGCCTCTTCTGCCCAAGCTGACCACACTGCAGCCCAGAAGAGCTGCTCCCAACAACCCCTACCCAAGGTCCTGGCCCACACACTCTGAGCAGTAAAACTGATACTGACTTAAGCTACTAAATACAGGGCTGCATTATTACATAGAAACAGATAAGTGAAACAAACATTGGTGCTGCCATTGCAAAAACCAAAAACATCCATTATTGGCAGGGCAGGCACACAGCTGGTACTGCAAGACCGTTAGTTACCATGAGACCTATTGCTACAACTAGACTGTTAGTTATCGTCAGACCATTAGTTACTTTGAGAGTGTTAGTTACTGCGAGACCTTTGGCTACTGTGAGACAGTAAGTTACCACGAGACTGTTAGTTATCGTGAGACTTTTGGCTACCGCAAGGCTGTTATCAGAAGACCATTAGTTAGGAGACTGTTATCACGAGACCTTTGGTTACCGCGAGACCGTTTGTAACCATAAGACTGTTAATTACCATGAGATCTTTGGTTACTGTGAGACCATCATTTACCCGGAGACCCTTAGTTACTGCAAGACTTTTGGATACCGTGAGACACTGGTACAAGATGCATAGCCTGGCGGCCAGAGTTCCCTTTGGATCAACTGTCAGTGGACAGTGGTTCTCCCACAAGACTATGGTGCAGAGTGGACTTTGGCTGTCTGCCTGGGCTCTCCAGACCCTCCAACCTACAGCTGGTGGGTAAGCTGAGTCCTGGGTACAGGCTGGGGACTGTGTCTATAGAGGCCCAGAGCCCTCACCGCAGCCACGCACCAGCTGAGCCTAGGCCTTGAGGCAGCCATAAGCCGCTCCCTCCTTCCCATGACCTAATAGCAGCAGCAGTCTTTATGGGTCATGGTCCACGGAGACCTCACCAACAGGAGTATGTGGACCCTGCCATGGGCAGGTAAGAGCGTCAACCAGCATTGGTTTCTCCATTCATGTTTCAGTACTTGGTCCAGCTTAGTTCAGTTGTCTGCCTTTAGGAGATGGCCAGAGGTTAAGTTAAGTTGTAAGGGCCTTGCATTCAGTTACTTGAGGCCCACCTCTGTGGTTGGGGCTGTTCTCAAAGAGGAGCAGTTGTGGTGAGCAGGAGCTTCACCTGGTGGGTGTTTGCTGCAGTTTGCTTTCCTAGTAATCCTGTACAAATGATTCCAGTTTCAGTGAAAACCTGAGAGCTGGCTGGGTGCCCGTGCCCTCAGGGATGATGGCCAGGCAGGATCTAGGGATCCGGCCCTGAGGGTACCACCAACTAAGATAGGCCTCTCCCACTGGGCCCGGGCGCTTGGGAGGACCCAGACTAGGTGCTGGGCGAGTGCTTCTGGGCTGGTACCCCTCCTCCCCTCCTGGTAGCCTGGCCTGGACCTTGGAGGGTGAGAGTTGAGTCTTGGGCCCTTGCCCTCTTTTGTCAGAACAGAGAATAACATTTGTTTTTGTGGAAGTTTACAGGAACTTGGTGACCTAACTGTGATGTGACCTCAAGAACAAAGGATCTGACACCAAGAAGTTGGCAACAGCTAACCACCCCCTTCCCTCACCCTTCCTGTAAGAGGGTTTTGCTAAAGCTTTTAGGGAATTTGGAGTCCTTACAGCATAAGCCACCCATCTCTTTACATGACACTGCAATAAACCTTTCTCTCCTCCAAACTCTAACATTTTGGTGGTGTTTGGCCTCAATGTGTGTCAGATGCACAGACTTGCACTTGGTAACATCATGAGTTTTGATACTGGGTGGAAGAGGGTGAAGAATCAGTGAGAAAACTGTTAGGGAAGCCTGGAACAGCAGCAAGAAAATTGCTAGTGGATGCTCAAGAAAAGGGTTAGCTGTGTTACACCTGGTGGAAGTTTTGGCCACATTATATCATGGAAGATAGAATATTTGCAGCTAATGAACTTGCTGATCTGGATAAGAAAATTTCCAGGCGAAATACTGAAACTGCAGGCAACTTGAATGATGGGAGAAAGTGTTTTCAAACCATCTATCTGATAAGTGATTAGTGTTGAAAATGTGTCAGAAACGCATACAATTCAGTAACAAAAAATAAAAAACAAACAAACCACAACAATTCTGGTGAAAAAGTGGGCAAAGGATCTGAATAAACACTTTACACAAAGAAGTATACAGATAGGCCAACAGGTACATGAAAAGATGCTCAACATCACTCATCATCAGGGAAATGCAAATCAAAGCCACAGTGAGACTGGCTATCGTGAGGAGAGAAAAATACAAATGAGATTATAAACACTGTACAGTCAGCCCTCTGTACCTGTGAGTTCCACATCTTTCCATGAGTTCCACATCTTTCCATGAGTTCCACATCTTTCCATGTTGGTTTGGAAATATTCAGGAAAACAGAGGTTCCAGAAAGTTTCAAAAAACCTTGAATTTGTTGTGCATTGTCAACATAGTATTTGCATTGTATTAGGTATTAAAAGTAATCTAGAAATTTAAAGTCTATGGGAGGGTATGCATAGGTTATATGCAAAACCATACCATCTTGTATAAGGGACTTCAGCATCCACAGATTCTGGTATCCCAGGAGTGGGGAAGCATCTTGGAACCAATCCCCCATGGATACTGAGGGACAGCTCTGCATTCACAAAATATTTTTCAGTGATTATGCTATTTATAAAACACTGAAACTGGTTCAAATACAGTTTCATTCACCATACACATGCATTAATAATGCAGTCTTAATTGTCTCGATATGTTGGTGTAGCATATGTATTTATTGATTTACCAATAAAATATGGATCAAATGTTTAAAAAAAAATAACAAGCATTGGTGAGAAAGTGAAGAAAAGGGAACACTTAGGCACTGTTGGTAGGAATGTAAATAGGTGCAATATATATGGAAAATGAGGTATAGAGGTGCCAGAAAAAATTAGAGCTAGGACTACCATATTCTTATACCTTATAGTCCAAA
>SJYX01018337.1:148645-170061 GCA_006410675.1 Oreotragus oreotragus | reverse complement strand
TGTCGACCTCACCTACACCGTTGCCCTGGTACCAGGCAAGGCTCGGGGCACATGCATGAAATATTTGGAGTCTGAGTGGCTAACAGAGAAACTGTGTGTATATAAAAATATACTTGCTTGAGCCCAGTGGTGGGGGTGGGAAGGCAGAGGAGGGCTCCAAACCAAGCTGCTGATGGTCTCATTTCCTGAGAACAGGCCACTTCTTCCCTTATCAATAGGCACCTGACTATTAGAGATATAAAAACCAAGGAACTTTCTGGTTGTTTTAACCATCCTTAAGAAACGAGACAGGTCAGTAATGGCTGCAGTCCCCATGGCCTGTAAAATACTTGGGTATTACCGACACACCCGCTTGGGCCCAGGGCACCCCTGGCGGCACACCGCTGCAGGCCTCTGCTGCGCAAAGCTGCTTCCTCTGTCCATCTAGCTTGATTTACTCATTAGGCTCAGCCCCTGAGTCTCGGACCTGTGCTCCATTCTGTGGCTGGGGCTGAACATGCAAGATTTTCCCTTCATCAGGCTAATGAAGTAAGAGTCTTATGTCATCATTAGTGCTGCAGTTAATCCAAGCAGAACTAATATTGGTGTTGTTCCAAGTAGAATTAACCAGGCCCAGCCCCCCACAAGCCAGATGTTAGGCAGGCATTCCTTACTGATGTTAATGAATAACTCCCTTGGGTTTCACAAACAGCTGAGTTCACCAAATGAACTTCAGGGCCCCAGAAGAACTGCCTGCCTAATAGAGATTGGTCCTTGAAGGATACTGAGGGCTTAGAATGTCTGAACTGAAAGCAAGAAAGAGTTCCTTTCTCTGCAGAGCAAAAGACCATGGTACTCAGCTGTTCAAAAAGCAAAGAGACTACATGGGCAACTAACCAGCTCCAGAGGCTGCTTAGGGACTACTTTGCAGATCTGTCTCTTTTTCTCTGCCTGTGATAGGGATTACGTGTTTGCCCATTTATTCTCTCACATTTGAGTGCTAGCACTGTGTCTTTTCACCTCTGCATCTCTGCACCAAGTAGAGAGATTGGCTAACTCCTGGGTGAAAATAAATGATGACAGAAACTCTTTCTGAGATCCTTGCCTCGTGGTCCAATTCCATGTGAGCTTTTCTCTTCCTCTTCCTCAATAACATTCATCAGCACTAGACTTTCTATTTCGGCTTGATCACTGCTGTCATAGGAAACTGATGCAGTAATAAGAATGTGAAGTGAAGTCACTTAGTGAGTGTCTGACTCTTTGCGACCACATGGGCTGTAGCCTACCAGGCTCCTCTGTCCATGGGATTTTCCAGGCAATAGTCCTGGAGTGGATTGCCATTTCCTTCTCCAGGGGATCTTCCCAACCCAGGGATTGATCCCGGGTCTCCCACACTGTAGACAGATGCTTTACCGTCTGAGCCACCAGGGAAGTAATAAGAATAGAAACCCTTTATTGGAGGGGCGAGGCACTGTGCTAAGAAATCTGCATGCATTTTTCAACAACCCGTGAAAGCAGCATAGCAAGATTTTAAAATATATGACCAAGTCTTCAGGTCTAAGTGGGATGGGCAGAGAGGTTGCTTAAATGATGTGCTGATTTTGCTTAAGGTCACAGGACTAGCCCAGAGCAGATACAGAGTAACTTGTGACACAGCTGTTCATTACCCTAATAGTTGGGTGATCTATTCAACAGGAAGTTGTGGACCTATCTCACCTGGAAAAAAAAAATCGAATCGATGTCTGTAGTATTTCCTCTCCAAGCCATAAAATCCCCGTAGTGGAAGAATTTGTAAATTAGAGACTTAAAGTAGTATGGGAAAAATAGAAGGGGTGGGGAGATGAATGGAAGACTTTAAGAGCAATTTTGGGTTTGCTAAAAAAAAAAAAAAAAAGACAATATACTAGCGAGACTATCAAACATTTATTTGCAGATGTTTAATTATATGCTACTGGCCGTGCTATGGTTTCCATGTACGCTACCACTGCCCCATGCCAGAAGGTTTCCAGGCTCTGTTTCAGTGGGATATGTATAAATATCCTTTCATTAGTGGTAGACGATACAGTTACCAAGAGGACTTTTCCCCCTGTGGCTCCTCCTCCATCCAGTGTTTACAGTCTTATCTATTGGGTCGGTCAGAATGTTCTTTGGTAACTTGGAGAGGACCGTATTTCCTTTAGAGGGTCATTACATTACAGAAGTTGCATGGAAAGTGACCCAGCGCAGTGCTTGGAGCACAGGGTCGGGTGTTCAATAAATGGGTCTGCTATTCACATCACAGACTGGCTCTCAGAAAACAGGTGTGCACAAGTGGCTTGAACACTGACCTGGGGAAAGAATCTATAGACAAGAACTGTCTCCAGCTACCCATGTCCTTAAAAAAAAAAAAAGACCTACTATAAATAGATGTATTTGTATATCCGTGCTCTCCCACTGAATATTTAAGTAACATATTATGGAATATTTTCCATAACATCTTATTGAAAAAACCCACACCAACCTTTGGGCCAACTCAATGTAACAATTCAACTATTGCTTCTCTCCTCTGGGATCCCACCATGGACCGGAGATGAAGAGGAATTTTGTCTCCTGAACTAGTAAAGGGCGGGGTGCTTAATCAATCCATTTGCCTCCCTGTACTGAAGCCTTGTTCCCCCCTTGATAGCACAGTAGAACCCTGACCTGACCCTAACCCTAACTGGCTCAGCCCATCTTCTCACAAGTCTCTGCTCCCCCTTTGCCGTGAAGACAAGAATGTTTCCCGAAGCCCAGGTTTAGTGTGTTTCCGTTGCTGTTTCCTCTTCTAAAGCAGCATCGCACAGGTGCTTCGGGTCTCTCCTCTACTTTATACTCTTTCTTTCTGCCCAACCTGTAGGTTCCTCTCTTCCTAATTATCCTTGTCGAGAGTGACAAAAAGTTTCAGAATACTCAAATTTAAATATTCAGTTGGAGAACATGGGTATGTAAGTACATCTGTTTATAGCAGGCTTTTTTTTTTTAAGGGTACTGGTGGTTGGAGACTTAGTTTCAATCACACAGCTGGGCTGTGCTCAGTCATGTCTGACTCTTTGCAACCCCATGGACTGTAGCCCGCCAGGCTCCTCTGTCCATGGGATTCTCCAGGCAAGAATATTGGAGTGGGTTGCCATTTCCTCCCCCAGAGGATCTTTCCAACCCAGGGATGGAAATTGCATCTCTTTTGATTCCTGCATTTGCAGGCAGATTCTTTACTGTTGAGCCACCAGGGAACCCCAGTGGTTGGGGACAATTTTTGCTTATAAATTCTTTCCCTGGGTCAAAGACCAATCCATTTGTGCAAACCTGTTTTCTGAGAGTCAGGCTATGACATAATAATAGACCACTCAGCCCTGTGTGCCAAGCACTGTGCTGAACTGGGCACTTTCCATGCAATCTCTGTGGCTTAATGACCCTCCTCTCCATGTTACCAAAGGAGGCACTGAGGGCAGCCTCCTCCTGGACAGGTGAGACTTCAGAGCCCCACAGGACCACCGAGAAGCATGCCCCATGGTCTGTCCCTCTGTGCTTTTCCACACCAGTGATGCTCTATGTAATCTAAAGTATAACACAATGAGGTGTTTTCTGGCAGATAAAATGCCATATTTAGAAAGCCTCCACTCTGTATGGGCTTCCCTGGTGGCTCAGCAGTAAAGAATCTGCCTGCAATGCAGGAGATGCCAGGGACTCAGGTTCAGTCCCTGGGTCAGGAAGATCCCTTGGAGAAAGCAGTCCATTCCAGTGTTCTCGCCTGGAAAATCCTACGGGTAGAGGAGCCTGGTGGGCTACAGTCTACAGAGTCACGGAGAGTCAGACACGACTGATGACTTAGCATGCACACATCACTCTGTATATGGCTTTTATACTTACCACCAGGTCATTCTATTTTCTCAGCCCTTTCATGCTTTAATTTTCTAGTTTAAATTGAGACATAGTTCATAGCCCTATATGACATTGTATGATGATAAATGAAAGATCAGGGTAGTCTTTTAAATAGTTTCCTGGCCAAGCATAAAGAAATAGAGATATAAGTGAAATCTCTAGGAGGGAACTCTAGTCCTTTGAGACCCATAGATCCTTTAGTTTGAGATGTTCCTTGAGCATCTGCTATTTGCCAGCATTTTTATGATGTAACATAAATATGTTGTCACATTTCATCTTTACCTCTCAAAGAAGTAATTACAACTATCTGTTTATCAATAAGAACACTGGGAATTGAAAAACTAAAACGCTATGGAGCTAGCATTAGAATCCAAGACTGTCTAACAATAAAACCAGCAAGGGGGCTGGCTCAGGAAGTCTAAATAAGTCTTTGTCTCAAAACCATAACTCCCCCACCTCTCTCAAGAGAATTCTTCGACTGTCATAGTTGTCCTACTTAGCTTGGCATTTGACATCAGCTTCTTGACTAGCCAGCTGTTGGCCTAATGCCTGTTACTTTAGACACAGAAGTTGGTGCCTCTGACCAGCTTGTTAATTGGAATGAGGAGTAAATGACTCCATCTTAAATGCAGAAGGCTGCTCTTAAAATACAGTCATTTGTAATAGACCTTTATCCTGAGCTAACTCCTCCTTTCAAGACTAAATTTAACCCCAGCTGAAATAGTCTACCTTACAACATCATTACCCACTGATTCCACGCCATTTGTGTCCATGAGTGAAAATCGTTCAGTTGTGTCTTTTTGCAACCCCATGGACTATAGCCTGCCAGGCTCCTCTGTCCATGGAATTCTCCAGGCAAGAATACTGGAGTGGGTTGCTGTTCCCTTCTCCAGGATTTGTGTCTGTATATTCTCAATATATTGGTTTGGGCACAAAATTCATTCAGGTTTTTCTATAAGATGATAT
Organism: Oreotragus oreotragus; assembly: GCA_006410675.1. Taxonomy (NCBI): domain Eukaryota; kingdom Metazoa; phylum Chordata; class Mammalia; order Artiodactyla; family Bovidae; genus Oreotragus; species Oreotragus oreotragus. The sequence continues at coordinate 165,219 of SJYX01018337.1, read as the reverse complement.
GGAAAAACTCAAACTTCTTGACCAACCCAATACAATATATCTGGAGAGGGAAATGGTGACCCACTCCAGTATTCTTGCCTGGAGCATTCCATGGACAGAGGAGCCTGGTGAGCTACAGTTCAGGGACTCACAAAGAGTCGGGCATGACTGAGCAACTACCTCACACAACGTACAACATATCAGTGATCCTCCAACCTCCCCAAGACCTAGACCTGACAACACCTAGAAAGATTCCAGTAAAAGCAGAGCTTAATAGCAGGACCCCATAGACCTCCTTTCAGGAAACGAGGGAGATTCAAGGGGAGGAAGAACAGCTGCTGGAAGCTGATACTGGACCCACTAGAGCTGCAGGCTTTGTTCTGTCTGCGGCTCCCTTGTCTTGCCAGGGAATGTCATCAGTGCTGGAGCTGCCCAAGGGGGGACCCCTCGGGGAGGAGGTTTGCAGAGCCAGCACGGTTAGGGTGAATAAAAGAGCAAGCCACAGAGTGGAAGTTCTTTAAGTTTTAAATTAAAGCAAATGATGCATGGTTGTCTATGGACATAGCCAAGTAGAAGAAATTCAAGAGCAAAGAGTTATAACTGAAGGTTATTTATAGGCCTTGCCGTGAGCAGAGTTAACAAAACTGTTGTACATACTTGCAAGTTGCTAAAATGGTCATCTTAAATGTCCTCAGCACCAAAAAAGCAGTGGTAATTTTGTGATGTGATGGACACGGTCGCTAATGCTATGGTGGTCATCATTTTGCAAAATATAAATGCATCAACACATTGTGCGGCTTTAACACAATGGTATATGCCAATTATTGGGTTGGCCAAAAAGTTCATTCGGGTTTTTCTGTACGATGTAATGGAAAAAATAGCACTCAATAAACCTGGGAAAATAATTAATTAATACGTTTTCCTGTAATCTCTTTATTCCTCTCTCTTTTCTGTCCTACTGTAGGGCATAGGAATGACACAGTTTGAGAAATTTGGGTCACAGAATTATTTACCCCTTACTCTGTCTTTCATAGTCTCAGACACATTCACAAGTCCACCATGGTGGTTGGAACCAGTACTTGCTATCCAGGACTCAGTGTGTCCTGGATGACAGCATCACTAGCAACATTTATGAAGGTCCTATGTTAAGCAATGGAAATCATCACTGAAAGCTAATCCACAGGTATATGTGGAAAATACCTCAAGGATACTTTCCATTAGCCTATTTTCTTATCAAAAACCCATTCATCTGAATAAAATGATTAACACCTGCCGAATGCCATGTCAAAGCCCCCACCCCAAGAGATCCAGTCCACTGAGACCCATGAGAGCCACACCCACACGCACCCACCCACAGGCAGCATCCACTGCCCACCTCTGTCCAGGCGACCCCTGGACTCGGATACCCTCAGCGCCCGCTCTTGTCTTGCAGGCTGTCAAATCACCAGCCTCCTCTGATCCCTGCCCTCTTTGCCTCCAAATTAAATTTCAAGTTTTTGTAAACCTCTGTGAAAATGACAAGCCCATGGCAGAGCTGTCTTTTAATACACAAAAGCATAAATAATGCCATCCATCAGGCCTGTCACTCAAAAAGATAGATTGCTGGTTGTCCGGACCCCAGAATGACACCGAAAGCCAAAGTTAGAAAGTGTCTCTTTTCTTTCCCAGAGTCGCTCTCTCACTCACACGCTGGCTCTCTCTTTTATTTGCCGGACTGCTTGATTCTGATTAATGGTCCTGTCAGGGTGGGATTCCACTTGCCCGGATAATGAGTCAAGAATGTATTCCCTGTCACAGGCGCAGCAGATGTCAGGGGCAGAAGGGCTCAGGGATGCCAGAAACAATATACAGTTTCTCCCTACTCCCCTGACAGGCCAATATGCTGCACAAGGCCTAATTTATGTAGACAAAATGCAGGCGGGGCTGCAGCAACCGGAAAACTGCCCCCCAAAGCCCCAGATTCAATGCAGCTGAGAGCTCCGGCTGCCTGTCGGCCAGGCGGGCTGGAGGCAGACGGGTAATGAACGTCAGCCGTGGGCTCGAGAGCCCTGCCTCCCGATGTCTGAACACAGCAAGCGGCCCGGGACCCCTCTGACTTCATTAAACTGCACTTTATATCATTATGGGAAGATATCAAACAGGGCAGAGGGCTTCTGTTTCCTTGAATGGCTTGATTAGGTTCCTCCCTGTTGGGCTTGGCCTTGTTTCACAGGCGGCTGCTGGAGGGGGCTGAGGAGTGTGAGCTGGCCTAGCTGTTCTAGCCACACACCCTCTTTGCTTTGACAGGACTCATTTGATCTCAGAAGTGTGCGCACCCACAGAGGCCTTCAGAGTTCCTGATGTTCTGCCGGGGCTCTGGGAAGCAGAGCTGCTCCTTGGCTAGAAGGTAGACACTTGGTCTTAGCCCCGAGATGGAAATGCTTGCATCTAATCACTCTGTCCCCATGTCTGCGAGTGTGTGTGTGAGTGTGTGTGTGTGTGTGAGTGTGTGTGTGTGTGTGCAGGCGCACACACGCTTCAGGTGTGTCTGATTCTTTGTGATCCTCTGGACTGTAGCCTGCAAGGCTCCTCTGTCCATGGGATTCTCCAGGCAAGAATACTGGAGTGGGTCACTATGCCCTCCTCTAGGGGATCTCCACTCAGGGATCCAGCCCGCATCTCTCACATCTCCTGAATCGGCAGGCAAGCTCTTTACCACTAGCGCCACCTGGGGGATCGTTCTGATTCAGGGATGGAACCCCGGTCACCTGTGTTACAGGCAGATTCTTCACCACTGAGCCAACAGGGAAGCCCCAACTCTGTCCACATTTTCTTTGTTGAGAAAAACCTCTTGGAGTGTTTCTTGAGCTGTAACATGAAATCAATGTACATTACCTTTAGAAATTAAAATATAACCACATTCCTTTACCCAACAACCCAAGCAATTAAATGTGAAGGACACACTGAACTTCAAAATCAGGCAGGGAAGCTGACATATCACCAAGACTGGGAATATAATGTTAAACCAGGTCACAACTATCTTCCTTTTAACAAAAAATTCAAAGAGATGCTGAAACTCCATGTATTAAGCAGGTATTATTCGTGCTTAGCTTCTAGACTTCATTTCCGTGGGCCTGAGTCTGAGGGTGGACTCCGCTGATAAAAACCTCTGGCATCCAGGACTAGGTTGTGGATCCTGCTGGTTAAAAGGGAGCAGGCAGCGTGCTTGAGCTTGAAAGCTCATTCAAAATGTTAGAAGCTCAGCTGTTTCATTCTTTCTTTCTTTAATAAAAAAGTCAGTTATTTATTTGGCTATGCTGAGTCTTAGCTGCAGCATATGGGATCTGGTTCCCTGATCAGGGATCAAACCCAAGCCCCCTGCATTGGGAGCAGGGAGTTTTAGCCACTCGACCACCGGGAAATCCCTGTTTCATTCTTTCTAACGGTGTTTTCCCTTCTTATTTTATTAATGGGTCTGTCTGCTTTACAAAGACTTGTTCAGTTTTAAAAGGATGTCCCCATAATGGGAGCCAAAAGGATGAGGCAGAAAGAGTGTGGATCCCAGTGGTGGTCAGGCTGGTGACTGACCAGGTACCAGTTCCATGGGAGGTTTAAGGCTGTGGGCAAGTTGCTTATTCTCCCTAAGGCTCATTCCTTTTAACTATAAAATGAAACCAATGCCATTTATATGCAGGCATCTGGGTTCATACATATACCATGCAGAATATGTGTTATGTCTTACAAAGGCATTTTCTGGAAACCAGGTGATCAAGAAATGGTAGCAATTATGGGGATATGTTTTGTCCCAGTGCCTAACTTTGTACCAGGCTAAAGCTACTGCATATGCAGGTGGATACATTTCGCACTATTTAGAAGGGGAAAAAATGTAAATGAGCCCCTGTGGCCATCAGACCCTTCATCCAAGTTTAGATCCACCCATGTTAAGTGAATCAATACCAGTCTTCTCTTTATCACACCCTCCAAAGCCCATCCCTGTTCCACAGGTACTTCTCAACATCCGCTTCTTGGCTTCGCATTGAACTCTTGTTGCTTCCTAAACCTGGGTCCTGGTTGGGTTTCTTCTAATTCCATCCATACGCATTTCACCACTTGAGATTTTCACAAGAGACACAATGGACAAGGAAGGCAAGAAGAAAGTTCTGAAGGATTTAGTTCCCCTCCACTAAGGTGAAAATATGTCCTGTGAAATGGGGGAGAGGGGAAGCAAGCTGCAGAAGTGTGTGCATAATAAAACCCGATTTCTGGGACTTCCCTGGTGGTCCAGTGGTTAGGACTTCGCCTTCCCGTGCAGAGGGTGCGGGTTCAGTCCTTGGTAGCTAGGATCCCACATGACTCGTGGCCAAAAACCCAACACATAGAACAAAAACAATATTGTAACAAATTCAATAAAGACTTTAAAAAAAGAAATGCCGTTTAAAATCTAATTTCTATCCATTGCGTGTGTGTTTATTTAAATGTATTTATATTCCAGAAAATTACATAAGAGATTGAACAGCAGATACCTTGGGGAATAGACGGGAGGTCAAATTTTTTGTTGTGACTTTGTGTTACTTTTATCCTAAAACCTAATTTTAAAATAAAGAGAAAGAAGTTGGAAGGCCAAATCAAGCAAACCCACTCACTGAAATCCCCCCAACGTAGAACACTGACCTCTCTCTAATGGTCTAGAATTTACTAGCAAATCATTAGGCCAAAGCAAATATCCTGATATAAATGAGTCCTGCTTTATGAAAACTCAGTGTGTAAAAATCCAAACAGCAGTCAGTGCTCCAGCAAGAAAAGAAACTGCTTTAAAGAAGCAGGCTCTCATGTGGCCAAGAAGGAGGGTCAGATGGTGGGAAATGAAGGGTTTCCCAGATGGCTCAATGGTAAAGAATCTGTCTGCCAATGTAAGAGACATGGGTCCGATCCCTCGGTCAGGAAGATCCCCTGGAGAAGGAAATGGCAACCCACTCCCATATGTAATTTCCAGGGAAATCGCATAGACAGAGGAGCATAGCAGGTCCGTGGGGTCACAAGAGTCAGACACGACTGAGCAGGCACCCACACACACTAGGGCAGCCACCACGTGGAACAGGGCTACACACTAGGGCCCCCCCAAAGGAGAGACCACAGAACAGAGGGGTGTGAGGGTACTTAACGAATATTGGAGGACTTGTATGTTACAAACGCTTGTTTCAATGGCAAGATTCTGCAGTATGTACATTTGCATACACCACTCAGGGGCTGGAGGGCGGGACAAGTAACATTTGCAAGACTTTGGGGCCATATCAACAGATGATGAACAAACAGGTGGCTGGGTTGGCAGACAGTGCCTGCCTCCTTCAAAAAGTAAGCCTGGAGGTGTCATTTCCAGGCAACTTGTGGCAAACAACTGATTGTGTAAAATGAGCTGCAAGTGCACTGGTTTGACCTTTGAACACGCCTAGTTTGATTTATCTGCACAGTGATCATTCATCATAGATTACAAAATCCCAGAGCTGAGGCATGGAACAAGGTCACCAGAAAGATGCCAGGGCGAGCACACGGGAACACAAACCAAGAAGAGCGGAATGGAAAATTCATTTTCAATGCCAGTTACCGAACTGTTTCCAAAGGCCTGTCTGCTCCAGGTGCAAGGAAGTGTGATGTGCATACTGGCCCTGGCTGATTTTAGGCTCCTATCTAGAGCTTTACCAAAGTGTGCTGGGACCAGAGGTCAGCCCCCGGTCCTCTGCAAAGACAAGCCTGGGGAATGATAACATCGTTGGTGCCAAGGCTTTAGGATTGCAACGATGAAGTGCATTTCCCTGGTGAAGCTGTCTTCCTCCAGGCAGCTCCTGAGATGTCCCTGCTACTGCTAAGTCACTTCAGTCGTGTTCGACTCTGTGTGACCCCATAGATGGCAGCCCACCAGGCTCCCCCATCCCTGGGATTCTCCAGGCAAGAATACTGGAGTGGGTTGCCATTTCCTTCTCCAATGCATGAAAGAGAAAAATGAAAGTGAAGTCGCTCAGTCTGTCCGACTGTTAGCGACCCCATAGACTGCAGATCACCAGGCTACTCCATCCATTGGATTTTCCAGGCAAGAGTACTGGGGTGGGGTGCCATTGCCTTCCCCGTGAGATGTCCCTACTTATCCCTAACTGTAGGGAAAGAGCTGGGGGTGAAGGATGGTTCATCTTTGGCTACACATGCATGGTATTTCCTGCTTCAGTGCCAATAGCTGAAATTTCCCACTTACCTGGGTGGAGGTCCTCCATGTCTCTTTCCTTCTTAGTAGATCACTCCTCCCATGTTGCCTTCAAGACCAGTTCAGACTCAACCTTGTCTGCCTTTCTTGGTACAAGATGCCCCAAGCCCTTTCTGGAAGCAATTCCAGATGTGACATACAGAACTGTGTCAAAAGGCTTCCTGGACTGTCCCTTGGGGTATGCAGGGGGGAGGTGGAAGGACTGACCTTATCCTTTTTCCAGTCAAGGAAGCACAGGGCACCTTTGACAGGTTCCACGGCCCCTAGTGAGGCTGCTGTCCCCAAGACGACGCTGGTAGTCAGCACAGGGAGGGGGGCAGGTAGCAGATGGTCACCAGCTCAAGCCTGGAAGTCACAGTCACCATGATCTCCCCAAATCAGAAACCCATGGGGCCCTTATGACAGTTTATGCAGTCATGAGGAAGGAAAACCTTGAAGCAGGATGTCTGTGGAACTGGGAAATGCAGCCTTCTGTCACCTTGAAGGCTTTCAGATCTCAGAGGAAAATGAGAGGTGGATTCGATTGGAACCCTGTTCCTTCAAGAAGGGAGTTGTCAGTTTCTTGGAGAACCTCTGGGGCTTGCTGAAGAGTGACAGGGGAAGTGGGGAGAAGGAGGGGAAGAGGAGGTGGAGCAGGAAGAGAATGGGGCAACAAGAGAGGAAAGAAGAGGGAGACAGGAAGGAGAAAAGCTGTCAATGAGGAAGGATTAAGTCTCCCATCAGGAGCCATCTGCTTTCTGCTTTGCCTTGACCCCTGCACTTCAGAACTTCATACCCTCCCATCTTGATCATGGTTGCAATATTTTCCCAGCCTCTTAACCCACGTCTACATAGGGAAGATCCCTGGAGGAAGGCACGGCAACCCACTCCAGTATTCTTGTCTGGAGAATTCCATGGACAGAGGAGACTGGGGGTGCTAAAGTCCATGGGGTCACAAAGAGTCGGACACGACTGAGTGACAAACACTTTTGCTTTCACACAGTTACCAGCTTGGGCAGATTAACTCCCTACTCACAGCTCTTCCCTGGTTTCCTCTCTACTGGGACCAAGACTGAACTCCTTCACCCAAGACACTAGGACCTCCAGGTCACACTTCCAGCCACACTCCTTGCACACCCTGTACACCTGACAGCACCCCGAACTCCAGCCCAATTCAGTCACAGGCTGTGATTTCTCATGAGTCTACCTCCGCTCCTGCTTGAAAGAAGCTTCCTCTACTTCCCCCGAGGAGCTTCTGTGTTTTCCTGTAGGTTCAGCACAAACATCCCTCCTTTGGGAAGGCTTCCATGGTGTCATCCCTACCCTAGTCACGGTAGAAGGAATTTTTCCCTCTCCTGTAATCTTATAGAACTTCAAAAACAGAGCCTACCACACTCTGCTCTGCTTCTCTGGCAGCGGAACAGTTTCCCTCCAGGGACGGTTCTGTGAGTGCCTGTTGGACCGCTTTAGCCCAAGACCCGGGGTCAGGTCTGAAAAGCGGAAGATTTTCAATAAATGTTGAAAAAATAAATAAATAAAAGCACATGGATGAGAATTATGTATTCCCAGCTCCATGGTTTACCCCCACAGCCCCCTTGCTGGCCAGATGTCCTCCAGCCGGTGCCATTTTCCAAGTCGAGAGGAGACAGTCACATCATCTTCGGACATGACTGCCATCTTCCTTCCCATAAGTCTGCACTAGGCTCTCATCAGGCTCAGGGTTGGCTTCACTGGAGGAAAAGGCAGGGCCTCCCCTCAGGCATGACAAAGCCAGTTCATTCATATGAGAGAGATTCCAGGCCCCCTACTTCCTGGCCTAAAAACAGAGAGCAAGTGAAGGGCCCCCTCCCCATGAGTTACTAGACTCAGCCTGGTGCTCTCTGACATCAGGGCCCACTGCTCCTTTGACCAAGGTTTTATGTTCTAAGTCACTGAGTTTTTCTGCCAAAACACAACATGTTTCTCTTTAAAGGCCCTTGTTCCCACTCAGAAGTTTCTTAATCAGAAACAGGGACTTACTGTTATACTCCAAATAAAGGAAATAAAATTAAACGTCCCAATTGCTTTTTGCTGATTTGGGCTTTGGTTTCATTTTATTGTTTTCTTTACAAGCCTTGGGCTTATGGAAGAACTCCCCGACGTCCAGCTTCCCACTCTGTTGTGGAGGGGGAGGGGTGTAATGCCCAACGTGACTTGTGAGTTATAGTTTCACTAAACCATATGCAAACGTTGATGAAGAGAAATATAAGGTGCCAATGTTTAAAACTAGCATCTCTGGCATATGGTTGGGAGACTGCTGTGGATTCCTATGTGCAAAAGTGTTGGGGCATTTCCAGACCCAAGAGACAATGGTTCAGGAGACAAGAAAAGGATTCTGCAAATTTATATCTCTCTGAATGGATCCCAGCCGCCTTTCCTGTTTATGAAAGACCACTGAAGTTGGACTCCTTCATCTAATCGTGGAAACACTGGGAATATGCCCATTCAGGGACATTCTACATTCTATAGAAAACCCCAGACAAAAAGAGAGGACTGTCCAGAGAAGAAAGAAATAATGAGAGGGATTGAGCCGAGAGACTTACAAAAATTAATATTAAGACCAGAGCACATCTTCCTCACTGTTTGTTGTTTTTAGTCCCTAAGTCACATCCAACTCTTTGCAACCCCCATGGACTGCAGCCCACCAGGCTCCTCTTCCCTGGGGTTTTCCAGGCAAGAATACTGGAGTGGGCCGTCATTTCCTTCTCCTGGAGATCTTTCCAATCCAAGGATTGAACCTGTGTTTCCTGCATTGGCAGGCAGATTCTTTACCACCGAGCCACCTGGGAAGCCTGTCCACGGGGTACAAACAAGGAGCATGGGTCCCAGAAAGACCTGGAATCCCAAAGGGGGTGTAAGTTGTTCTATGTCATCTTATCATTATTGGATGAAAGAAAGCTCAGAGGAGCAGGGCAGACCAATGCCAAAGCTTGTCACAGTTCCTGGCACAAAGTGGACAATAAATACCCAATTAAATAATGTTAAATAATAGTTCACACAGGGGATACACTTATTCAATATTTGCAGGGTCTCTCAGGCAACAGCCCACAAAGAAAGCCTGAAAAATACCTCAGAGAGGTTGCAAGTTTGGTTCCAAACCACTGCAATAAAGTGAATAATACCGTAATGTAAGTTGCATGGATTTTTTTGGTTTCCTAGTGCATGTAAATGTGATGTTCACACTGTACTGGAGCTTATTCAGTGTGCCATAGAATTGTGTCTAAAAAAGCACATACTTTCATCAGAAATACTTTGCTGCTAAAAAAAATGCTCACCTCTGAGCCTTCAGTGAGTTGTAGTAGTAACATCAAAGGTCACTGATCACAGATCTTCATGACACATGTAATAATAACGAGAAAGTTGAAAATATTATGAAAATTACCAAAATGTGACACAGAGATCCTAAGTGAGAAAATGTTAGTGGAAAAATGATGTCAATAGACTTGTTCTAGACAAGATTGCCACCAAACTTTAATTTGTTTTAAAAAAAAAAAGCAATACCTGTAAAGCACAGTAAAGTGAAGTGCTTGTCTGCTCCATGGCTCGCTGAAACCACACCTCTGGTGAACTAAACCGAGCTGACCAACACCCACAACATCAGTCAGAATTTCTCGGGCCCTCACTGACTGGAGTGTTAATGGTAGAACTGAAGAAGCGGCACGGATTAAAAAGAAGCGTTTAAAAAAAAAAAGCAATACCTGTAAAGCACAGTAAAGTGAAGTGCTTGTCTGCTCCATGGCTCGCTGAAACCACACCTCTGGTGAACTAAACCGAGCTGACCAACACCCACAACATCAGTCAGAATTTCTCGGGCCCTCACTGACTGGAGTGTTAATGGTAGAACTGAAGAAGCGGCACGGATTAAAAAGAAGCGTTTCTCCTTCCTCATCCACATCTACCACTCTAAGGCTTCCTATCCTCACTAGGAAGGAAGGGGAGATAAAGAAGAATAAAGAGGGAAAAGAACGACTAAAAGGGGAAATCCTATTTACCTAGTGGTGTGTTTGGTATTTCATATAATTTTCAAAATAAGTAAGGCTGATATTTCATAGATGGAAGCTTCAAGGGTTCAAATGAGTGATTTGAGTGAATGCAGTTCTTCTAATTGGACACTACGTGCTCTTTTAACGGCACCAGGCTGTCAGCAGGCAGCCGACACTTCATTCCCACTTGAGAATGTCTCCTATAGTTATTATTCTTTTGAAGATCTATCACAGACTTAGCAGGGTTCAGTGGAAGCCCATCGTCTAGCCCAGGTACCATTAGATTCATGTGAGATTTCTTGAAGTCGGTAGTTTGAAATCCAGAGCTCATCTTCTTGGCAAAAGAATGTATCTGAGAGTGACTGAGAAATTAGCTTAAGCTCAGCCCAGCCTCCCAGGGCACCATGCCTGCCTGATTGAGCATTGAGTGAGCACCTTGGTGGATCACGTGACTCATGTGAGCAGGAAGAGCATATTGTGGAGATCAGCCCCATCTCGGCTTGTGTGCAAATCAGAAATGCCAGAGCATTCTTACACAGTCTTCTATAATGTTCATTACAAAAGAGTTCCCAGATGGCAGATGGCTATTAACTCACCATGACCTATATAAATGTCAAACGTAAAACTATTGCTCCAGCAAAAATCTCAAAATAAATAACAACAGGAGGGATGAGATTCTTCTGTCATCAGTATTTACAGTTTATGCATTTGGACTCTTCCTTTCGCAAGCCAGTGCAAAATGCTTTCATCCCACAAGGGAATTCAATTAGCCAGAACAAAACAGGAAGTGGAGTCCCACAAGACTAGCTAGCACAGATGAAGAATGGCTGCCCTGAAAAGGCAAGCCAGTGGCTGGGAAGAGTGGAATGGCTCGAGGGAGTTGCTTAGCCCACATTTTAAAGGTTTATCGCCAGATCTTTATCCTTATGACCAGGCTTACTAAGACAAAAGGAAGGTTGGGTTTTCTAGCTTTACTCCTGGATAACCCAGAGCAGGGTCATGCTTAACCCTCCAAGGGAAGATTCTAGATCATAAGAAATACAGAATAAGTTATTTTTGAATGAGCTTAGAGGATCAACTTCTTTCTTATTTAAAAGTCACGGAGTCTCTGCCTGCCAACTGCCAAATCTTCAAAGATGTGTTCTCCACCATGGTATGTGTGTATGTGTGCATGTGGGTGTGTGTATATATACACACAATTTATCTATATAAATCTGTATCTATATATGTATTTAGATTTTATATGTATATAGAAAAATCTTTTTTAACATATCACTGTTTCTAACACAACATGATTTAAATCTGGTTTTCCAGATGAACAACTGGAAAAATGTTCACTCAATCTGTTCAGTGAACTAGAGTCAGCTTGCACTGCTTCTTGACTCTGTGGTGTAATGAGTCTGTATGGATTTTTCTCTTGCATTTATGAAGATCTAGACAATCCTAGGAACCAAGCCATTAAGATTAAAAAGAAAAACTAAGACTTTACCCCTAAGACTTGGGTAAAGGATTCACCAGGAAGCAACTGAATGAGCAGTGTGAACTGTAAGTTCAAATAGAAGGTGACCATATAATTTACCTTCCAGATTGGGACAATTCTAAGAGTGAAAGGCAGTGTCATCAATAATGTCACCAAGGCAACAAACATACTTCATGGGTATCCATCTAGGGCAAACCAAGACGTAAGATCACCTTATTCAAAGATGATTTATAAACACCACATAAAGCTTATTTAAACAGTGCATGTATCTGAAGAAGAAAACTGTTCATTATAAGAAGTAACCAAAGCAGAAAGATAGCAGTTTATAGCAGACAGAACTTAGCAATTTGACAAAGCTTTGCTTTGAAACTGGCTCTCTTCCCTAACTAGCTGTGTGACCTTAAAACCTCTAATTTCTCATTTGGAAAGTGAGAATAAAATACCTTGAAAAGCTGTCAACAGAATTCAATAAGATAAAATATGTGAACTGTCTAGCACATGGCCTGGATAGAAATAATGCATAATAACTTTTATGTCTCACTGTTAGGGACATGCAGATCCTACTTCGAATCTATTTCATTCCATTATTCCTTGGTTTTAAATCAACAACTACTAAAATTACACTGGAAAATGAATTTCCAGCAAAGCTTTTCCTAGTAACTGACAGCTGGCAGATTGCATCGTGGCTCCATGTGAATTTTTGTGAGACCTGTCTTGAGATAGAAGTCTTTGATCCAAATGTTTTTGTTTTCACTTTTGAAGTAACATGTGATGATACAAGTAACACCTCAAGCCATGGTGTCAAGCCAAGGCTTAGACTGGAAGCAGAGATATCCATCCCTAAAGAAACCTCTCAGTTCAGAGAAGGTGTTTGGTGAGCAATGCATGGTTCATGAATCTCATCATGCGTGTCTTCACACAGGGTGCTGACATTGTGGTAGTAGTCCAAATACATGTTACGGTAGACGCAGAAAGTAAAGGTTTTATCACAAAAATTCAATTTATATTCACTCATTTAGCTTCATAAAAGCTCCCCAAATGGCCAAGGAGTCCCTAACAGTGGATGGCCCATGTTCCAAGTCAATGCTGTGCTTCCTCCACCTCTCCTTTCCCCAACTCAAGGGTCTTGCTGGTGGATACTTTATGTGCAAATCTCTTGTAAAAGCAAATCTGTGGGACTTCCTTGGTGGTCCAGTGGTTAAGATTTTTCCTTCTAATTCAGGGGATCCCATGGGACCTATGACCAAAAACCCAAAACATAAAACAGAAGCAATATTGTAACAAATTCAATGACTTTAAAAATGATCTACTTTAAAAAAAAAAAAAAAGCAAACCTGTGACTCTTACATTGGAATTGCATCCCAATACTTCCTCTCACACAATGGAAAAAAAATCTGGAGAAACATTTGACCCCAAGGGTCGAGTCTTATTACTAAAGTTAGACTCATAGTCTGGAATGATGTTGGAAGTGAAAAAATTTATTTATTATTCAATAAGTGCTTATAAAATGCCCATGACATGCCAGCATCATAGTAGGTCCCGAGAAGACCAGATGAAGTGATTCAATCCTGACATTTAGGAAGTTTAAGGATGTAGGAGAGAAAGCAGCAATTCATTACAATACACCAAAGGATGGGCTGAATGGATAAGGAACAAACTGAATCGCATAGAGGAAGAAGCACCCACGTAGACATGGGGACGAAGGGGAGGTTGCAAAGGGAGGGCGATGTTTGAACTGGGATTTAAAGATCGAATTTAGGGACGTTCCTGGGGGTCCGCGGTAAAGAGTCTGCCTTCCAATGCAGAGGATACAAGTTCAATCCCTGGTCAGGGAACTGGAATTCCACAGGCCATGAGCGGAGCAATTACGTCCACAGGGTGAGACCTGATGTAGACCACAATAAAATTAAATAAATAACTAAAATAAAGATTGAGTTTGCAAATTGGCCAAGATGGAGGAAGAAGAAACAGGGCATGCAAAGGTAGGAGGAGGCTGGGCACAGTGTAGTAGGCTATGGATGTGACAAGCATCACTGTGGCCCAGCCAGTGCAGGGCAATGGGAGCCCAGGAGGCTGGCGTGGAGTGACGACCTGGTCCCAGGGCACTCTCTGGTTCTTATCAAGGCGTGCAAGTGTCTTTTTCCCAGAAGTGTAGTTTTCTGACAGTGTCCTGGGTCTGCACCGACACTCTACCGCCCACCCTTCCCTCTCCTGCTCAGACCACACCATCTTTCACCGGCTATTTTAAAAGTCTTTGTTGCATTTGCTACAACATTACCTCTGTTTTACATTTTGAATTTTTGGCCGAGAGATATGTGGGAATCTTAGCTCCCTGACCACTGCACCTACACCTCCCACATTGGAAGGCAAAGTCTGAACTATCAGACCCCCAGGGAAGTCCTCACTTTATTTTCAGAATTACATTCTGTTGATCTCAAAACTCTTCAGGGGCTCTGTGCTTTACTCAGAGGACCAGTGGATCTGAGTCGGCACAACGACCCTCCATGTCCAGGTGGCTTCTTGGGTCCCTGTGTCTCTCTGACCTTGCCCCATGCCCTCACCTACTCAGCGCCAGCCACACCGGCCTCCCAGCTTTGGGACCTCAGTGTGTTGACACTCCATCCCCCAGGCCTGGGGGGCCTAGGTGACCCTCTTTGTCACTTCCTAGGTCTCCAACCAGAGATCTAGCTACTAGAGAAGCTATCTTTGGCCACATTATGCTAAGTGACACATGCACCCTCACCCCAGCTTTCCTAGTCTCCTACTGTGCCTCAGTTTTCTTCTCGTCATCCGATATTATGTGCATTCCCTTATTTTTTGTTTTCTCACCTTTCTGCTACATGTCTACCATTACAAGATTGTGAGCCCTAGGACAGCAAGGGCCTAGGGTTATCTTTGCTCTCCTTATTCCCACTGCCTAGGACAGGGTGGCTCTTGCAGAGCTGGCACTCAGCCAGCAGGTACCCACGAGTGAGTGGACAAAGTCACTCACTTTGGGGGCAGGCCAGGCCGGTGAACTTCAGTGCGTTATTCCACGCTTCCATCTGTTGTATATATCAGGACTTCTCACAAGCCTCAAGGCAAATAGGAGTCCCCTGCTTTAAAAGGAGGGAAGGAAGGGAGGAAGGAGGGAAGGAAGGGGAGGCAGAAAGGATGAAAGAAGGAGTGTGTAGAGTGAGAAAAGAAAGAAAGAGGGAAGAGAGGAAGGAAGGAAGGAACCTACTATGCTGGCCCTGAAGAATTTAGTATGATATAGCACTTGATGTTACAACGATCACAACTTGCTGATGAGATAGAGGTTTTCAGGCTAAAAGTTAGAAGAGCAGGTAAGGAGGGTCCCAAATGGGCCAAATGGAGAAGCTGAGAGTGTGTTATTCAAGCCCAAGCTATGAGAGGAGAGGAAATGGAGAACAAGAGAGAGAGGGGTTTAGGAGGGTTCTTCTCCCTGTCTGGGCTCAGGTGTGACCAAGTCCAGAGAAGAGGATTCTAAAGACTCTGCCCCATTTCTGGCTTAAATAACTTGCCTGAAAGGTGACAGCCTCGATGGTGACAGGGAGGAGATGCAGGGAACTGTCTGGAGCCAGTTCAGGGTAAAGAGCCTGGGGGAGGTCCAGGTGACCAGGTCCATCTCAGCAGTTGGACTCAAGGTAAGCTCAAAAGAGATACAGAGTCATCAGCATTTACAAGGGAGAGGAAGGCATGACCCAGAGTGAGATTACTCAAGTGTGTGGAGTATATAGCACGTGAAAAGGCATAGGAATCCCAGCAAGCCTGTGATAAGAGCCTGACCACCTCAGCTTTCGTCCTGGCTCCATAGTTTATTGGCTGCCTCATTCTATTCTGCTTATTAAACCTTGCAGGAGCTTCCCTTGTGGCTCAGACAATAAAGAATCTGCCTGCAATGTGGGTTCAATTCCTGGTTTGGGACGATCTCCTGCAATAGAAAATGGCAACCAACTCCAGTATTCTTCTGCAAAATCTCATGGACAGAGGAGCCTGGAGGGCTACAGTCTATGGGGTCCCAAAGAGTCAGACACAACTAACACACACACACACACACACACACACACACCTTTCAGAGCCTCAGCTTTCTCCTCTGCTAACTTCAGCTAATAACAATAACTACTTCACAGCATAGCTGTGAAATTTAAGAGAGAATGATGTATAGTATCTAGAACATGTTAATAAATATTGCTAAGAACCCTACCATCTGTGATAACCACATCAGATACAATGAAGCCAAGAAAGTTGACAGTTCATAGAAAGGATAAAGCCACCAAATTTCAGGAAGAAAAGCATTTCAGGAAAGGAATGAGTGGTCAGTGGTGTGAAAGGTCACTGACCAAAGAAGGGAAATATTAAAAAGTGCTGGTCAGCTGTGGCAACTAAGATCTGCAGTGACTCCACCAAAGTCAGTGTAGACAGATGGGCGGGCATTAAAACCAGAGAGAGTGAGTGGGATGAAGCCAGAAGGAAGGAAGGAAGGCAGACTCGGTTCTACATCAGGATTCTTTTCTCTCTAGCTGGGTGAGCTTAGTGAAGTTACTTAACCTCTCTGTGTCTTAGTGCCCTTACGGATAAAGTGGAAACCAACAAACGAAAAATGCTTCTGACGGTATCTTGCCAAGGTCAGGTGGCTAATTAAATGCTAGGTCTCTTCTCTTTTCCTCATGGTGAAAATACAAAAAGGACCCAGACGTCGTGTTTGATGCTGCCTCAAATTCTTCAGCACAAAGATGCTCTCATGGCATAAGGAGTAAGTATGCTCAAAGGGAACATAAAATAAATTATAATTTGCATATGGTATTCAGATCATCACTTAAATCATCGTGTTCTAAGGTTTTTTTTCTTCCGTTATATCAGATTTCCTCACTTAACAATT
>SJYX01018337.1:29578-131773 GCA_006410675.1 Oreotragus oreotragus | reverse complement strand
CTTGAGAGTCCCTTGGACTGCAAGGAGATTCAACCAGTCCATTCTGAAGGAGATCAGCCCTGGGATTTCTTTGGAAGGAATGATGCTAAAGCTGAAACTCCAGTACTTTGGCCACCTCATGCGAAGAGTTGACTCATTGGAAAAGACTCTGATGCTGGGAGGGACTGGGGGCAGGAGGAGAAGGGGACGACCGAGGATGAGATGGCTGGATGGCATTACCAACTCAATGGATGTGAGTCTGAGTGAACTCCGGGAGATGGTGATGAACAGGGAGGCCTGGCATGCTGCGATTCATGGGGTCGCAGAGTCAGACAGGACTAAGTGACTGAACTGAACTGAACTGAACTGAACCGCATTTCACCCATTTTTAATATTTGACAGAGGGGAGAAGCATTGTCAGTATTTATATTTCCCTCTCTCTAATTTCAGCCCTAGGAATTATTAATGCACAAATTAACAATGCAGTTTGTACCACCCACCACAGAGAAAGATGTTAAAATTTGTAATTGGACCTAGAAATGCCATTGACTTAACTTATTCTAAGTATTTCTTGAGACAAGCCTATAACTTCAGCTTTATTGTTTCCCTTGTGTTATAATCAAATTTGGGTAAAACCAAACCACAGGCATCTTGAAACAAGAAAAAGTATTTTAGAATGCTGGCCTGAAAAGAAACTCCCAAAATCATTTAGTAAAAGATCTTTTGTCTTTGAGACACAGAATTAGATGCTTAGAGATATGGAGAAATTTGACCAAGGTTATATATTTCTTTGGTGTCATGTTGCAAATCAGAACACACAAATTCTATCCATTCATTAATAAATGTTAGTTTAAAAATTCCATGTGCTAGGCCTTTACAAAACATTTTTTCAAGAGAAAGGAAAATATATAATTCCTGGACTCACGTTGCTTTCTAGAAAGGAGACCAATATGCAAAGAATTACATTTTCAGAAATACAGGCTTCAGTCAAATAAATTTCAGTAATTTAATTGGCCAGGGCTTGCATGAGGAGTGGCACAGAAAGAAGAATATTCTGGGTCACAGTGGTTATGCCTCTTGATCTGTAAATCACAATAAAAATGGTGTGTTTCTGACCCAAACAGTGGTGATGGTGGCTTATTCTCATTCCAAACCTCTTTGGGGTGCTGGTGTTTATAATTTGTAACTATTTACTTTCATTTCAAAACTTATTATTTGAAACCCTCCAAAGGCTCTCCTGATAGCATATTGATGGCATCATGACTCACTTCAAAGTGATCAAGGGAGTTGGCAGCAATCACATTCTCCAGGTTATAAAGGTGTTGGTTTGACCTCAGTCCCAGAGCAAAGAGTTCAAAGAAAACATGGCCCCTGCGGTCCTGAACTGGAACATCTGCAGGTTGGTAGAGACAGGAAGTCAAAATCAACTGTGGAAACACCTGGTAGGTTAGGACTACACTGAAATCACCATCTCGCTACTGAAGAGTACATATCCTAAAACTGGAGGTGGGGGGGTGGGGAGGATGAGAACCCCAGCTGTGCTCCTGTGCAGCAGATCCACAGCTCCAGTGCTTCCGTCTCCCTCTGAAACCCAGATTCCTCTGCCATTGCGATGGCTCTGCGGTGCCTGGCAGGTGTGTGCACCTCCTAAATCAAGCCACCCAGAATCCGTCCCAGCAGGTTGTCTCCTCACAGTAGCCTCATTGTCTGGAGGGGACCTGCTGTGTATTGACAGAGCCTCTGAAAACATAGCTGTTTGTCTCCAACTTCATCATGAAGCTGTCATGTAGTAAATCTTAAGCCAAAAACCTGTTAGTGCCCCAGAGAGGTTACAGGAAAGAACTTTTTGATGTAAATTCAAGCTTCATTTGTCAGGAGTGGGGCCGTGGAAAGACACTGGTCCAGGGTCATGGTAGGTGTGAGGAATCACTTACCCACTGTGAAGACACAGGGACCTTGGTTGTGGTCAACTTCCTGGGGCATTTAGCCAAATAGCCCTAGGTCCTTGCCTTTGTGCTGGAACAGACAGGGTCTAAGGTTTCGAGATGTTTCTTGAGGTTGTAGACCACATTGGCCCATAGTCTTGTTCAACAAATCTCCTGTGCAAAGGAATGTTGCGACAGCTGTCAGGTTAAGAGTAAGAAGTAGGGGTGAAAGGCCTATTCTCTCGCTAGTACTTTCCAGGATTCGTCCTCTTCAGGGAGATTTCTGGGGTGAGCACCCTAGGGACTTTTACGGTTCCACACGGTTGTGGCAGTAGGTCCAAAAATGCCGAAGTCAATAAGAAAGCATAAAAGAGACAGAGAAGCAGGAATTAGGCAGTGCCTCTCAAGTGCAAAGGAGGTGAGAAACTGAGGCTTGCCGAAATCTCCTGCTAGTTGCACCAAAGATGTGTTATTGCAGGGTATGTTCCTGTCCCATTGCTGAAATCTCCTGCTGGCTCCACCAGAGATGTGTTATTGCAGGGTATGTTCCTGTCTCTTGACAGGAGCTCAAGAGAGCCAAGAGAGGATTTATTTAAGTGACAGTACACTCTCAAGGGGAGAGTTGGCACTCTCAGTGAGAATATTTGCTTTACTTCACATCTGAGGCACAGGACGCTCAGAGAAGGGACATTAAAATGCCAGTGAGGCATTACTGGCAGACGCTCGCTAATAATGGGAGCTATGTAGCAACGAAATGAACTGCATTGCATTGTAAGATATGGGTCTTCATTAAACGTACTCAAACAGTAGTTGAGTTGATGCTTTTGAACTGTGCTGTTGGAGAAGACTCTTGAGAGTCCCTTGGAATGCAAGGGGATCCAACCAGTCCATCCTAAAGGAGACCAGTTCTGAATATTCATTGGAAGGACTGATGCTGTGGCTGAAACTCCCAATACTTTGGCTTCCTGATGCAAAGAGCTGACTCATTGGAAAAGACCCTGATGCTGGGAAAGATTGAAGGCAGGGGGAGAAGGGGATGACGGAGGATGAGATAGTTGGATGGCATCACCAACTTGATGGACATGAATTTGAACAAGCTCCGGGAGTTGGTGATGGACAGGGAAGCCTGGTGTGCTGCAGTCCATGGGGTCACAAAGAGTCGGACAGGAATGACTGAACTGAAACAAACCGAACTGAAGCAATAGTTGGATGTTGATGGTGGTAATGATGATGTGATCACAGTGAGAACACTGGTATCATAACCTCCAAGGAAACTGCTGTTGGATGCTTATTGATTTTCATGAACTGTATCAACTGACCTTCTCCACAGACATATGAATTGATAGTACCAGTCCTTTCATTTTACAGGCTAGAGGAAAAGGGAACAGTATGGTCAAGTAGTGAAAGTGAAAGTAGTGAAAATCACTAGGTCATGTCCGACTCTTTGCAACCCCATGGACTACACAGTCCATGGCATACTCCATGCAGGAAAGCTGCAGTGGATGTCTCTTCCCTTCTCCAGGGCATCCCCGACCCGAGGATCCAGCCCAGGTCTCCCACACTGTGGGTGGATTCTTTACCAGCTGGGCCAACAGGGGGTCCTTTTATAGGTCACACAGCTAGGACTGTGTTGGAAGAATCTGGACCCAGGTCTGCTCACACCTAGAACTTATGCTCTTAACTGTGCTCTGTTGCTAATTGCAGCAGTTATAGATGAGTTTCCATTTCATTCATTCATTTCATTTCACTCAGTTATAAGTGAATTTCTTCTGTGATGTGTGTGATTGAATCAGAAGGCTCTAGAATACCTTTTATATTCTCCAATTCTGTTTCCATGAAAAGATTTTTCATAAAAGGCAAATGTTGTGACCTTGCATTATTTTAATCTCTAAGAAATCAATGTAACATTCCCTTTGTGAATTAGGATTGGCATACAATTTGAATATAATATGTGTAATTGACATTGTCATCATCTGGGTTTCCAGGAAACTAAACCCCTTTCTTAATCCCAGAGACCCCCTTTGCATAAGTCTAGGCTTCATCATGAAAATTCTGAAAGAGATGGGAATACCAGACCACCTGACCTACCTCTTGAGAAACCTACATGCAAATCAGGAAGCAACAATTAGAACTGGACATGGAACAGCACTGGTTCCTAATAGGAAAAGGAGTATGTCGAGGCTTTATATTGTTACCCTGCTTATTTAATTTCTATGCAGAGTACATCATGAGAAACACTGGGCTGGAAGAAGCACAAGCTGGAATCAAGATTGCCGGGAGAAATATCAGTAACCTCAGATATGCAGATAATACCACCCTTATGGCAGAAAGTGAAGAGGAACTAAAAAGCCTCTTGATGAAAGTGAAAGAGGAGAGTGAAAAAGTTGGCTTAAAGCTCAACCTTCAGAAAACGAAGATCATGGCATCTGGTCCCGTCACTTCATGGGAAATAGATGGAGAAACAGTGGAAACAGCGTCAGACTTTATTTTGGGGGGGGCTCCAAAAACACTGCAGATGGTGATTGCAGCCAGGAAATTAAAAGATGCTTACTGCTTGGAAGGACAGTTATGACTAACCTAGATAGTATATTAAAAAGCAGAGACATTATATTGCCAACAAAGGTCTGTCTAGTCAAGGTTATGGTTTTTCCAGTGGTCATGTATGGATGTGAGAGTGGACTATAAAGAAAGCTGAGCGCCAAAGAATTGATGCTTTTGAACTGTGGTGTTGGAGAAGACTCTTGAGAGTCCCTTGGACTGCAAGGAGATCCAACCAGTCCATCCTAAAGGAAATCAGTCCTGAGTGTTCATTGGAAGGACTGATGCTGAGGCTGAAACTACAATACTTTGGCCACCTCATGTGAAGACTTGACTCATTGGAAAAGACCCTGATGCTGGGAGGGACTGGGGGCAGGAGAAGAAGGGGACGACAGAGGATGAGATGGCTGGATGGCACCACCGACACAATGGACACGGGTTTGGGTAAACTCCGGGAGTTGGTGATGGACAGAGAAGCCTGGCGTGCTGCGGCTCATGGGGTCGCAAAGAGTCAGACACAATTGAGCGACTGAACTGAACTGAACTGAGGCTTCATCACTCAAACAGAAAATGGTAAATGTTGGAGACTCAGTCAATTAGATACTCTCACCCAGGACCCTGAATCATGGAAAATTATAAAATGATTTCTTACAAGGAAGAAGAGATGAGAACCATTCACAGTGATGGTGATGCCTGGAGATAGCAGTCAGAGAAGGCAGCCTGTGCAGACCAGTCCTACTAAAAGTTGATGTCCTTTCTGCTCCTTGTGTGTGTGTGCTAAGTCGCTTCAGTCTCTGTCTGACTCTATGCTACCTTGTGGACTGCAGCCCATGGGGCTCCTCTGTCCATGAGGTTCTCCAGGCAAGAATGCCAGAGCGGGTTGCCATGACCTTCTCCAGGGGATCTTCCCGATCCAGGAATCGAACTGGAGTCTCTTAAGTCTACCTGCTCTGACAGGTGGGTCTTTACAACTACAGCCACCTGGGAAGCCCTTTCTGCTCCTTGCCCCTCTTCCGTTTTGCCAGCCTGAGTGAGCAGCCTCTCATCAATTCTGTGAACCCTAAAACACTTCCAGTATATCTTATTTCTGCTTAAGTCATCAGCTAGTTCCATTGCCTGCAGCTGAGAACCCTGACTGACTTCCCACTTCTAACATTAATACAGTGACCCCTATAGCTACTGATGTTTTCCAGCATCAGAGAGCTTATTTGGGCTTATCTCTAGTAAATTATGTTTAAAAATATTAGTGTAATTAATTATGACTTTCTAGTGTCTTACAAAGAACTTTAATGAGAAATTTGCTGACCTAACATCACTATCATTTTTCTGTACATATCAAGATAAATATTATAATTTTTCTTCACTTACTGAATGATTATTACTATTTTCAGTCTATTGAAGAGTGTGAGACTAAAATTATACAAGCAAAAGACCAAGATATCCTTTTTTTCCCTGTGATATTAGACTGTGGATTTCGGAGAATGCAAGAATTTCCACTGTGCTTCCCTGGGGACCTATACGCTGGAGAGTCTGCTTGCAGTGCGGGAGACTTGAGTTCGATCTCCAGTCAGGGGGGCTTCCCTGGAATGGGGAGAGGTGATCCACTCCAGTGTTCTTGCCTGGAGAATTCCATGGATGGAGGAGTCTGGTGGACTTCAGTCCATGGGGTCACAAAGAGTTTGGACACAACTGAGTGACTAACACTTTTTTTTTTTCCCCAAGAGTTTCCTACTACATTTAAAGATTTTATGGATGTGAGAGATAGTATAATATGATGTTGCTGTAGTACAGACTGTGAGCTCTGGAGCCACAACCAAGCCTAAATTTGGATGAATCTCTGCTCTACCTACAGTGTGTAATCTTAGGCAGGTTACTTAACTTATCTGTGTCTCCATTTTCCCGATTAATAAATAGCAATAATCATAGAGATTATTTTAATAATCTTACTTCTAAGAAATGTAAGGAGTCAAAATTTTCATAATTTTTCATCAACACCTCAGACAAAGAAATATATATATACACTTAATATATAAAACTAATGCTTAGAAATAATTACTTATTTCTGTTAAGGAAGAAGCAAGCTTCAAAAGTTGTCTCTAAAGCTTTGTAGTAGCCTGTTTTCATTAATTAATAGACTGAAAGTATACGCATGTCAAACCAGGGTTTAATATTAGTTTGGTGTTCTTAACTAAAGACCTTATTTGAACTTCACCAGTTTCTCTGCTAATGTCCTCTTTTTTTCTATTTCAGGCTAAATAAGGTATATTTGGAAACCTTCTGTACTGTTTTTGCAAGTTTCCTCTAGGTCTAAAATTAGTTCATAATAAAGTCACTTTCAGTACAGAAAAGAAGCAAAAGACCATAAGATTAGAAGAGTAAAAATTGTTTTCTTTTTTCCCCTAAAGAAATATGCTGAATAAAAGCAATGACTTGGAACAAAAAAAGAAAAAGAGTAAGAAGTAGGGGTGAGAATGAAGTTATCTAGTTTTCTCCTCCATTAGAATCAGTCTTTCCTCGGGGAAGCAATAAAAAAAATCACAATATGTGTATTTTGTTATGTGTAGGACCAGTGATACATCATCCTTTTAAAATTAACAGTAGAAGCCTTTACAACTATGCTGCTGCTGCTGCTGAGTCGCTTCAGTCGTGTCCGACTCTGTGCGATCCCAGAGACGGCAGCCCACCGGGCTCCCCCGTCCCTGGGATTCTCCAGGCAAGAACACCACTGGAGTGGGTTGCCATTTCCTTCTCCAGTACATGAAAGTGAAGAGTGAAAGTGAAGTCCCTCACTTTCAGAATAATTAAAGGTTAACTGTGTCACCAAGAGTAGGACATGACTTCACTTTCACTTTTCACTTTCACGCACTGGAGACGGAAACGGCAACCCACTCCAGTGGTGTTCTTGCCTGGAGAATCCCAGGGACGGGGGAGCCTGGTGGGCTGCCATCTATGGGATCACACAGAGTTGGACGTGACTGAGGCGACTTAGCAGCAGCAGCTGCAGCAGTGCTCATCTCATATGGATGCCTTTTAGGAGACCTGAGACATTTGATTGGCTGCCCCAGATACAGACCATCTCCTGGACAGAGGAATGTTCCCACAAGTAGGTATCAAGTCTATGTCATTAGAGAAAAGCCCACACACCTGAAAGAGCGGTGGAACTTCTGCCTGTTCAGGACCTTATTCTGGGACACAGGGTGTCTTGCTTTCTCTCCTTAGATATCATCTATTCCCTCTTTGTCATTTTACAAACAAGGAAACGGAAGCTAAGAGGAGTGGGCTGACTTCACTCGCAGAAACAGAGCTGGAACGGAAGGACCCTCCAGGCCTCCAGACCTTTGCTCCAAAGCTTTTCCTCTGTGACAGTCATCCACCTAGGGGCATGGTTGGGTCCATGAGAGTGTGAAAAGTGAAAGTGTTAGTCACTCAGTCGTGACTCTTTGTGACCCCATAGACTGTAGTCCATCAGGGTCCTCTGTCCGTGGAATTCTCCAAGCAATTCTACTGGAGTGGGTCGCCATGCCCTTCTCCAGGGCATCTACCTGACCCAGGGGTCAAACCTGTGTCTCCTGAACTACAGGCAAATTCTGTACCATCTGAGCCACCAGGGAAGCCCTAACCAACTCCATTTTCAACAGCGTTGGTAAAAAACTTAACGCAGAGGAAGCTAAGCACTGTAGAAAAGTGCTGAGGAGTAACATTCTACCCTTAGTTTAATTTAGAATAAATGTATTGTGGTCTTGCTGACCCTCTGCAGGATCGGCCTGTTTCATGGGAAGGACAGGGACTGGGGAAGCAGGGTTATGTGAACACGTGTACGTGCACAGGCCAGGGAAAGAGTGGGCAGGATGGGAGACAGACCAAAAGCACCGGAGGGGCCTTGGCTCATCGGATCTGCTTTTCTCCGCCTCCCACGGTGCCCAACAGGCGGAAAGAAGGTCTGAGCCTTTGCTGGTGTTTACTTTCCTCCAGACTCTTTTAGTTTCCTGTCTTCCTCCTCCTCTGTTTATTCAGGTTGGGTCCATGCCTGGGAGATGAGAGTGGGCGGAAATCCAGAACCAGGAGCTGGGGCCTCGGGGCCTCCCCTGAGACTTCCGGAACCGGGTGGGGCATCTTCCCGTCTGCCAAGCTTTCCATGGAGGCTGTAGAGAGTGACTACAGAGTCCAGCGTGAGCTTAACCACGCTTTCCTCCAGCTCTTGTGCCTGTTCCTTTTGACGAGAAGCACATGGTGGAAAGGTGTTGCAAGGGGAACTATTTTAAAATCTGGCATGGGAAAGTTGCCCCGTTGACACGTCCTGACCACTGACAAAGCAGGAAGATCCCTGTATGAGCTCATCCTGACGTTTTCCAGTTGTGCACAAGATGTATCCTGGTCTCAAAGGCCATGGGCCCAGTCTTTTCTGTGGTCAGAAGAATAACTAGGGTACCTTCTTGTAACCGTGGAGTTTAAAGAGAAACATTTCCTTATGCTAAACTCCCTGTTCAATACTTTTACATGTATTACCTCATTTTATTCACATAGAAAATCTTGGGGACCTGAACTTCATTATGTTCAGAATCAGTGCTTGAATGTGTGTCTGTCTACACATTCTTCATCAATAAAATGCCATCCTTCCAGTGTGAGTGACACAACAATAAAGTGTGATTGGGTAAGTGGGTCCAGCATCCACCATGTACCTAGAGAGGGGCCCTAAAGCAAGTCACATAATCACTATTTATGTCAATGTCCTCAGCAAATAATAAGGAATAATAACAATGACCAGTACCTACCTCATGGGGTAGTTTTGTGAACTAAGTGAAATATTTTAAATACAAATGTTCATTAAGCAAATATAAGGAGAAAGGGATTTGGGGGTTTGCTTTTCGCATATGTAAAGATATTAGAAATGGATGAACTACATATAAGCTATGTTTTTGCAAGTTCATATAGTAAAATCAAAGGCTAATTTTATCCCAACATGAATACAAATGTAATCTCCTATGGCCAGCCTCTTATGAACCCCTTGATTACTTGACTCAGGGGTTCTCAGCCCAATTACATCTGATGTCCCTTTTATATTAAGTATGTTAAACCATTCCATTTGTTATCCTAAAGCAGAATTCATAAATAATATAACCTACCTATAGACATAATTTTAAAAATCATATGACATCCTTCTTGTAATAATGGAAAGAGGAAATCCAAGGAGAGTGTTTCGATATATAATACTCAAACATGACTAGAAGACAGCAGGTAATACTCAGATACCTGCTGTTCCACATATAATCACCAGAATCTACCGACCACAAATGCAAACTGATATGAGAACATTTTATTTTGATTCAAACAATGTAATGACACTGCTGTTAGCGATGTATTTTCTAAAATGATGAACAACTTTTGGTGAAGTTCCAAGTACAATAAAGGGCTGCTTTCTGTCAATTTATGGAACTGATACTTTATTGAAAATTCAGAGAGCTTTAAAACAGGGCAAAAAACAAATGTTCAGTGTTTTACAGAATATAGACTCCCAAGTTTATAGATTTAGGTTCAGATCATTCTAAGCAGGGTTGTCTGAAAATGAAGTGTGAAATGGGATAATTCTTCAATGTGTGTGGTTTGTCCAGTACATGGCAGGATGTCCTTGGCCCCATCCATCAAATCCCCATTATCATGATGATCAAAAACACACTGGTGGACTCCCAGATACCCAGGGGTGGCAGCCCCTCCTCTGCCCCACCAGTGCCAAGAACATCCACTCCGTATGCTTCCTTACCTTGTAGGGCTCACCATTTTGCCAGAATGCAACTCTCTCTCTGGATTATCCAAAATCTTTCTCCTTCATTCTTTCTCTCTCTTATCTTTTATAATCTGATGCTTCAACATAACTAAATTTATCTTTCTCTCGTGACCTAAATTACTTACCCTAACTGGACTATCTCTGAACTATTTGCTTCCAACCTAGAGCCCTACAGATGTTCTTAAGAGTTGACAAGACATGGAACTAGTTCTTTTAGAACTAGAAAGTAACATGGAAGTCATTTAGTTCAACGCTACGGACAATCAAGCTGAAGCTTAAATATGGGTGGTAACTTATCCAAGGGCCCACAACCAATGTCTGGTAATTCAGGTCAAGAACCTGCACCAGTCTCACCATCCCCATACCACCCTCTGTCGTTATCAATTAACCAGTAAACCAGGCAGCAAACTCATATGCAGGTCATCTGTTAGGCACCCTGTTAGGGATGTTTTAGATTTCCTGAGTGCAAAGTACGATTATAAAGACGAGAAATGGCGATGAAAACCAAGGATTGTTTAACAAAGTTTATGTCTCGTATTCCAATTTTGTTCACGACTTTGTCCTCCATGTTTTAGGACATGAGTAGCTGTAACATTAGCCTATAGTTCCTCTGGTACTGAGCTAAGGCATTATTATTTACAAGGTAAAGCAAAAGAAAAAATGTGCCTTACAAAGACATGCAACATACAGACAATTGTATAAAGGTAGAATGTGTTGGAAGGAAGAGAATCCGGAAGTGATAATATAGGCGGGTATTATAATATTTCAAGAAGGCGAGACCCGGAATCAACTTGGAGGCAGTGGAAGTGTTAAGAGGAGGAAACAAGAGATGAAAGACATCCTGGATAGAGAATCTCAGGAAAATGAAAACTGATTAGATGCAATGATGATTGGAAAAGGAAATTTCAACATTGATCCTCAAGTTTCCAGTCTACAGAATAGGGAGAAAGGTGGTACCATGAATAAAGATTGAAAGGAGATAGGGGTACCAGAAAATCAGAAAGAAGGAAGTTGGAGGGAGAAGGGCTGGTGGTTGGGAAATGATGACTCAACACAAAGAGTGCTCAACTCAGATGGCAACTGAACACATGAAGCCTGTGCCCAGACAGATAAGGGGAATGTGCGTCTGATCTTCAGCCTGTAGTCATGAAGCTAGACGGGGATGCGAACGACACAGACAAAGGAGGAGAGTTAGACCACCTAGGAGGAGAGGATGGACTGGAAAGTAAAAGTCAACAGTCTGAGCCTAATGAATAGCTAACAAGATTTGGGGTGAAAAGAAAAGGAGATGTCAAATGAAACTTCTAAAGGAGGAGGTGAGGGGAGAGGAATTAAGGGAGGAAACAGAATTGAGCAGATCTCCGGAAGCTGCGGGCGGAGAAATTCTCAACAAGCCTGGCTCACAGAGTGGCTGAGGACGTGGGGGATCACAGGGTGGGGAGGATGCTGCTCAGAGCACAGGTAGAGCCTGGCGGAAATGGGGCGAAAGGGCAGGGCCCTCTGCCTGCGAAAAGACCAAAGAAGGAGACGCTGGATAAAGCGTGGATGGAGATAAATCAAGCCTCTGCAGGGAGGAGGATCCCGGGTCCTATGTGTGCATGTAAGCAAGAAGCGCCTCTTAGGATGGAACTCACAGGCCCAGACTCACACCTAGTCCTGTTACCTCCAGAAAACCTAATGCCAAGCTGCCCATGACGGTCTTTACTGTCACCCAGGTGAGCAGCTCCATAGAGGTGGGACCAAGCTCCCTGAGGATGTAAAACTTGAATGGTGCCCAAGGGCAGAGTTGGGAGGATGATCAGTGTTCACATTGGAATCCTGAGAACTTGAGCTAGAAAAGGAAGCCTGTGAACCAGATGCAGGAGTCATTCAGGAAAGAAGGAAAGTGTTACAGATTCTGGTGTATGAAGCTCAACTTGGAAGGGTTGTTGGGTAAAGGTCATGAAGTGATGGTTGGGGGAAGTGGTGGGATGCACGGATGTTCTGTTCAGGGAAAGGAATGAGAGATGTGCTAGAGACGGTTACAAGATAAATGGAGTCTTCAGAGTAAAGCTGGAGAGTTTACTTAAAGCTAGGAAGTGGAAGGATGCATAGAAAATCATCTGGGGAGCTCTGGGCATTTCGTTTTGTTTTTAATATAGAGAGTCCCAAGGGATAGGGTGCATAGTTTCAAGTTAGAGATCAGACAAGATGTTCGAGCTATCCGGAAAGAGATAGATATAAGGGCTAAAGTGGAAGGAGAATGAAATTTGAGATTTAAAACTATTATTTTAATGACAAGGGCTTGGAACAAAGAGGGACGGGGGAGCCCGGTGGGCTGCCATCTATGGGGTCACACAGAGTCGGACACGACTGAAGTGACTTAGCAGCAGCAATTAGAAAGTAGTCAATGCAGGAACTGTCGGTTTTGCATGATGACCACTAGGAGGAGCTCCAGCTTACTCCTCACCTAGAGGTNACGGGGGAGCCCGGTGGGCTGCCATCTATGGGGTCACACAGAGTCGGACACGACTGAAGTGACTTAGCAGCAGCAATTAGAAAGTAGTCAATGCAGGAACTGTCGGTTTTGCATGATGACCACTAGGAGGAGCTCCAGCTTACTCCTCACCTAGAGGTTAAGCACACAGGTTCAAATTCTCAGTGTACTTCCTGGATGGGGGGTTTGGACCATCTGCTAGATAACAAAGTGGAGATCATGATAGTTGTTCAGAGAATAGTCTTTGAGGATTAAATGAGATACTACATGTAACATGTTTTTACCGCTCTGCCCTGAAGACAGGTAGCCCTCAGAGTCCCAGCTGGAGAGGATTCTCTTCCATCAGAAAAGAAGCCGTGAGAACTGCTGGCCCCGGGTGCCAGGGCCTCTGTGGTCAGCATGGAAGGGGAAGCCGTCAACAGTTGCTGAAACGTCTGTGCTCTTTAGGGACTGTCTTTTTCTGTCCAGTGAAGCCGTATGGCTTATGTGGCAGAAACAGGGTGAAGCTGCCTCAAGTCTAAGAAGCTTCCATTAGGAAGAAATCCAGAATTGGTGAGCCTTCTAGGCCTTAAAATGAGAGCTTCTCCTTCCTTGAAGACATGTTTCACCCTTCCTTGTCTCTTCTCCCCAGTTGGATGGTGAGATGTTGGAATTGGGGTGTGGGGGGCAGGGGGCTGGGCTGGGAGGTCTGGCTCGGGCACGGTCCAGTGAGGCCTGTCTTATTACATGTCTTCCACCCACTTCTGTTTCCATTTCTAGAGCCTGTCTCTCAGCAGACTCTCTCCCAGCATTTTTGTTTTGTTTTGTTTTTAATTGGGGCCTGGATACCCTCATTGTCATTTTATTACATTTCTCTTCTCTGAGCCTGGAGGACTTTCTCTGGAATAAACATAAGACCCGTTATTTTAGAAATAAAATGTGTTTTTCATTAAAAACCTTATTCTGACTCCTTCAGTTCCAGCAAAGCTTTTCCCTCCTGGCCTAATTAGGTTTCAAGTTATCAGTGATACCATTTCTGTACAAGGAAGCAGGACTCCGCCCATGTCCTACTAAAAGACCTCCTACCACTGATATGAAATGAAACTTCCCTTTGGGAAAATATAAGGGGAAAAACTGTTGCTTTTGAACCGTGGTGTTGGAGAAGACTCTTGAGAGTCCCTTGGACTGCAAGGAGATCCAACCAGCCCATCCTAAAGGAGATCAGTCCTGAATATCATTGGCAGGACTGATGCTGAAGCTGGAACTCCAATACTTTGGCCACCTGATTCAAAGAACTGACTCATTGGAAAAGACCCTGATGCTGAGAAAGACTGAAGGCGGGAGGAGAAGACGACGACAGAGGATGAGATGGTTGGATGGCATCACCAACTCGATGGACATCAGTCTGAGTAAGCTCTGGGAGTTGGTGAAGGACAGGGAAGCCTGGCATGCTGCCGTCTATGGGGGTCGCAAAGAGTCAGACACGACTGAGCAACTGATTGAACTGAACAGAATTGACCAGGAAATAGAAAAGGAGGGTTTCAGAACTCCGAGAGGAAACCTCTCATTACCCTTGTAGGTTGCTGGGTCTACGTTCCCCCTCCCACACTCATCAAAACCATTCTCCCGCTCTCCATCCGGCAACCCTCCCCAATCCCGTCAGCCAAGGGAGAGACATATCCAGGACTGTGAAAAAAGGAGACCGATAAGCCTGCCCAAATGGGAAGCGTCTAGACTTTGTTCCAAAAGCAAATGTAGTGGAGTCCTCAACAAAGAAAAAGCCAAGTGGGTACATTTCAGAGTGAGCCAGTCTCCGTCACTCACCTGAGTCCTGGGCAGTGATTGACATGAGCACCTGCACAACAGAGTCCCTCCCACTTCCGAGCAGCGGCCCCCAACCTTGGCTACAAGTGACAGTCAGTTTGGGAGCTCTTACCTCTCACGCCAGGATTTAAATGGCTTGAGGTCCGGTCTTCAAGACTTTTTCAAGCATCTAGAGGATTTAAATGTGCAGCCTGAGCTGAGAACCACTGTGCTAGGATCGTGTTGTCCCATCGAGTAGCCATCTGTGAGTACTTAAAGTTGAAGACCTAAACATCAAATCAAATTAAAAATCAGTTCCCAGGTTGCACCAGCCACATCCAGCAGCTGGGGGCCCATGGCTTTTCTAGGTGAGAGAGTACAGACCTACCAGGTCTCCATCATCACGGATGGAGTTGTCCTGTAAGTAACAATGAGAGCTAAGAATAGTTCTAAGCACAGCAAACGTTATTTGGTTTTAATGTAGATTTATTTTAATTATCTTCCATTTTGTCCTTGCACAGCATCAGAAAAGAAGATATTGAAGAGGTAAATTTGGTGTAAATTGATCTCCGTCTAGAACATGAATCACTCACCGCATGATGGGCTCAGGACACTGCCTATCAGGTGTGAATTTGGCCCAATATCTTCCAAGTTGTCGTATTTACCCTCTTAACTTCAATGTAAATTTACCCACTGAAAATGACCCTTCTCCTTTTATTCTGTTACCCTTTCTGATCTAGGGACCTACTCTAACTAGGCAAGTGATTCTGGTAGCTGCCAGAAGACAAGATGAATGGCTTCTGCAGACCATGGACCTGGCCCCAAGGCTGGCCAGAGCGTCTGTGTTTGGATGCACAAAAATCTACCCCACAAACAGAATCTCATGAAGGCATGCTATCCTCTGTTTCAATGTCCACGTTATAATCCATATTACTATTTTATCATTTGGGGCTTTTTAATCCTAGTATTGATGTTGCCCAGTCCATGTTTCAGTGGTTGTGATTTTATTCCAATGGCCTGATATGGCCAGCCCCATGATAAAAATAGATAAATGCACTTGGTTTGATTTCCTCAGTCCCGCAAAAGGCAGGACACCAGCGAGAGCGAATTTTTGATGGAGGCACGGTATCCACTTAGGCCCCTAGCCAAGGTCTCACTAAAAGCATGAATCAGAGCCCAAATACCAAGTTTAAGACTCCTGCTAATGGTGCGAGTACCGCCCTCCCTCCACCCCATGGGTGAAAGAGTTGGCTCATGATGTCAACATGTGGTGAGGTCAGACACAGTTTTTCTTTTGATGGAGATAACTCAGAAGTCCTGAGGCTATCCAGAAAGAAATGACGGGGCCCACTCTGTGTTGAAATCTGGAAATCCAGCATCCCTTTCGGGGAGGAGGTAACAGGCAGCTGCCAGCTCCTTTCCCTTTCCAACTATTTTCTGTCCCCTTTTCCTTGATTGTTGCTGCTTCAAACTACAAAATGGAAGACTCTGCCACCTGCTGTGAGACGTGAAAATGCCAGGGGCCCACCGGCATTTGCAGCAGGGCAGGGTGCTGTCTGAATCATCTGTACACCTGGCTGTGTGTGGAGATGCTCCATAGTAACTAATCTGTAGGGGTGGGCCTGGCACAGGCCAGAACCCTGTGAGGCTTTTGGCTTTGCTTATTTGGGGTTGATTATCATGTCAGCTGCCCAGGAGACAGGCGTGAAATACACACATTTGATCTGATCTGGGTTTTAAGAAGTGGTCCAATGAGTACACTTGTTTTAACAGCTCAATCCGATGGACCGGGTATCCAGGCATCGATCCTATGGCACTGCCTGGATCCATCTGAATGAAACCATTTAGTGCCATGTATAAACACAGCTGAATTCAGACAAGTGGGGTGAAATCTTTCCTTGAAGCTCTTGAATCATTGGAAATACAGCTCCTCTAATGGGGTCTCCACTGAGGAGATGCTATGTAGCAGCCTGGTTGCAACTGTGCCCAACTCCCTGAATGGAATTCAACTTCTTTCCTAGTTTCATTCCTGGGGATCTCCTTTCTACATCACCCTGAGCTCCCCAAAAGGACATTTGTGAGAGCGATAGATAGACTGGGGACCAAAGACACAGGCATAAGCTATCAGAAAAGTTTCTTTCCTGGAGGTGATGAAATCTGTGACTTCTCATTTGGAGTCAAAGACAGATTGATTCTTTTCTGAAGTAAAATTAAGCTAACAGGGTTTATGCTAAACAGGGACTCTAAGAGATTCTTGACTGACCCTAATTGACTCATAGAACTTCTTAGCTTTATTCAAAGCCATGCTTCTTTCTACTTAGACAAAGGAGACGGTTAAGATTTGGGGGTTCTTCCCTTGATCATGCTCTGTGGTGATGTCTGATTCTGCACCTCAAAGCTTATCACCTTGGCCATCACTCCATCACAAGGCCAGCTGATTCTGGTTCTCACGTGACTTGGGTTTAGCAGAGTTGTTTTTTTCCTTTTTTGCATCCTCTTTTTTATTAACCAATTATAATTGCAGTGTATTTGCTTTACAAAGCTTCTACTACATAGCAAAATGAGTTAGCCATAAGTATAAATAAATCCCTTTTAGGGGGATTTCCTTTGCATTTAGGTCACGCAGAGCATTCCTATGCTCTACAGTATGTTCCCATCCATTGTCTATTTTAGACATAGTATCAATAGTGCATATGTGTTGATTCCAATCTCCCAATTGGTCCCACCCTACCCCTTTCCCCACTGGTATCACACATTTGTTCTCTACATCCGTGTCTCTATTTCTGCTTTGCAAACAAGGTCATCTGTACTGTTTTTCTAGATGCCATATAGATGTGTCAATATGTAATATTTGTTTTTCTCTTTCTAGCAGGGTATTTCTAAGGACTCTTCTACCTGCCCCTCGGTTTTCTCATCTGTAAGTGAGATGGTTGAATCTGGTCATTGATAAGCTCTCTCCTAGCATTTGCCTTGTTAGAGTTTAAGAATATCCTCTGCTGGTATTTGCATAGCTTATTAAATATCTTGTAAAGAAAATTGTATCTATCATCTGCATTGCTGCTTCTCAGTTTTCCTAGGGAAAACATACCCTTTATTTTCTTCAGACGCGTTATCCAGTTAGATCAGATACCCAAGGTCCATCAGTCTAAGTAGGTGGACGTGTTAACACAGCTACCCCTAACACACTGACCACTGGACTCTCAGCCAAGTCCAGATTCCCTCCACAGGTGGATGCCCTGTCTACGGGAGAGTTAACACCACCTGTCAGCAGCCAATGTGGCAAAGACTGGCATGAGGCAGTGAGCTTGAACCATCTTGTGTTGAAAGGCAGAACTTTTTCTTTCTTATAGTTCAGCTTGTATCAAGGCCTTCAAATGCAGCCAAGGCATTAAAGAAGAGAGAGGGGAAATAAAAAAAAAAACCTTGGAAGGTTTTTGTACTTTATGCAAAAAAAAAAAAAAGATTTTTTTTTTCACCATTACCAAAATCTCCTCCAAACACACAGACCCTACAGTATCCCTATTAAATTATATAGAGCGAGTCCAGCCCTTGACTGTCAGCGGGGCCCATCAGTCCTAATTTATCGCCCCAGGAAACACAGTACAATTATGGTAATAAATAATAATAGGATTCAGTACATGACAACATGAATGATGGAGGCTCTCAGAATTCATTTACGTTGCTTTGTGTTGCAATCATCATGCCTCTAATGTAATGCCAAGCAAATGAGCCCCTTTGAATATTGTGCAATCTATTGCAAGTCAACTGGCACAAAACTCACTCAATAAATCATGTTCAAACACATGCCTGTAATGACAGGTAAATCAACAATGAAGTAATTGCATTTAATGTATTGAAATACTGGACAAAAAAACAGTGACCTCCAAGTGACTTTTTGTAAAAGGTATGATATAGTTGCAACAGGGAGTGAGTTCCATCCTAAGAGGCGCTTCTTGCTTACATGCACACATAGGACCCGGGACCCTCCTCCCTGCAGAGGCTTGATTTATCGCGTTCTTCCTACCTACGGCAGTCATGTGACCAGGCTGTCGGAGGCCTCAGAGGGGGCCTTCACCAGGCTGAACACCACAGTCTGGTCAAGGTGGGGATCAGCCTCCAGCTCAGGAGCCCCTTTTCTGCCTGGCCTGTCCCCAAGCTCTGATTTGAGGAGTTAATGCAGACGGCAACCTGATGGGAAGGAAAGAACCCTGGGCAGGAGTCAGGAGGGCCCATCCCAGCCCTAGTCCTGGTATTAACAAAACCAGCGTTCAACTCTCACCAAGTCCCTTTGCCTCTCGGTCCTTCATCTGTAAAAGGAAGGGCTTGGACTGTCATCTCTGAAATTCACTGCAATTCTAATATTTTACCAAGTTCTGATTCTAATTAGAGGACTTGATTTTCAAGCAGGCAGAAAAATTCCCCGCCCCCACGCCAGCTCCTGAGTTTTGGAGGCCCTGGTTTGAACCAGCCTGCATCTCTTCATCATTTCTGTGGCTTAGGCCAAGTGTATGTGCTTCTAATTTCTGTGAAACTTGGGCCTGCCCCTTTCTGGGCAAGCAGACAAGTCTGAAAATAGGGCCCCAGGGGCCATGTGGATGGATAACAGACAACATTGAAATGACAGGCTTCCCCACATCCCCTGCTGCAGCGGGCCCATCTCCCTTCGTCCCAGCAACCACGTCAAGAAGAGATGAAGCAGAGCTTCGGTGAAGCCAAAGGCCACTCCAGGGACTGTTCCTGCTCTTGGGAAAGACTCCTTCTCCTCTGAAAGGCTGCAGAGCCTCCTCCACTGACAAACATCCCTCTTTCTCCTTAACTCGGAGTCCTTGACTATTTGTCAGCATAGATCTCAGGACCCTACCATCTTGGAGACATAGGAAAGTGGCAAGATGTCAAGGAAATGGCAGCATATGTGGAGTGAGAAGGCCTGGCACGTGGTGTATCGGGCCTGTGACCAGGTCCAAGTCCTCGGCTCTCCAAGTCCTCAGCTCTCCAGCTCCGTGGGCGGCATCCGTGAAATGCTCATACATGGGGTTGTGGGGAGAACCATGTGACACACTCATGAAAAACCTTCGTTAGTTGTACACCAAGAAACTGAAGTTTCAGTTTTAACGATTCTTTGGGAGAACAGAACACTCAGAGATGAGGGGACTGCGTTTTGCTCTCAGACAACACTTCTCACCACCAGACATCATCTTGTCGATGGATCTCTGGGTTGTTATTGTCCGACTCTCCTCGGGAGGGTGTCGACTAAAGGAATAGGGGCTTTCAGGGTCTGATTCTCATCACTCATCTGTTCCCAGCACGGAGAACAAGGTGAGCAAGTGCTTATTGAATGAATGCGTGAAGGACTCCTTTTCTTTCTTAGCAGTGATCTTGAAGGCGATTTTAGAAATGATATTTGGTACCCTCCCTCAAATTCATAAACACAGCTTCTCCTCTTATATATATGGCATATGATGCTTATGATGTTGAAGATAAACAACATGATCCTACTGTGTAGCACAGAGAACTATATTCAGATTCCTGTGATAAACCAGAATGGAGAAGAATATATATATATTAAAAAAAAGATGTATACATATGTAAAATGGAATCAATTTGCTGTGCAGCAGAAATTAATGCAATGTTGTAAATCAACTATACTTAAAAAAAAAATACTGAAGAACATACATACAGCATCCTGCTTCATTTACCTTTCCTGCTGAAATGAGGCTGTCTGGCTGGAGGTGGCTTCTTTAGCATCCTACAGCAAGGATGGCAGCTGGGAAGAATTTGAAGCCCACTGAGGTGCCTTCGGAGGCCAAGGTTGGACCACAGTTTCCTGGGCAACAACAATCCAGAGAAAGATGGCCTGCTTCAAAACAGGACGTGATCTGGGAAGCCGGGAAAACCCACAAGCATTTCTGCATTGGAAGAGCGGGGAGTTCTGGTGAATCCAACCCCCAGAAGCCCTTGAGCTAACAAGTTTCCATCCTCAGGGTCTCTCATTCTCAGGCCCTGTCCCCCTCTCCTGGAAGCCATCTGTCACAGAACCACACAATTGCCCTCAGCTTTTGCTTACCTTCTCCTTCTTTTGAACAAGATTTTGTTCGTTTATGTCTTCGCTGCTCCACGG
This sequence comes from Oreotragus oreotragus, assembly GCA_006410675.1. NCBI lineage: Eukaryota > Metazoa > Chordata > Mammalia > Artiodactyla > Bovidae > Oreotragus > Oreotragus oreotragus. The sequence goes on along the minus strand of SJYX01018337.1, from coordinate 111,173 downwards.
GCTTTCTCCAGTCGCAGCAAGCAGGGGGTACGCTCCGGTTGCGGTGCACAGGCTTCTCACTGCAGTGGTTTCCCTTGTTGTGACACACGGGCTCTAGGGCTTGCAGGCCTCAGTAGTCGTGCCTTGTGGGCTCAGGGCACGTGGTTCCAGGCTCTAGAGCACAGGCGTAGTTGCTCTGCAACATGTAGGCTCTTCCTGGACCAGGGATCAAACTGTGTCTCCTGCTTTGGCAGGCAGGTTCTTTACCACCGAGCCACCAGGGAAGTCCCCTGCCCCCTTCCTTCTTACAGGGGGACCTTGCTCTCTCCAGAGCTCCTCCATGGTACACCTGGAAAAACCAGGCAGCAAGCAGCAGGCCCAACAAAAGACCCTTTAACCACGGTGGGTGGGAGGGAAGGCAAAACAGGGGGCTTAGAAGGACACAGAAAGAAGCAGAATAACTATAATTTTAGAAAATTGTTACCAGTTGTGAGATGTTAAAAGCCTTCCCCAAAGAAGGGAACCTGGAGAACGAAGAGACTCGGCTTCTCCCTCCCACACGATGATTAATGGGCTAGAAGTTTGGACCCCTGATGCTAAATACCTACTGTGTTGATCTTGGGGTTTCTCAACACTGGGCTGGATTCAGATTGTTCCCGGAAGCAGGACAGGTATTTGACCACAACTGGAGAGCAACGGCTCAAAGACTCCATCCCCTGCCCCTGGGATTCCAAGGTCCCTTCAGAAAAAAGCAAAAGCCAGTGACAAGGCGAGCCCAGAGCTGAAGAGGAGGAGCTAGCTCCCCGTGTCTTCCGAAAGTTATGGTCGGAGAAGTGCCTTTCACTGAGCACATGGGCTTCCCTGCTGGCTCAAATGGTAAAGAATCTGCCTGCGTTCCAGGAGGCCTGGGTTCAGTCCCTGGGTTAGGAAGATCCCCTGGAGATGGAAATGGCTACACACTCCAGTATTCTTGCTGGGAGAATCCTCATGAACAGAGGAGCCTGATGGGCTGCAGTCCATGGGGTCGCAAAGAGTCAGACACAATTGAGAGACTAACACTCACTGAGCACATTGCTAAAGTTTCTTTATGGAAGGTAGTGGATTTTAGTTTGATCCATCAGTATGAATGGTTTATAAATACCCACCGAACAACATTCAAAAGATCACCCATCTCCCCAGTTCAGCTTCCCCAAAGTGTGTTTTCTTCACCCCTATTTCCACTCAGTTCTTGCCCCAGCCCTCTTCCCATTTCCACCCCAGGGTGTCAGGGACAAGAGATGAAGCCCTGCCTCTCAGTATCTTATGAAACCCTTCCTGAGAGCCAATGAGCTTGCAGCCCTGACTGTGAAATGGCTTTGTCACTTGACTGATGACTGGGGGCCAGCAAGCACCACCCCTCCCACGGAATCCCCAAAGTCCATACACATCGCATAGGTGGGGGGTGGGAGAGCATAGAGTAATAAAGGAACTCCAGGGAGCCTTGGATGACACGAAGGACAAAGTCAGAGGATCAAAGCCAGCCTTGCCTGGGAACCACTTTCATCCCCGAGAGGAAGGACTTTCCTCCAACTCGCAGAGGATGAGCACGCAGATACAGAATCAGAGGGGAGCATTTTCATCCAGAACTTTCTATGTGTTTCTAGACAAAGTGAGAGGCTTTTGAGAGGACCCTCTTCCTGAAGAGCACTGTATCAAGCACGCAGATTGGGAGGAAGGGAGGGAGCTGTCCTAAGTTCTCCCTGCGTGGCCGCTACACCACCACTGGCTCTTGGTGAGGAGATATCAGGCTCAGTGATGGTCTAGAAGCCCTAAGACCTTGGTCAAGGGTTCCAAGGCAGCTCAGAGTGATGCCTGTGAGCCTCAAGGGGAGTTTGCCAGAGCCAGGGACATTCAATTCTTTTGTTGTCTGTAATGCCTGTTTCAACCCTACTTGCCATTGCCAATCATACCTCTCTCTGGAAATGCACGGAGATTCTTTCTCTATCTGTCAATCACTCTCAAGAATTCCAGCCCGAGCATCACATGAGGGCCAAGCATGACGATCAGGAATTAAGAACGGAGTCAACTAGCACAATGAAGTGAAACTCGGACTTGGACCTTGGTTCAGAATTCCAAGTGCCTTTGTTTTCCCAGAAGTGACAGCACTTAGGGGAATATATTTTTTTTTTCTAATTATGCTTTCATTTTCACCTGAAACTCTGAATTTGGGGGTTCTGAGTTATCAGTGATGAGGCAGCCTCATCCTCGAGATATCTTCAGCTTAGAATAATTTTTTAAAAACAAAACTTTCTAAGGACTTAAGAGCTTGAAATTAACCTCCTGAGTGGGAGACTGGGCAGATCTCTTTCTTAGTGTTTTCCCAGGCAGAAGATCTCCATGATCTAAATGCAGAAACACTGGAGAAGCCCAGAAGAGCTGACTGCCATGTGAAGGGCTGAGCCCACATCATCAGTTTACAAATGAAGCAATCGAGGTCTAGAGAAATTAGGATTTGATTTGTTGTTGTTGCTTAGTTGCTAAATTCTTTTGTGACCCCATGGACTATAGTCTGCCAGGCTCCTTGCTCCATGTGATTTTTCGGGCAAGAACACTGGAGTGGGTTGCTATTTCCCTTTTCAAGGGGTCTTCCGAGCCCAGGAATCGAACCTGAGTCTCCTGCATTGGCAGGTGGATTCTTTACCACTGGGCCACCTAAGAAGCCCAGCCCTCAGACAACCTGTAAAAATGCCCCTGAGGGAGCGATGTCACCAGGCTTTATATGAAGCACAGAAAGAGCCTCTCCACTGAGATCACACAAATCCCAGGTACTTTTCATTGTGCTTTGTCCATGATTATTAACCTTTCCTTCTCCCCATCCCCCACCCCTGCCTAGGGCTCTCTGTGCTGGAGGCCAACAGCTTGGCGAAGCTTCTGGGTCACCCACCAGCCAAAGCTCTGTTCTCTTTTGAAAACCACGCACATATGTTCTGCCTCTTATTTCCTGAGTGGTCCTCACACCTGAAGTGATCAGAGTCCAAAGAAGCCAGGCCAGGAAATTGAGTTCTTCTTGACTCCAGGCTGGGTCATTTGGATATTAGAGGACGAATGTACTTTGTGACTATCCCTCTGCAGGAGAAGACCAGGATTCTGCCAAGGGATTCACGAGACCCTAGAGCTGGCAAAGGTGGAGGAGAGGAGCATCCCACACCCTTCAGACAAAGAGCTGGACAAGCTGTGATTTCATCTCAAATGTTTCCTCACCTCCCACCAAGCAGAAGAAAACGAAAAATCACTCTCCCTCCTACCTATGTGCACACAAAAGGAAAAACAAGTTTTTTTTAAGAAAAAGGAAACACTGGGAGCATTTTTGAAGGTAAAAGGCTGTTTATTGCTGCCAAAGTGCTGACTTTTTTTTTTTTTTTTCCCTAACTCCTGCCTCTGGCAACTGTATGAGAATCAGAGACTGTAGCAGAGAAGAAATGCTTTCACTTGTCATCATATAAAACCTCTGCGTTCCACAGAGGAAGTGGGAAAATTTCACCCTTAACTGGATTTGTGGATTCTTACTGGGAACAGTGGAGTGGGGGGCTAGGGGAGGGTGGAATTTCAAGAACTGGGAAAGGCGGTGACCTCACTCTGCCAGGGGAGGGGTGGTCAATGATCCAAATGGACAGGAGTCAAAGGTGGCGAAGGATGAGTCACAGGGGACACCCCGAGTCCCAGAGTCGCACACCGGGGCCAAGACGGCACCACTCCATCCTGTGTCACCAGAGGCTTGCGCTGAGACTTGATCGAAACCACCAGAGCATCAGGGATTTTTTTTCCCTCTCCCCTGGAACATATCCCATGGCCCCTTTAACAATGACTTGGGGGATCAATTTGGCTGTTACCAAGCTTAGTGCATTCTATATGCAATCATTGTACTAAGCACACTATTCATTTTTTCCTCTTTACCTTTCCTGCAACTGACTTTTTTATGACCCATCTCTGGCATGCCTTATTGGCTTTATCCCCATCCACAGTAAAAATGGGGACAATAAAAATGGCAAAGGGGAGCTAAAGATGGTCCAGTCCAACCACACATTCTCACCAGGCTGGAGATACCCATTCTGACCCTTGAGGTGATATTTCTCTGACTTTTCTCAAATTCTCTTTGCTCCATGTATCTCCCATGTTGATCTGAAAGCCCAAACAGTGACCACCACTATACCCCCTTCACATCCCTGCATTAAATTCTCATGGATTTCAGAGCACTGAGGTCAAGATCCAGAGAACTCGAAACCAGAGGAAATTGGGTTGCTAGGATGTGGGATTGTTTATTATGCTCTCAGCCTTAATTAGGTGTAAGTAACATCTTGTCAGTGTCCTGCCACATATGCTAAAGCAGCCGGGGCGATTTTACTGGTTCTGACAGCTTAAATCAGAAACAAGAGAGTCGACATGTCAGTGATGGGGCCGGACATGATGGATATATTAAGAGGAGTCTGGAAAACTCTGGACTTCATTACACCGACCCCACTTCTCCAAAGTTTCTGTCAAAAGAATCTCAGCCTCTTTGGAAAAGTCCCTCTGGGATCAGATTACACCCAATTATAGGGCCTCCTGCAGCCACCTGGACACAGGAAGATTTCCACCAGGGCTTCATCACAGGAGTGATGGAGGGAAGATGAGAACAGAGAAACCGCCGATTTGGGTATAATTTCTACAAATAGATCTATCGAGATTTAAAAGGTGCAATACCCTGACATTTTTGTTAAGTTAAAAACTGCTTAAAATGAGTTTGCAAGGTTGTTTCCTTTTCCATCTCGGCCCCAGGCTATTTTCAAAATGAAAAGAACGGGATCGAGTTCTGAAGACTGAGCAGGGAGTTGAAGGCAATCATACAGTTTTAAAAAGACGACACAGAGGAAAGGGATGATCTTCTGAAAGTGTTAGAGGCGCCTTTGACTTTATATGGCAAGTTTCTCGGAGGGAAAAAATGAGGACAAGGAAAAAGGAACTTCTGCTTGGAAATCGCACATTAGCTGGTTGGGCTGAACGTGGGTCTTCCTTGCCTAGTTCCAAAGGGGCTGCTTTCCTGGCGGAGGAGGGGGTGGTGATGGGGGGGCATTTGCAGCCAAGACCCCAAGTACTGACCTCAGGAACCGCCACTGGCCTGTCACTGTAAGAGGAGGAGTGTGTTTGAACAGGAGTAAGGGGCAAACCAGGCCCTCATGGCATGGGACCCCAGTTTTGAACAAGTTAACACTCTACATGGGGCTCAGATCTGAAAATACACACAGTCTCAAGAGCGCCTTTACACAGATACCTTTTTTCCTCTCTGCCTTTTAAGAGGAAGAAGGAAGACCTGTCAGTCAGTCATGAGGGTTACACTGCTGAACTGCAAGATTTTAAACCTCAGATGTGCTGTAAAAAGACTCGTGTCTACATAGGGCAGTGAGTGGAAGCCTCCCAATGGGAAGAATCTCCAGGGATTTCAGCGGATAAGAACTTCTAGCTCTTCTAGCTTCTCCTTCTGGGTCTGTCTACCTAGTGGTTTGGGCTGATGGTCTATATGCATTTTTTTTGACAGCAGTCCAAGGCTTGTGGAATCTTAGTTCCCCTACCAGGGATTGAACCCAAGCCCTTGGCAATGAGAAGGCAGAGTCCTAACCACTGCATGGCCAGGGGCTTCCAAACGTGCATTTTTTATGATCTTAGGCAGAGATGCTGTGGCTTGGAGAGGTTCACATCACTTCCAGAGTTTAAGCAGATGTTGCCTGAGTTTTGAAGCTGTGAATAAACTTCAGTGAAATGGCTTGGAAGCAAAGGTGAGGAGGAAAGGATCCTTGTACATTATTTAGTGTGAAAATAGTCATGTGTTTAGATTATTTTTTTGCAAGAAAAAAAAAACTTCCCTCCAGTTGAAAAGCAATGGGTCATTGTTCTTTTTGCTTTTCTCAGTGTGTTAACACTAATTGTTTTCCCCTCTGTCTCAGACCGAATTGGACTGAAAATCTCTTTCCCAAACCAATTTGGAGGCCATGAATCAAAAGCCCTGGTGACACAACTGCTCTTTTATCAACCCAGCAGGTGTGTAACAGTCTTTCTCTAAATGGCCTTCCCTCCTGTGCCTCTTATAATCCCAGTGAAAGAAGTTGGAGATATATGAGAACACAGAGGCTTTCCATCCTGACCCTCTCTTCCGAGTTTTCCCTTTAAAGAAAACACAGGGCTCCCATGACCAGGTGGGCACACATTTTAGGTTCTCTGCTATGACTGCTACAGAAAGATTATATTTTAAATATTCACCAGGCTTCTCTGTTGTTTTCCCCATCACTTGAACAAAGCATAATCATTTCACTCAAGGCAGTACTATTTTTGGTTGTCTAGCTCAAGAAAAGAGCCATTGAGCTCATCATTGATGTCATGACCCATGCCAGACCCTGGGGAATGTGAAAGTGGTGTGACAGGTAACGTTAATGGAGCATTTCATTGTCCCCAGCACTGTTTTAAGTGTCTTACATAAAATAACTCACTTGATTTGTAGATCAAGAGGTAAGTGCCTGGAGGCCACACAGCTGGTCAGTGGATGGGAGGATTCATGCCCAGGCAGTGTGGCTCTAGTCCCCGCCCTCAGTCATGACACTACCCTGCCTACCACCCGCAAGACACAGTCCCTGCCCCCAAGGAAACCACAGCCTTTTGGTTGGAGGCTATAGGTAGGTAGATTTAGTCGCTCAGTCATGTTTGACTCTTTGTGACCCCATGGACCGTAGCTTGTCAGGCTCCTCTGTCCATGGGATTTCCCAGGAAAGAATACAGGAGTGGGTTGCTGTTTCCTTCTTCAGGGAAACTTCTTGATCCAGGGATTGAACCTGGTCTCACGTTGCAGATTCTTTACCGTCTGGGCCAGAGAAGCCCACATACTCAGTGAAAGGTACCTCTTTGTCCATAACAGTCTGAAGACCCAGGGAGCTAGGTCCTCTCCCTCAACCCTGGGCTCTGCCTGGCTACTGGCTCCTTTTCTGAAGGGACCATGGAATCCCAGGGATACAGGGATTGTTGAATCTTCATCTCAAACGGGTTTGGTCTGTGTTGGTTAATGTATGAAACACAAAACCTGCTGCAACACCCGCAGCCTCTAAAGCTACCATCAGCTGTTCCCTGCTTAGAAGCTGTTATAGTTTGGATTCTGTGAACAGCCACCCTGGCCACAAACAACAGGACTAGAAAGGACACCTGTATTGATTTTCTAGGGCTGCAATAACAAAGTACCGCTCACAGGGCGGCTTAGCATGAGAGAAACAGGGACTTCCCTGGCGAGTCGGTGATAAAGAATCCACCTGCCGTTGCAGGAGACATGGGTTCGATCCCTGACCCAGGAAGATCCCACGTATCATGGAGCAACGAAACCAGTGCTCCACAGCTATTGAGCCTGTGCTCTAGAGCCCAGAAGGTACAACTACTGAGCCTACATGCCCCAACTACTGTAGCCCGTGCCCTCTAGAACTTGTGTCCACAGCGAAAGAAGCCACTGCAAAAAGCCCAGGGGCTTCCAAGGTGGCACTCACGGTAAAGAACCTGACTGCCAGTGCTGGAGAAACACAGGTTTGATCCCTGGGTCCAGACGATCCCCTGGAGGAGGGCATGGCAACTCATTCCAGTATTTTTACATAGAGAATCCCTGTGGACAGAGGAGCCTGGCGGACTATAGTCCATGGGGTCGCAAAGAGTCAGACATGACTGAAGAAAACTTAGCATGCAGGCAAGCACACATGCACTGCAAGGACGAGTAGCCCATCATCACTGCAACTGCAGAAACCCCACGTGCAGCAACAATGACCCAGCGAAGCAAAAAATAAATAAATAAAATGTTAAAAACAAACAAACAACAACAACAACAACAACAAAATCAAGAAAAGCAGTCCCACAATTATGGAGGCTAGAAGTCCAAAACCCAGGTGTGGGCAGGGCCATGTTTCCTCTGAAAACTGTAGAAGGATCTTTCTTTGGTACTTCCAACTGCTGGTAGCCCCAGACACTCCTTGGCTATGGAAGCAGAATTCTAATGACTGCCTGCATCCTCCATGGCATTCTGCATTCTGCCAGCCACCTTCCCTCCAGGCATGCCTCTCTGTCCAAATTTATTCAGACTGAATGAAGACTGACCTGAGCAACCTCATTTCCACTTGATTACTCCATAAAGACTCTATTTCCAAATAAGGTCACATAAAAGAGATCAGTCCTGGGTGTTCATTGGAAGGACTGATGTTGAAGCTGAAACTCCAATACTTTGGCCACCTGATGCAAAGAGCTGACTTATTTGAAAAGACCCTGATGCTGGGAAAGATTGAGGGCAGGAGGAGAAGGGGACGACAGAGTATGAGATGGCTGGATGGCATCACTGACTCAATGGACATGAGTTTGGGTGAACTCTGGGAGTTGGTGGTGGACAGGGAGGCCTGGCATGCTATGGTTCATGGGGTCGCAAAGGATCGGACACGACTGAGTGACTGAACTGAACTGAACTGACTGAAGTACTAGGGATTAAGACATTAACCTGTCTTTTTTTGGCAAAACACAACTCAATCCATAAGCATACTCGAGCCAGTGAAAACCAGAAAACTGCACAGCCCAACAAGTGGTCTGATTCACAACTCTACTTAAGAAGAGTTACTGGTGGGTAACTGATTGGCCCAGTTAGAGTCTGTCTAGGGAGTTTGGGATTCTAGCAGGACGGAAGGTAAGAGACCAGTCAGTGAGTGTGGCAGGTCGTGACCCCTGCTTTTGACAGCCTTTGAAGACGGGCCCAGGGCCAAAATGTTTCTGGAGCCTGAAGGGGAGAATCAAGTGCTGGTTATGCACTGGCTCCTGAGACTCCCTTCCCGGGCTTGCTTGGTTATTTTACTAATGGTATCAATTAGACTAGCTAGCCAACTATTAATTTGTCTTCAATATAGGACCATGGAAGATTCATGAGAAATCTGTGGTATGTTCCTTTGGTATTTATACAGAATAGTGCTGGGACTTCCCCGGTGCTCCAGTGGTTAAGAATCTGCCTTGCAATGAGGAGGACATTGGTTTGATCCCTGGTGGGGGAATGAAGATTAAGCCCACTCACGCCACAACTAGAGAATCTAAGTGCTGCAACAAAAGATCCCGTGTGCTGCAACTGAGACTAGGTGCAGCCAAATAAATAAATAATTTCAAAAAGAATAGTGTTGATAATCACAATAGTTTTCAGTCAGTGTTGAACATGCACTAGACACTTTGGTATGGACTTTACATCCACTAAATAATTAAGTCTTTGCAACAGTCTGGGTGGATAGGAATTACTATGCCCCTTTTACTCAGAGAGTTCAAATAACTTGTCCCCCATGACACAGGGAGTATGTGAAAGATACGACATTGGCACCCACGTCTCTGGATGTAGAACTAATGCTGTCCCTCACCTTACGCTTGCCGAGCCTTAACCAGTGTGGTCTCGTAGAAGGCTAATTTGCTACAGCCGTTCTGTTATATTCACAAGAACACTGTTGGGGGGGTTCTGTGGCTCAGTTTGCTGACAAAACTGGAAACGGAAACCCAGTCGTCTATATACTTCCAAAGCTATTGCTTGTCAGCTTCAGCTCTGGTCTTGCCGGGCTCTGTCCAAATGAAGTTTCTTCCCGTGTTTTCCACGTGGGTAACGTTCCTCCTCTGCTTCCTGCACTGAAACAGACTTTTTCCTGTTTTTAGATTGTGTTTGGTCATTTCAATTAAAACCAGAGGGAGAGAGCGCTAGACTCCTGTGCAAGGGTCACTGTCATTCCCGAAGGCTGGACCAAGATTTTTAAGAAGATTGAAACAAAAGTCGTTACAGTTCATAAAGAGTTCACCAGGGGCTCCCCTGGACACACAACCAACCAGAACAGACATGCTCCAAGCATTCAAGCTAATCACAGCTAATTCAAGCTAATTCCTGGGCTCTCTTTGTACTGCCATCTCCAGCTCCGGTACAGGATTCAGCTTCAAGTGTGTGCCTGGTTGATATTTTTGACTGACAAAAGCAATTAAAAACATAATATAAGTTCCCTGCAAACCTTGTTATTATTGTGAAGGTGTTTCACATATGTATGGCATTCTTAACAATCCTTTTGATTAGTCATTCATGTAACTATTTGAATAAACATTTCAAATCAAGTCAAAATAATCACAGAGGATAATAGCACTTATGGCGTTGCTTAGAGAAATTGTGATCACAGTGTGTCTTTCTTCCTTTTATTTTTTTGAACTGAATAAACACATGACTTGATGCTTTTCCTCTTGATAATGATGCTCTCTCCTTGCCTCTAATGAGAAGGTTGAATATAACCCCTTCAATATATGTCGATTCAAAAAGAGAAGGTCAAATTCGTGCAACAGAATTGAAAAGCAACAATTTGCTAGGATCTCTCATTAGCTAACATCAAACCCAGAAAATGCGAGTGAAAGCAGAGTGGGAATAAAAATGTTTTGGCACTATCTATTAGGTTGCCACCTATTGTAATTTTAAAAATCATAAGTTTGGAATCATTTGGGTTTGAACTACTGGTTCACTGATTATAGTGTGACTGTAAACATCATTTATTCACCCAGCATTTACTAATATTTACTCCGTGTTATCACTGCTGATGGTGATTGCAGCCATGAAATTAAAAGATGCTTACTCTTTGGAAGGAAAGTTATGACCAACCTAGATAGCATATTAAGAATCAGAGACATTAGTTTGCCAACCAAGGTCTGTCTAGTCAAGTCTATGGTTTTTCCAGTGGTCATGTATGGATGTGAGAGTTGGACTGTGAAGAAAGCTGCTGCTGCTGCTAAGTCACTTCAGTCGTGTCCGACTCTGTGTGACCCCATAGACGGCAGCCCACCAGGCTCCCCCATCCCTGGGATTCTCCAGGCAAGAACACTGGAGTGGGTTGCCATTTCCCTCTCCAATGCATGAAAGAGAAAAGTGAAAGTGAAGTCGCTCAGTCTGCCCAACTGTTAGCGACCCCATGGACTGCAGCCCACCAGGCTACTCCGTCCACTGGATTTTCCAGGCAAGAGTACTGGGGTGGGGTGCCATTGCCTTCCCCAGAAGAAAGCTGAGCGCTGAAGAATTGATGCTTTTAAACTGTGGTGTTGGAGAAGACTCTTGAGAGTCCCTTGGAATGCAAGGAAATCCAACCAGTCCATCCTAAAGGAGATCAGTCCTGGGTGTTCTTTGGACGGACTGATGCTGAAGCTGAAACTCAAATACTTTGGCCACCTCATGTGAAGAGCTGAGTCATTGGAAAAGACCCTAATGCTGGGAGGGATTAGGGGCAGGAAGAGAAGAGGACGATGGAGGATGAGATGGCTGGATGGCATTACCGACTCGATAGATGTGAGTTTGGGTAAACTCCAGGAGTTGGTGATGGACAGGGAGGCCTAGCGTGCTGCGATTCATGGGGTTGCAAAGAGTCGGACGCAACTGAGCGACTGAACTGAACTGAACTGATTCTGTGTTATGTCCTGAGATATAAGTGTTTGTGTGTGTTAATTTGGTGGTACATAAATAAATAAAATGTGTAACTGGCCATGTGTTTTGATAGGAAGCAAACAAGCAGAAAAATACAGAAGACACTGTAGGGGTTAACAACTACTGAACTTGAACTGGAGTGGAGGTGGTCAGGAAAATTTCCTGGAAGATGATGTTTGGACAGCATCCTTGAAGGACCGGTAGAAGTTAGCAAGGTGGTGTGGGGAGAAAGGTAGGCAGGAATCAAGCAAACTGGAGATGACATGAGAGGTCATAGAGACCAGGAAGGCCTGACATAGTCACAAAGCCACAGGGAGACGCTTATGGTGGGAGCACAGGGCAGCAGTGGTGGTGTCGTGATGAGAGATGGTCCTGGGCAGGAGGGCATAGCCTAGATTAGGAGCTCACGTGTGTGCTCAGCTGCTAAGTTGTGTCCACCTGTTTTGCAACCCCATGGACCGTAGCTCACTAGACTCCTCTGTCCATGAGATTTTCCAGGCAAGAATACCGGAGAGGGTTACCATTCCCTTCTCCAAAGACTCTTCCCAGCCCAGGGATTGAACTTGTGTCTCCTGCATTGGTAGGTGGATTATTACCACTGAGCCACCTTGGAAGACAGTTAGACCAGGGAAGTCCTTGCCTAACATCCTGAGGACCTGAACATCTCTGTCTAAACAGAGGGGTGGCCAAGGAGAGCCATTTGCCAGCAACTTAATTGCATTCGAATCATAATGGATGTCAGTTAATATTTGCACTAAATTCTGCTGAAAGGGGGAGAAAAAAACAAAACAAAACAAAACAAAACTGTCTTTTTGTCAAGTAGGCTAGGCAGTTAACCAAAGCTTTTTCATGCTTTTTCTGAACAGCAGAGGGCGCTGAATAGCATGAGGTGTACAAGGATGAGCCAAAGGAAGAAGGAAATGGTATTCAGGGTCTGTACTCTATAGCTTTGAAAAAGAAGTCATGTCACTTAGTTTAATTCTCAACATTTCGACACAACAAGGCACACACGAAATATGAAACAGAAAATGCTTTAGAGTCTGACGTAATGAAATACGCCACCATTTGCTCTGAGTCATCCATTGTATTCCCCATAAGGGTCACTGAAAAAAAAAGAGAAATCCTCAAGGCATTTTCATGACCCAGGGGTTTTCACAGGCCCCCACCCTCAGTCCCATCCAGAAATTCTATCGTGGGTCTGTTTTACCGTCCAGGAAAAAAAGAAGACAGCCTCCTGTTCTGAAATTTAGAAGGAAGGTACATTTGATAAGAAAGAAAATTGCCTCATAGTTTTTTGTAGGCTGTTCTATTAAATTTTTCAGGGGAAAAAAAATTGCTCTGAGAAGGGCTGTGATTCAGTTCAGCTATTTTCCTGATACACTTCAGGGTGTAGTTCATGTAATAACACTCCATTTCCATAGCAGGCCTTTTGTTTAAGGACCTCCAAGCACTTTTAAATGCATCATCTCCTCCACCCTCTCAGCATCCCCCGTGAAGTGGGTAGCAGGCAGCAGGAGGGCTCGGCTCTCTTTTGCAGATGAACCACCCGAGGGCCCCAGCTCAGGGCTCCATCCACTGGCCTCCACAGCCTCTCGTTCATCGTCACAGTTGGCCCAGCTTTGCGCTTATTCGCTTTCAAAGCTGTGTCTCCCCCGGATAAACTTATTTATATTAAATCCTCAGGGATCCTGATGCTTCCCAGGGAGGAATGCCCATGCAAATTGAAGATGCAAAAAAGTCAGTTTCCATTCATTCATACAGATGTATTGATCACTTGGTAAATACCAGAAACAGTTCTAGGTGCGGGGCAGGGAACAAAGCAGAAACAAACGAACAAAATATCCAGGCTCTTCTGGAGCTAAGGCACTCCTGGGGAAAGTGACAATATACACAGAAAGGGAGTGAATTATACCCTATGCCAGGAGATGATAAACCAGGGGGGAGAATTAGAACAAGGTAAGGAAGAGTTGAAAGGAGGGTGATTTTTCGGGGTTGCGGTCCTCATCGAGAGGGCGACTTTGGAGCTAGGAGGCTTCGTGGGACAGAACATTCCAGGTGGACAGAGGACTCCTGCAGAGGCGGTGAGACGGGGCCTTGCCTGGTGAGTTTAGGAGGCCGAGGAAACAGGTGGAGGCCAGTATGGCTGCAGTGGCGACAGGAAGACGGAGAGAGGAGGCCACGGGGTCCAGAGGCACCAGGCAGAGGTCGTGCAGATCTTGGAGGCCCCCATGAGGACTCAGCTCCTGCCTCAGGGAAAGGGAACGCAGGGAAGGATTCAGCCAGAATTCAGCCAGAAGGCTTGTTTGCTCCTCTTTGCACACACAAGCAAGCAGGACATGAGGGGCTTTATTTTTGATGCTTGTTCTAAAACAAGAAGGTTTTGTTTGGATGTTCAAAATGTAAAACTACATAAAATATCTAATACATCTTTTTCTTTTCAAATTCTATGTGTGGACTAGTTCCCCAGGGCTGCCTTCAAAAGGCACCACATGCTGGGGGCTGACAATAACAGAAAGGTGTCTTGGAGGCTGAAAGTCCAAAAGTCCACGCTTCTTCGCCTCCCCGAGTTTCTGGTAGCTTGCTGGACATCTTTGGTGGTCCTTGGCTTGCAGCTATATCACTCCAGTCTCTGCTCCTATTATCACAAGGCTCCTACTCTCTGCATCTCTCTCTTCTTACAAGGACGCTGGTCCTACTGGATGACGGGCCCACCCTGATTCTATGACCTCATCTTAACCATGTCATGTAACCATGTGACCCACGACATCTGAAATGGCCCTGTTTCCACATGGTTTTTGGTGTTGAAATTTAGCTGCTTTACAATGCTGTGTTAGTTCCTGGTGTATGGCAATATATATATATATATATATATATATATTCCCTGATGCTAGGGAAGATTGAAGGCAGGAGGAGAAGGGGACAACAGAGGATGAGATGGTCGGATAGGATCACCGACTCAATGGACATGAGTTTGAGTGAGCTCAGTGAGTTGGTGATGGACAGGGAAGCCTGGCATGCTGCAGTCCATGGGGTCGCAAAGAGGTGGACACGACTGAGCAACTGAATTGAGCTGATATATATATATACATATATATATATATTCTTTTTCATATTCTTTCCCATTATGGTTTGTCATGTAATATTGAATATAGTTCCTTGTGCTGTACAGCAGGTCCTTTTATCTGTTCTATATACAGAAGCTTTCATATGCAGAATCTCAAACTCCCTCTTTATCCCACCGCTTTCCCCTTTGCTAACCATAAGTTGTTTTCTATGTCTGAGAGTCTGTTTCATGAGTAAGTTTATCTGTGTCATATTTGAGATTCCAGATATAAGTGATAACATATGATGTTTGTTTTTTCTCACCTGCTTCAGTTAAAAAAGGCAGTATTTCAATCTTTTTTATGGCTGAGTAGTATTGCATTGTGTATATGCCCCACATCTTCTTTATCCATTCATCTGTCAATGGATACTTAGGCTGTTTCCATGTCTTGGCTATTATAAATAGTGCTTCTATGTACATAGGGGGTGCATGCACTGTTTTATGTCTTTAAATTATGAAAGTATGAGAACACATTTACAGGAGACTTGGGAAATACAGAACAAATTTACATATAGTTCCACTATATATTACAATTATTTTTAAGTAGATATATTCAGATTTTTAGTTGGAGTTTCAATAGCAAACTCTCAAAAAGTAATAGAATGAATATACAGAGTAGTAGAATCATATAGTAGACATGTAAGCATTTTTTTTCCCCAAATATATGCTTCGGAGTGGGATTGCTGGATCATATAGAAACTCTACTTTTGAGTTTCATTTTATTTTTTTTTATGGTTATTTATTTATTTATTTAAAAAAATTTTTATTTTCACTTTATTTTACTTTACAGTACTGTATTGGTTTTGGCATACATTGACATGAATCTGTCATGGGTGTACATGAATTCCCAAACATGAACCCCTCCTCTCACCTCCCACCCCACATCATCCCTCCGGATCATCCCCAAAAGGTCCACACTCTTTTCCATAATGGCTGCAACATAAGGTCATAGTTTGAGGTACATATCTTTTTTGGGGGGACATGATTCAGCCCTTAACACTGTTTCTCCCAACAATCTGAGGCTGACTTTTAGGCTGCACACCTGCCTGCAGAGGATCAGCCCCTGATCTGGGCAATGGAGGGTAGTTAATAAGCATCCAGGGTGTAGAAGTAGCATTAGGAATTGCAGTGAAGAGTTAGGGACAGTACTCAGGACCTGACCTCAGAAGCTCATCTTTCATTCTCAAGACCAAGGCAGGTATAACACTGCAGAAGTCTTGGTGTGTTTCCTTTCCAGGTTGATGCCTGTCTATATGTGTGCGTGTGTGCGTGTGTGTCTCTCGGAGTATTTATGTTTGCACCTGTAGCTGTGTGAGGATGAATGGGTGTCTCTGTCTGTGGTTCCATGGGTGTTACCACGTGGCTGTGCGATGTCAGCATGCATTTACATCTGAGAATGTATGCAGCCACGTGAAAGTATGACCGAAACTATGACTGAAAGTGTGACTCAGTGTAGGTTTGTACCTGTGTAAGTGTGTGTGTCAGTCTTCATAAGTTTGTTCTCAGTTAAAGCACAAAACCTCTGTGCGATTCCCTGATGCTACCTTGAGCAATTTAAGTCTGAAAAGTTCAGTTTTCATTCCAATTCCAAAGAAAGGCAATGCCAAAGAATGCTCAAACTACCGCACAATTGCACTCATCTTGCATGCTAGTAAAGTAATGCTCAAAATTCTCCAAGCCAGGCTTCAGCAATATGTGAACCATGAACTTTCAGATGTTCAACTTGGTTTTAGAAAAAAGCAGAGGAACCAGAGATATAATTGCCAACATCCACTGGATCATGGAAAAAGCAAGAGAGTTCCAGAAAAACATCTACTTCTGCTTTATTGACTATGGCAAAGCCTTGGACTGTGTGGATCACAATAAACTGTGGAAAATTCTGAAAGAGATGGGAATATCAGACCACCTAACCTGCCTCTTGAGAAATCTGTATGAGGGTCAGGAAGCGACAGTTAGAACTGGACATGGAACAACAGACTGGTTCTAAATAGGAAAACGAGTACGTCAAGGCTGTATATTGTCTCCCTGCTTATTTAACTTATATGCAGAGTACATCATGAGAAACGCCGGACTGGAAGAAACACAAGCTGGAATCAAGATTGCCGGGAGAAATATCAGTCACCTCAGATATGCAGATGACGCCACCTTAATGGCAGAAAGTGAAGAGGAGCTAAAAAGCCTCTTGATGAAAGTGAAAGAGGAAAGCGAAAAAGTTGGCTTAAAGCTCAACATTCAGAAAACGAAGATCAAGATCATGGCATCCGGTCCCACTACTTCACGGGAAATAGATGGGGAAACAGTGGAAACAGTGTCAGACTTTATTTTGGGGGTCTCCAAAATCACTGCTGATGGTGATTGCAGCCATGAAATTAAAAGATGCTTACTCCTTGGAAGAAAAGTTATGACCAACCTAGATAGCATATTCAAAAGCAGAGACATTACTTTGCCGAATAAGGTCCATCTAGTCAAGGCTATGGTTTTTCCTGTGGTCATGTATGGATGTGAGAATTGGACTGTGAAGAAGGCTGAGCGCTGAAGAATTGATGCTTTTGAACTGTGGTGTTGGAGAAGACTCTTGAAAGTCCCTTGGACTGCAAGGAGATACAACCAGTCCATTCTGAAGGAGATCAACCCTGGGATTTCTTTGTAAAGAATGATGCTAAAGCTGAAACTTCAGTACTTTGGCTACCTCATGTGAAAAGTTGACTCATTGAAAAAGACTCTGATGCTGGGAGGGATTGGGGGCAGGAGGAGAAGGGAATGACCAAGGATGAGATGGCTGGATGGCATCACGGACTCGATGAATGTGAGTTTGAGTGAACTCCAGGAGATGGTAATGGACAGGGAGGCCTGGTGTGCTGCAATTCATGGGGTTGCAAAGAGTCGGACACAACAGAGCGACTGAACTGAACTTGGCAATAAAGAGCTTATGATTTGAGCCACAGTCAGCTCCTGGTCTTGTTTTTGCTGACTGTATACAGCTTCTCCAACTTTGGCTGCAAAGAATATAATCAATGATTTCACTATTGACCATGTGGTGATGTCCATGTGTAGGGGGTCTTCTCTTGTGTTGCTGGAAGAGAGTGTTTGCTATGACCAGTGTATTCTCTTGGCAAAATTCTACTAGCTTTGGCCCTGCTTCATTCTGTACTCCAAAGCCAAATTTGCCTGTTACTCCAGGTATTTCTTGACCTTCTATTTTTGCATTCCAGTTCCCTATAATGAAAACGACATCTTTTTTGGGTGTTAGTCCTAGAAGGTCTTGTAGGTCTTCATAAAACCATTCAACTTTGGCTTCTTCAGCATTACTGGTTGGGCATAGACTTGGATTATTGTGATATTGAGTGGTTTGCCTTGAAAACGAACAGAGATCATTCTGTCATTTTTGAGATTGCATCCAAGTACTGCATTTTGGACTCTTTTGTTGACTATGAGTGCTACTCCATTTCTTCTAAGGGATTCTTGCCCACAGTAGTAGATGTAATGGTCATCTGCATTAAATTCACCCATTCCAGTCCATTTTAGTTCACTGATTCCTAGAATGTCGACGTTCACTCTTGCCATCTCCTGTGTGACCACTTTCAATTTACCTTGATTCATGGACCTAACATTCCAGGTTCTTATGCAGTGTTGCTCTTTACAACATTGGACTTTACTTCCATCACCAGTCACACTCACAATTGGGTGCTGTTTTTGCTTTGGCTCTGTCTCTTTATTCTTTCTGGAGTTATTTCTCCACTGATCTCCAGTAGCATATTGGGCACATACTGAGCTGGGGAGTTCATCTTTCGATGTCTTATCTTTTTGCCTTTTCATACTGTAGTCATGTACGGATATGAAAGTTGGTCTATAAAGAAAGCTGAATGCTGAAGAATTGATGCTTTTGAACTGTGGTGTTGGAGAAGACTCTTGAGAGTCTCTTGGACAGCAAGGAGATCCAACCAGTCCATCCTAAAGGAAATAAATCCAAAATATTCATTGGAAGGACTGATGCTGAAGCTGAAACTCCAATTCTTTGGCATCACCTGATGCAAAGAACTGATTCATTTGAAAAGACCTTGATGCTGGGAAAGATTGAAGGCAGGAGGAGAAGGGGATGACAGAGGATGAGATGGTTGGATGGCATCACCGACTCAACAGACGTGAGTTTGAGTGAACTCTGGGAGTTGGTGATGAACAGGGAGGCCTGGAGTGCTGCAGGCTTCCATGGGGTCCATGGCATCACAAAGAGTCACACACAACTGAGTGACTGAATGGAGCAGAACGGAGCCTTGAGCAAAGTGAAACAAGTCCAGTGGTGAGTTGTTTGGGCCTGTTAGCCCCAAAGAGTCATGTCAGCATTCCAGAATCCACTGTCAGTCGCCTTCTCTTCACTGAGGAGACAGAAACCCACCTCCCTTTCCTCCTGCTCAGAGTCTGGAAGAGATCAGCAGGACCTCTGTAAAAGTCCAGCTCTACACTCACAGCCTCCTGATCATTCAAAACAAAATGGTCGCAGGAGAATCAAATAGCCTGAGCAGTTGTTTCTAGCTTAGCACAAGAATCCAGGAATTTCCCCAACAAGACTGCTTACAGCAAAGGAAAGGGGAAGAGTATAAACGAAAGGTAATTCCAAGCTCTCACGAAAGAAAAAGATAATTTATGAGCAAGTACTTGGGAAAAAGTACTGTCCAGAGCAGGGTGTGATTTAAATGTTGGACCCCAAGTACTTCATGAGGTAACTTATGAAGGGGAGAAAACAGAGTTGTTCCCTGACATTCCCAGGCCTTCTGTTATAGCATTGGCCAGAGTAGAGGAGGCCAGGTGGCCTGGATAGCCTGGACCTTAGCCTCTTCCTTGATATAGTGAAGCTTATCCTCATGGAAGAAGTCAGAGTTTGCTTCAGGACCTGTGGAGCTGGTAGGGAGTTCATGGATCTGATGGACAGAGGGCAAGGTCATCAATTCTAGAATATTAATCACCAGCTATGGAGGACAAAGCAGGCACGTTCACAAAACTCATTCAGTCCTCACCAGCACATAGGAGGTGGAAGGATCAGTGTTCCCCTTTACAGATGAGGAAACCGCCCCACACAGAGATGGAATCACCGGCTCAAGGTCAACAGTAACTCTGTAGGAAACCATTTCCATTCTGCTAAGGTTGGTGTTACTGCAAGTTTTCTTCATCCCCTTGGAGACCAGACCAGGTCACCATTCTTCATTCCTGGCCACTGGAAAATGCTAAATCTTTGCTTTAAAAGATGTTCAGCTCTGGATATCATCTGTGCCTTTCAGCTGGATTGAGTTGGAAACCACAGAAAGTCACCCCACCCCAAACCTTCCCCAATATCAGAGCTAGAAATTTTAAAGATGAGAAATGCCCTGGGGTGAAGGGCAAAGCTGCTCCTTCTCATCAGTTTAGTTATATCCAACATCATTTACCCTTACTCACCTCACTTTCCTCATGTGAAGACAAGTTGCTACTGCTGCTAGGAGAAGGCAATGGCACCCCACTCCAGTACTCTTGCCTGACAAATCCCATGGACAGAAGAGCCTGGTAGGCTGCAGTCCATGGGGTCGCTAGGAGTCAGACACGGCTGAGCAAATTCACTTTCACTTTTCACTTTCATGCATTGGAGAAGGAACCTCACTTTCCTCATGTGAAGACAAGAGTTTCATGTAAACTATACTGTGGCTAAATGCTGGGATTCTGTTGTATATCCAGAAGGTGTGTCATTAAAAAAAAAATCAAGAGTCCTTTGGGAAAGACTCAAGGTTCTCACAGAGCTTTGTAAAGAAACAAAAAATTGGCAGTTGCCAGGCATTACAGTGCTTTCAGTTTTATAATTTGTTTGTGCATCTGTTTCTGGTTGTACTAGGTCATCCTTGCTGTGCAGGCTTTTGTCTAGTTGTGGCGAGTGGGGGCCACTCTTCAAGGCGTTGTGCAGGCTGCTCATTCCAGTGGCTTCTCTTGTTGCCGAGCATAGCCTCTAGGGCACGGGGGCTTCAGTAATTGAGGTGCAGGCTCAAAAAATCTCAGTTCCCAGGCTTTCAGGCCCAGGCTCAACAGCTGTGGTGTACAGGCTTAGTTGCCCTGAGGCCTGTGGGATCTTCCCGGACTAGAGATCGAACCTGTGTCTCCTGCCTTGGCAGGTGGATTCTTTACCTCTGGGCCTCCAGGGAAGCCATAGTGCTTTTATGATTATTATACAACTAGCCATGAAATTAAAAGACACTTGCTCTTTGGAAGAAAAGTTATGACCAATCTAGACAGCTTATTAAAAAGAAAGAGACATTACTTTGCCAACAAAGGTCCATCTAGTCAAAGCTATGGTTTTTCCAGTAGTCATGTACGGATGTGAGAGTTGGATTCTAAAGAAAGCTGAGCAGCAAAGAATTGATGCTTTTGAACTGTGGTGTTGGAGAAAACTCTTGAAAGACAGACTGTGTGGAGATCCAACCAGTCCATCCTAAAGGAAATCAGTCCTGAATATTCACTGGATGGACTGATGTTGAAGCTGAAGCTCCACTACTTTGGCCACCTGATGCAAAGAACCGACTCAATGGAAAAGACCTTCATACTAAAAAAGATTGAAGGCAGGAGAAGAAGGGGACAACAGAGGATGAGATGGTTGGATGGCATCACCAACTCTATGGACATGAGTTTGAGTAAGCTCTGGGAGTTGGTGATGGACAGGGAAGCCTGGCATGCTGCAGTCCATGGGGTCGCAAAGAGTCAGACACAACTGAGCAACTGAACTGAACTGAGCCAGGAAGCACTTACAAATGTAACAGAAACAGCGCCAAAGCCCTGACCGGGTAAATCATACAGGAATCTTTGATAATAAAAATTCTATTCCCATGGAGAATAAAGGGACAACCCAGGAACCCCAGCTCCCCTGGCCTGACCCAGTACATCTGGAATGTGGCAGCCTTTGTAGAGGACTCATGGGAGCTCTTCTCACCCCCCGCAAGAGTGTGCAGAGCTTCCCAGGATGGGGAGGATGCAACCCTCCCACTGGCTCAGTGGAGCTCTCTGTCTCTCCTCCTCCCCACCCAGCGCCCTGCCACTCACCCCACTGTCCCCACCAGCAGCCCTACATTTGCCAGTTGAGTCTCATGAGCTTCCGACCAAGGAACATGTTGATGAGGCCCTGCTTGAGGATTCCAGCCTCGCCAGAAAGTTAAAGACAGGGGTCTCTCCCGTAGCCTCTTCTCAAACTGCCATTTCCCCAGATACAGTGAACTCTCCTGGAATAAAAACCGAGTAAAAGAGGCAGATCTAGAGATCTCTTCAAGAAAATTAGAGATACCAAGGGAACATTTCATGCAAAGATGGGCTCGATAAAGGACAGAAATGGTATGGACCTAACAGAAGCAAAAGATACTAAGAAGAGGTGGCAAGAATACACAGAAGAACTGTACAAAAAAGATCTTCACGACCCAGATAATCACGATGGTGTGATCACTCACCTAGAGCCAGACATCCTGGAATGTGAAGTCAACTGGGCCTTAGAAAGCATCACTACGAACAAGGCTACTGGAGCTGATGGAATTCCAGTTGAGCTATTTCAAATCCTGAAAGATGATGCTGTGAAAGTGCTGTACTCAATATGCCAGCAAATTTGGAAAACTCAGCATTGGCCACAGGACTGGAAAAGGTCAGTTTTCATTCCAATCCCAAAGAAAGGCAATGCCAAAGAATGCTCAAATGACCATACAATTGTACTCATCTCACATGCTAGTAAAGTAATGTTCAAAATTCTCCAAGCCAGGTTTCAGCAATATGTGAACTGTGAACTTCCTGATGTTCAAGCTGTTTTTAGAAAAGGCAGAGGAATCAGAGATCAAATTGCCAACATCTGCTGGATCATCAAAAAAGCAAGAGAGTTCCAGAAAAACATCTATTTTTGCTTTATTGACTATGCCAAAGCCTTGGACTGTGTGGATCACAATAAACTGTGGAAAATTCTGAAAGAGATGGGAATACCAGACCACCTGACCTGCCTCTTAAGAAACCTATATGCAAGTCAGTAGGCAACAGTTAAAACTGAACATGGAACAACAGACTGGTTCCAAATAATAAATAAATACCAAAAAAATAAATAAATAAATAAAGAGATCAGCAACAACAAAAAAAATATATATAAAGATGAAAAAAAAAAAAATCATGCGAAGAGTTGACTCATTGGAAAAAACTCTGATGCTGGGAGGGGTTGGGGGCGGGAGGAAAAGAGGATGACAGAGGATGAGATGGCTGAGTGGCATCACCGACGCAATGGAGATGAGTTTGAGTGAACTCTGGGAGTTGATGATGGACAGGGAGGCCTGGATTGCTGCGATTCATGGGGTTGCAAAGAGTCCGACATGACTGAGAGACTGAACTGAACTGAAAAGAGGCAGCTCATCTAAAAGAGGGAGATTTATGAGACTGGTGTCCACTTTCCTTGGAGGCATCACTCTCCCCTGGGCTGAGCTCTACACCCCGAATGCTCCTGCAGCTGCTCCGGCTCTCCCCAGACCCCTCCCCTCCCTTTCCACGTTCACTGAGAGCTACACCCCCGTCTCTCTCGGTAAATTAAGCCCTCCTAGCCTCCCACTCTTGGAGGCCATGTGTTGAGCCCCAGGAGCTGACGTGTGGCAGTTATTAGCACAAGAGGAAAAGTGCTTGCCTCATCAGAGAGAGCAGCTGGAGACAGAGCTCTTTGCAAAGGCAGAGGACTGACCTCCAGCTCCTCGGTTGGATGCTGGGGTATTGCAGACTCAGACAGTTCTCTCCCTCTCTCTGCAGCCTCCACCCACTCCTCCAGTTCAGTCCTGACCTTGCAGGGCCTGAACCTCCTTCCCGGCCCACCCCCCCAACATCCATCTCCCTACATTGTGTCTCTCCAGTGAACTCATGCTGGGAGATTAATTGCTCCTATCACCCCTAATCCATCACACTTCCCAAAGATTGTTTTGACATCTAGTTAATTTTTGGCTGATGATTTATCAAATTCTTATTACCGTGCTCTGAAGGGGCTCATTTATTGTGTTGATTCATGGTAATGATAAAGGGGAAGCATTTTGAATTTTAACTACATTTCCCTCCTGCTTTTTCTACCCAGTGTAGCTAAAAAAAAAAAGGAAAGGAGGAGAGGGGGAAGGGGACTGTAGCCAGGAAACTCTTATTAAACAATTCAAACTGTGAAAGAAAAGGGAAAAGGGGAAAAAGAAAATTCTTCCATTATGTGAGCAAAAGCCAAAAGTCTGAGAAAGGTTATGTATATAATATATATATATGAAGTACTCTTACCATCTGGGTCTGAACTACGTTTGGAAAGCTCATACCCCTAAGACTCTTAAACATTTATTGCCCTGTAATATTACCTAAATGTCTACTACCATTTTATTCAAATAGAACTTAATGGGAAATGATTTCAGTCATGTACCAGTGGAAATGTAAAATGAGTGTCTCTGCCAGGCCAGATGGCCAGCCACCTTTTAAAAGTGCAAAGAGACTTTCCTCTGCCACTCAGGTCACTTCCCAGACCTTCCAAATGAATCATTTGCCACTCGGCTCTCTTTAATAAACCCAGATGGCAGGAAGGGGCCCAGATCTTGTCCACGTTTTTTTTTTTCCGAATCAGAGGAGCTGGAGCCTCAGAGATGGAGCCTAGAGGTGACAGGAGTGTCCCAAGGGAAAGGGACTTATCCCACAGTCACAGTCACAGTCACTAGCAGATGCAGGGGACACAGTTAATTCCGGCAGAAAGGCTAGGTGGTTGCTTGCTGTCAGGCTCTGNTTTTTTTTTTCCAGAATCAGAGGAGCTGGAGCCTCAGAGATGGAGCCTAGAGGTGACAGGAGTGTCCCAAGGGAAAGGGACTTATCCCACAGTCACAGTCACAGTCACTAGCAGATGCAGGGGACACAGTTAATTCCGGCAGAAAGGCTAGGTGGTTGCTTGCTGTCAGGCTCTGGGTCAGGTACTTCCACAAAAAAGGAACAAGATTTCCGACCAAAGAAAGGACAGGAACATGGAAGAAGGAAGGACTGTAAGAGGCCTTTTATTTCTTTCAAGATTTTTTTTGATGTGCACCCTTTTTGTTAAAGTCTTTATTGAATCTGTCGCAATATTGCTTCTGTTTTATGTTTTGGATTTTTTGGCCACAAAGCATGTAGGATCTTAGCTCCCTGACCAGGGATCGAACCCACACCCCCTGCATTGGACAGTGAAGTCTTAACCACTGGACCCCCAGGGCAGTCACTGTAAGGCTCACCAGGAATCCTCACAAGAAGGCCCTGTGAGAAGATGCACACACAGGCTTTTTGGATACAACACAAACACTTTCTGCTGTCCTTCGCCCCAGGAATGTACCAGGGGTGTCCACATCCCTCTTTCTCCACACACCTCCCGACACCTGCCCTGGTTCCCCACCTGCCCGCCTTCTTTAATTCTCACAAAACCTGGCTCGTCACCGGAAGAGTTGGGGGTCACCCTGAAATGTGTAAGATCACCATGGATGTGACTGCTCTGTGAGAAGGCACGTTTTACAAATGAAATGAGTTGTTACAGCGGTGAGGAGAGAAGAAAATACCAAACCCCTCCCTTCTCCTTCAAAATTAAGTGAGGCGATTTTCTCTCATTTTCTATTCCTTGAAAAATTAAATATAATTACTTGTCTCTTAAAACTGAGAAGGGGCAAGATAGGAGTAGGTCCTTAAGAAGTACAAACTGCTGTGTATAAAATAAGTAAGATACAGGGATATATTGTACAGCCCAGGGGATATAACTGATACATTAAAATAACTTTAAATGGGGTATAATTTATAAAAATATTGAATCACCATGTTGTATACCTTAAACTAATATAATAATATAAATCAACTGGACTTTAATAAAAAGAACTATATACCTAAAAGTAGCAAAATTCATATATATAATAGTCTAAGCTTAGAAATATATTTACTTGTATATCTATTACATATATCCACACATATGCATACATATATATGTGCTCATTAAAATAAATAACAAAAATAGTAAAATTTATACATGTAATACTCTTGGCTTGGGAATATATTTACTTATATATCTATTATATATATACACACTTACATACATGGGGCTTCCATCTGCCTGCCAAGCTGGAGATGCAGATTTGATTTCTGGGTTGGGAAGATCCTCTGGAGAAGGAAATGGCAATCCACTCTAGTATTCTTGCCTGGAGAATCCTCGGACACAGGAGCCTGGCGGGCTATACTCCATGGGGTCACAAAAGAGTCAATCATGACTGAGCAACTAAACAGCAAAACTATACATATATAGTATACATGAACACAAACACTTAGAGGGGGAGGAAACAATTGAAATTATTTCAATGTTTAAAATAGCTATTGATTTTATCATATCTTAATTTACTTTTTGCCAATTGTGACATATTTTTCCCATTCCCCACCTTACCTTAGTTTACTAGCATAGGAACGTACTGTTGCTAAAATATTTCTTCCAACGTTTTCAAACTCTATTTCACCTGTGACATCTCTCATTTAACTTTATACTGTGTGTGTTTGCATCCTCTCTATTTTACTTGATCAGTCTTGCCAGAGATATGACTACTTCATTAACCTTTTCCCAGATGAAGAACAGTGCCACCAGTCAATCAGCTAGTTGGGCTAAAGTTCTTAGCACCATGCTGACCTCATGTCGGATCCATGTACAAATCCACTGGGACAAGATATACCATGCATCTCACTTCTCCTCCCTCCCATCCCCTTTACCAGCCTCAGTATCCCCCCTGGAACACTGTAAACCCCCTTCTTCAGGATCTGACTTCCAGCTCCCTCTGTGACCCCTTCTGCCTACTCTACTCTCTCGTCAGCCACTGGCCAATGTGACCTCCTTGTTTTTCCTCCAATGAGCCAGAAAATCCCTCTTGCGGGGTTTCCCCATTGATGCTCTGTCTACCTGAAATGCTGAGAGAGTGCAACTGGTATTTTAAATCTTCTCAAATTTCATCTTCGATCTTTCTCAGTAAACTAATTCAGCTCCTACTTTTCAATGAAAATAAAAGCCAAAAGATATCCAAGATTTAACATGGAGTGGGAGTTGGGAACTCTAAGAGGGGCCGGGCTTGGTTGCCGAAGACAGGTGGCCAGGATGTGGGGAGATGCAGAAACATGCTCAGGGTGGGCACCATGGTGGGCAGGAGGGTGAGCACACAAAGTGTCTCCAGTCTCTGTCTTCAGTGAGAGTCTCGTGGTCCTCCAGCTGTGTCAGTGGCTGCCCCGGGTTTCTCGATGCTTCTCTCAACTGCACAATCACTTTACAGTTTAAAAGGCACCAACCACACATGGAGAATGTTCTCTGGGAAGCGGTTGCTCTCCTTGACCTTTCACTTCCCAGCTAAGTCCACTAGCCAGCCACCCCTACACACACGCGTGCATGCCATCTCCTTCCATCACGTCTGAAATGAGGCAGGTCCCACCTGGTCACAGGTCTCCACGTCTGCTGTTTGCCTGGGAGAATGCATCTAACCAAAATCTCTCCTGTGCTCCCCACTGTCCCCCCAACACCCACACCACCCTACAGACCCTTCCTCTCATCAGCATGAAAACAAGGTCAAGTTGACCACTGCTTAGAAGTAAAATACCTCGGTGGGCCCTCTAGCTTCCACCCTCTGTCTACACCCCGTTCACAGCCAAGATGCCCAAAGTGGGTGTCTCACTCTTGCCTCCACTTCCTCTTCTCTGTGTCATTCCTCAGCGCACCCCATCAGGCCCACACCCCACGGCGCCATGCTCCTTGCCCAAATCCCAACTTCGCCCTTAATCTGCACCTCTTATGCCTTCCCTTTCCTGACCTCTAGGTAGCACTGAATGCTATTGATTCCCCCTCCTCCCGGAAGTGCACCACCCCCAATCTGGCCCCATCTTCAGCAGTCAACATGGCATCTTTTACTGCTTTATTGCTCTCACCCCTGTTAGATCTTAGAATGCTTCTCCTCCCTTGGACCCCACGGGTCCATTCTCTTGGCTTTTTTCTTAACTCTCAGACTTGTTCATATTTTCTTCTTCCTCAGCTCATATCTCCAATGATGTCCCTTAAATGTGGGTGTTCTTCAGAGTTCTGGGCTCATTCCTCTTCTCTTCAAAATCTCCCTGCGTGAGACCATCCTGGTTCCAGTGGTCACCCTTCTGTTGACATCTTCCAGATGACAGATAGATTAAAGGACATTGGATCAACAGATAGACAAATGATAGATAATGACAGATGACAGGTAGATAGATGATAGAGAGAGAGATTAATAGACGTTAGATAGATAAATTGATACATGATAGATGACAGACAGATTGATAGATGATACATAAAGGTAGTTACGAATACATATCTCACTCAGACCTTCCTTCTGAATTGCAACCTCTTTCCTGGTGGACAGCCAATAGGCACTTCAAACTCAATATATCTGCAGGCATGTCCCACCGACCACCCAAGCCTGGTCCACTGATCCTATCTCAGGAACAAGACCACTACCACCATCCCACCCACTGCCCAGATAAACTCTGGGGGCCCTATTTGGCTCTTTGTTTTCCCCCTTTTCCCCTCCCCGCTGCCACCTACAATTAGATGCAACAGATCAGTTTCTTTCCGTCTCCAAAGTGTTTGCCTCTGTTTTGACTTTCTAGTTTTCGTGACTCCAGCAAGCCTTGTCTACTTTCTGCTTTTGGTTTATACTCTCAAAATTCATTCTCCATGCTTTGGAATGTGTTCTGATTACAAAAGTCTTATGTATCTATTAAATGTTAAAACCACATAAGAACACAAAGATAAAAATGAAAATGGCCCATTCTATACATGTGCATATATTGTATGTTGCATACATTTAAAAAAATTGAGATTATACCCTATATGTATTATTTTGATACTATTCTTCTCCACTAAATAATATACCACAAAACATTTCCATGTTAACCGTTTGTAACTATGCCAATTTCATAGGCAAAATAAAGTATTAGTATCTTAATTTACATTTCTTTGATGAAGTCACTGAAACATAATTTTATGTGACTTTTAGTTATTTGAATATGCTTCCCCTAATGGCTGGTTCATGGCACTTACACATTTTGCTTTTGGTGTTTATTTATTGTTATTATTTTTTTTGTATGAGACTTCTTATAGGTATTATATATGTCTCAGATCTTTTCAAAAATTGTAATCTTGCTTTCATTTTTACATATTACAGTTTCAGTTCAGTTCATTTCAGTCACTCAGTCATGTCTGACTGTTTGTAACCCCATGTATCACTGTACCCCAGGCCTCCTGTCCATCATCATCTCCCGGAGTTCACTCAAACTCACATCCATAGAGTCCATGAGATGCCATCCAGCCATCTCATCCTCTGTCGTCCCCTTCTCCTCCTGCCCCCAATCCCTCCCAGCATCAGAGTCTTTTCCAATGAGTCAACTCTTCGCATGAGGTGGCCAAAGTACTGGAGTTTCAGCTTTAGCATCATTCCTTCCAAAGAAATCCCAGGAATGATCTCCTTTAGGATGGACTGGTTGGATCTCCTTGCAGTCCAAGGGACTCTCAAGAGTCTTCTTCAACACCACAGTTCAAAAGCATCAATTCTTGGGCATTCAGCCTTCTTCACAGTCCAACTCTCACATCCATTCATGACCACTGGAAAAACCATAGCCTTGACTAGTCGGAACT
This sequence comes from Oreotragus oreotragus, assembly GCA_006410675.1. Classification (NCBI taxonomy): domain Eukaryota; kingdom Metazoa; phylum Chordata; class Mammalia; order Artiodactyla; family Bovidae; genus Oreotragus; species Oreotragus oreotragus. Next base: position 81,932 of record SJYX01018337.1, on the reverse strand, counting down.
CTGTTGGCAAAGTAATGTCTCTGCTTTTCAATATGCTGTTTAGGTTGGTCATAACTTTCCTTCCAAGGAGCAAGTGTCTTTTAGTTTCATGGCTGCAATCACCATCTGCAGTGATTTTGGAGCCCCCCAAAATAAAGTCTGACCGTTTCCACTGTTTCCCCATCTATTGAATTTAATATAATGGTATCTGTTAACATTTTCCCTTACAGTTTTCCCCTTGCTTTAATGCTTAGAAGAGTTCTCCTTGACAACAGGTAGAAAGTCAACTGTATTTTCTACTCTTATTTATGTATTTTTAAACTTTGGCATTAGATGGTTTAATACATTTGGAATCAATTTTTGACTACGGTATAAGGTGGGTTCTGTGTACATATTTCCAATTATTTACTCGGTTGTCTAAATACCATCTATTAACCAAAACATTTTCACATATACAAAATTCCAGAAATACACTTCAGTCAGTTTTGGCCTTTCAGTTTAGTTTCCCTGATCTGTGTCTGTCACTCTCAGTTTTTACTATTTTAGTATTTATGCTGCAATTTTCACATGCAAGAGCAGCAGCTCTTCAGGTCTTCTCTATCAAAATGTCTTGGGTTGCTGTATTTTCTATACAAACTTTAGTATTATTCCTTAGTGTTTTCCAATTTCTATTCAAATTGTGATTGCAATTACATTAAAATTAAAGTTTTCTATCAACTGTTAATTAAGTGGTATTTTGTATGTTTCAATACAAGTATGAAATTTTCTTCAGGTATCTATTGCAAATTTTCATGTTGGTTATTTTCCAGAAATGGAATTATTTGCTAATGCTATATGAGTGGGAATTTTATTCATGTATTTTCCAATAGTCTGTTTATAGTGTAGCGCGAACCTATGAAACCTCATATGTTTATTTTGTAGCTAGACAGCTCATTAAGTGGGCTCTCTTGGTGGTGCAGTGGTAAAGAATCTGCCTGCCAGTGCAAGAGATGCAGGTTCAATCCCTGGGTCGGGAAAAGAAAATGGCAACCAACTCCAGTATTCTTGCCTAAACCCATGAACTGAGAAGCCTGGCAGGTTACAGTCTATGGGATCACTAAAGAGTTGGACGTGACTTAGCAACTAAACAACAACAATCTTATCAAATACTTTTTAATGCTAGTAGTTTTTCAAATCCATCCTGTAAATTTTCAAGGTTATCAAGAATAGAATATATGTCAAGAATATAATCTGTTATATCACATCAGATTTTTTTCTTCTTTCCAATATTTAAGTTTCATATTTTCTTGTTCTATTTCTAGGACTTTCAGCATTCTATTAAGTAATAATGCTGGTAGGCAGTGCTTCATAAACTTACGTAGGACTGTCTAGGATGTTCTTTGGAAGGAATGATGCTAAAGCTGAAACTCCAGTACTTTGGCCACCTCATGTGAAGAGTTGACTCATTGGAAAAGACTCTGATGCTGGGAGGGATTGGGAGCAGGAGGAGAAGGGGACGACCGAGGATGAGATGGCTGGATGGCATCACCGACTCGATGGACATGAGTCTGAGTGGACTCCGGGAGTTGGTGATGGACAGGGAGGCCTGGCATGCTGCGATTCATGGGGTTGCAAAGAGTCGGACATGACGGAGCAAATGAACTGAACTGAAGTAATAGCTGTTTTATTAAACATATTTACGTATCTTTATTTAATATACCTGTTATTCACCACTTTAAAAGTATTTTTACAGTTCAAGTTTCATAAGAATGTGTTTGTAATTAATTAGGATTGGAAATTTTACAAATTTGGGGGGAGAAATCTACCAAGATAATGTCATAATTTGACCTGGCTATTGGTACGGTGACTATTATTTAGAATAGATTAAGGCTAAAGCATCTTACATCTCTGGAAGAATCCTTCTCTGGTGACCCATAGTCAGCCTTCAGTATTCTATTGGATGCTTATGTTTGTGCTTGCTAAGTCACGTCTGTCGTGCCCAACTCTTTGGGACCCTATGGACCATACCCCACCAGGCCCCTCTGTGCATGGGATCCTCCTGGCAGGAATACTGGAGTGGGTTGCTGTGCCCTCCTCCAAGGGCTCTTCCCGACCCAGGGATTGAACCTGTGTTTCTTAAGTCTCCTACAGTGGCAGGCAGGTTCTTTATCCCTAGCACCACCTGGGAAGCCCATTCTAGTGGATACAATTTGCTAATATTTCAAGGATTTTTGCACTTACACTCAGGTGTGGGATTGACTTACAGCTTTTATATCTGAAGTATTAATTGTCATGTTTTGGGTTTAATACTATGACATCTGGCCAGCTGGGAAGTTTTCCCTTTTCCTCTGCTCTGAAATGACTTAGGATAAGAAGCATTTCCTTCTTGAATATTGTCCCATAAAATATTTTGGGGAGATAATTATTTTACTCATTTTTCAAATGCATCCATACTTACTGGTAACTTTCTAAATAGTCTAAATAATTGTAGATTCGATTCGATTTGCTTTTTATTTCATTCAATGCAAAAGTTGTATTTTTGCCTTTCTAATGTCCAACTGATAGATGGTTTATTTTATGGGTTTTTATTAGAAATTTTTATTTTTGCATCATGATCAGACAGTGGGGCCTGTAAAATTTCTAGTCTGTGAAATTTATTGAAGATTTCTTTGTAGCCAAGAGTGGGATTAAATTCTCATAAACATAGCATGGATGTTTCAAAAGAAGATGTATTTCTATTTAGAAAGTACATGATTCTGTATATATTAAGACGTCTGATGTATGTTTCATTAGACTCAATGTCATTATTTACTGAAAGTTTGTTGAACTTACATGCTGGATTGTGAGCAATATTCTTCCTGGTCCTTGGCATTGCTGTATGTTTTTCCTACTTTATTTTTAATCTTATAAGTCATTTTCGTAGGATGCTGGAGGCAGAAATCAGACACTCACAATCACAACTTCATTTTACACTCAAGTCCCTAGAGAAGTCCTTCTAAAATGCAAGTATCATAACAACACTTTTTGTCTAAAACTTTTAAAATATTCCATTTCCACTCCCTACTCTCTATCCCTTCCCTTGGTGCCCTTTAAGATGGCTAGGAGAGCCCTTCAGGTATGGATCCTGCTTGCCTCATCCTCCTCCTCTCCTGACACGCCTCCCATGTAACTGGATCCATCCAGCATTGAGAAGCTGGGCCTGCTCCACTTTTCTCTCTTCCTTGCTCCAGGGTTTCTGCACCTGCGACCCCAAAATGCCCAGAACCTATTCCTCACCCTCTGCCTTCACTTAGATTCTGCTTGCCCCTTGGGACAGGGGTCCCCAACCTCCGGGATCTAACGCCTGATGATCTAAGGTGGAGCTGATGTAACAATAATAGAAATAATGTTAGTTACTCAGTCATATCTGACTGTGCAATCCCATGGACTGTAGCCCACCAGACTCCTCTGTCCATGGGATTCTGCAGGCAAGAATGCTAGAGTGGGTTGCCATTCCGTTCTCCAGGGGATCTTCCTGACCCAGGGATCAAACCTTGGTCTCTCGTTTTGTAGGCAGATTTCTTTACCATCTGAGCCACCAGGGAGGCCCTAACAGAAATAAAATGCCCAATAAAATAATGCACTTGAATCTCAAAACCATCCCTCACCAGTCCATGGAAAAATTGTCTTCCATGAAACCAGTTCCTGGTGCCAAAAGGTTGGGGAACCAGTGCTGTAAGTCTCAGCTTAGATATCGCTTTCCACCCTAGAAAGAAAAGTGAAAGTGAAAGTCGCTCAGCCGTGTCTGACTCTTTGCGACCCCATGGACTATACAGACCATGGAATTCTCCAGGCCAGAATGAGTACTGGAGTGGGTAGCCTTTCCCTTCTCCAGGGGATCTTCCCAACCCAGGGACTGAACCCACATCTCCCACATAGCAGGCAGATTCTTTACCAGCTGAACTCCAAGGGAAGCCCAAGAATACTGGAGTGGGTAGTCTAGCCCTTCTCCAGCGGATCTTCCCGACCCAGGATTGGAAGAGGGGTCTCCTTCATTGTAGGCAGATTCTTTACCAACTGAGCTATGAGGAAAGCCCGCTTATCCTTGAGCTATATCTCCTTCTGAATTCCAGCTTATTTCTTGTTGCTGTATTTAGTATTTATCTGCTTGTGCCATCATTGCCTCCTGTTTCAATTAATTGTGAGTTCCTGTACCCAGATATCGGTTGACATATTCATGGCTTAGAGAAATGCTCTTCACAGAATCAGCACCCAACAGAACTGCGGCCAGGGAGAAGGCTGCGGGAGCACTTCCGGTCTCACTGTGTGTGGATCCATGCGGATGACCAGGCACCAGGCACAACTGAGCTTTCAGGGTGAACACTTTGGACAAGTAACAATTAAAAGTATAAGTTACTTTTTATTATTATTTTAATGTTCTTTAAAATAAAAACAATTATTTTCTGGTGGCAACCTAGAGGAATGGGATGGGACGGAAGGGTAAGAGGGAGGTTCAGGAGGGAGGGACCATATGTAAACTTATGGCTGATTCATGTTGTTAAATGGCAGAAAGCAGTACAACATTTTAAAGCATATATTTTGTTTGGTTTCTTCATTTCAAGTCAAAGAATAAACTTTGCTACTCTATGCTGGACAGAAGCAAAGTCACCCAAAGTTAATTTTGATGTAACTGAATGTATTCATGGTTTGCTTCCGATGTGTGCTTTTGGACTAAGAAGTAGATTTTGATCTAAGGGATTCCATTTTTCACATTAATCCACCAGGAACTTAATTCTATGTAGAAAGTGAAGTGGATGTCTAATGTTGTGAGCGGTTTGAGGGGCAAATCGAACTGGAAGACATTCTGGTCTGCCTCTTGGTTACCTCCAGGTGACCTCGGGAAATGCATTTCTTTTCCCTAAGCCTCAGCTTTCCTCACTTGCAAAAAGAGAGTAATCTCCCCTGACCTCAGAGTATTCTCATTTAAATCAAATGGTATCCATCACTCCCAGAGGCATAGCGCTTGCTATCAAGTAGGTGCTTAGAAATTCTGGTTCCTCATGCTCTTCTAACCACCTGAGTTATTTCCTATGACTTAGTTATTTCTTACGTGATAATCTGTTTAATGTTCGTCTTCTGAATGCACTGTGAGATCCATTTGTTTTGTTTTCTGATCTGTCTCTAGAACAAAGAGTCCAGCCCGCTGCAGGCACTCTGTAAATATTTGCTGGATTCCTCATTAAGCGTCTCCTCCTCCCATGCCCTAGCTCTCATCTCTGCCAGCTACTGTCTGCCTTGTTAATTAATGGTTACTAAGAACAGCCTTGGGTGTAGGATTGATATAATTTTATTCACAATTTTGGGAAGAATAAATGAAGGCCAGAGTTATAAAGAAAGTTTCGAAGTCCCTGACACTGGAAATGCCCCAAATCCAACAATTATTCTCTCACATGAACTATCCATGTTATAGGAATTCACCAAATACCCACTTTATCCACAGGACCCCTTTCATAATTTCGTACTCTGTAGAGTCGTAGGTCAATTCAGCTCAGTTCAGGTCAGTCGCTCAGCTGTGTCTGACACTTTGCTACCCCACAGACTGTAGCACACCAGGCTTCCCTGTCCATCACTAACTCCTGGAGCTTACTCAAACTCATGTCCATTGAGTCAGTGATGCCATCCAACCATTTCATCCTCTGTCGTCCCCTTCTCCTGCCGCCTTCAGTCATTTCAGCATCAGGATCTTTTCAAATGAGTCAGTTCTTCGCATGAGGTGGCCAAAGTACTGGAGTTTCAGCTTCAGCATCAGTCCGTCCAAAGAACACCCAGGACTGATCTCCTTTAGGATGGACTGGTTGGATCTCCTTGCAGTCCAAGGGACTCTCAAGAGTCTTCTCCATCACCACAGTTCAAAAGCATCAATTCTTCAGCACTCAGCTTTCTTTATAGTCCAACTCTCACATCCATACATGACCACTGGAAAAACCATGCTGTTGCTGCTGCTAAGTCACTTCAGTCATGTTCGACTCTGTGTGACCCCATAGACGGCAGCCCACCAGCTTTGACTAGACAAACCTTTGTTGGCAAAACCTTTTTTGTCTCTGCTTTTTGATATGCTATCCAAGTTGGTCATAGCTTTTCTTCCAAGGAGCAAATGTCTTTTAATTTCATGGCTGCAGTCACCATCTGCAGTGAATTTGGAGCCCAAAGTCTGTCCCTGTTTCTATTGTTTCCCCATCTATTTGGCATGAAGTGATGGGACTGGATACCATGATCTTAGTTTTCGGAATGCTGAGTTTTAAGCCAGCTTTTTCACTCTCTTCTTTCACTTTTATCAAGAGGCTCTTTAGTTCTTCTTTGCTTTCTGCCATAAGGGTGGTGTCATCTGCATATCTGAGGTTACTGATATTTTTCCCAACAATCTTGATTCCAGCTTGTACTTCTTCCAGTCTGGCATTTCTCATAAAGTACTCTGCATATATAAGTTAAATAAGCAGGGTGACAATATACAGCCTTGATGTACTCCTTTTCCTATTTGGAACCAGTCTGTTGTTCCATGTCCAGTCCTAACTGTTGCTTCTTGACCGGCGTACAGATTTCTCAGAAGGCAGGTCAGGTGGTCCATATATTAAAATGGATGACCAACAAGGACCTATTGTGTAGCACAGGGAACTCTGCTCAATGTTTTATAATTATCTGTATGGAGAAAGAATCTGAAAAAGAATGAATAAATGTATAACCGAATCAGTTTACTGTGCATCTGAAATTAACACAACATTGTAAAACAANGGCGTACAGATTTCTCAGAAGGCAGGTCAGGTGGTCCATATATTAAAATGGATGACCAACAAGGACCTATTGTGTACCACAGGGAACTCTGCTCAATGTTTTATAATTATCTGTATGGAGAAAGAATCTGAAAAAGAATGAATATATGTATAACCGAATCAGTTTACTGTGCATCTGAAATTAACACAACATTGTAAAACAACTATGTCCAGCATAAAATAAAAAAAAAGAAAGGTAGAAAAAAATAGTAAGTCAGAACCTATGAGGGAAAGGAATCGGAAAAGAATATGTGTGTGTGTGTGTACATATATATACACATATATATATGTACACATATGTGTACATATACTTATATACACACATATATGTATATAAATACAACTGGAAAAGATATATATATATATATATATAACTGAATTGCTATGCTGTACCTCTGAAACTTACACGATGCTGTAAATCAACTACACTTCAAATTTAAAAAAAAGAAAGAAAAGGAAGAGACCACAGCTCCCTCTCCAGGGATACCCCGAGAGAAGGTATCTTTCTACAACTCAGGAAGAAAGCTCTCACAAAGAACCAAATTTCCTGGCACCTTTGACTTGCCAGCCTTCAGGAAGTTAAGAAATAGATGTCTGTTGTTTAAAAAAAATATATATATATATAAGTCATCTTACCTTGCTTGGCTAGTCTTGCTGGGGACTAAGAAGTAAGAACACGTCTTTTCAAGACAGAATTGTGTGTTCATCGTGGCTGGGAAGGTAGAAGGGTGATACTGGGAATGTAAGAAAGAAACATGATTGGTTAACCATTTCCCTTCATCCCACAATGTATAGCTACAGGAGTGTCCAGGCCCTGATTGCCACACCAAAACCAGTCAGCTCCCAATAAGGAGGGAGGGAGTGAAGTGAGTGACAGTCGCTCAGTCGTGTCCGACTGTTTGCGACCCCAGGGACTAAACAGTCTGACCAGGCCAGAATACTGGATGGATAGCCTTTCCCTTCTCCAGGGGATCTTCCCAACCCAGGCATCGAACCCAGGTCTCCCACATTGCAGGTGGATTCTTTACATTTGGGCCACAAGGGAAGCCCAAGAATACTGGAGTGGGTACTCTGTCCCTTCTCCAGCAGATCTTCCTGATCCAGGAATCGAACCGGAGTATCTTGCATTGCAGGTGGATTCTTCACCAACTGAGCTATCAGGGAAGCCCCATATAAAGAGTGACTTGGANTTGCAGGTGGATTCTTTACATTTGGGCCACAAGGGAAGCCCAAGAATACTGGAGTGGGTACTCTGTCCCTTCTCCAGCAGATCTTCCTGATCCAGGAATCGAACCGGAGTATCTTGCATTGCAGGTGGATTCTTCACCAACTGAGCTATCAGGGAAGCCCCATATAAAGAGTGACTTGGAAATGATGGTGAACACAGGTGGGGAAAAGGCCAAAGAATGACAAATGTTTCTTGGTTAAATAGCAGCTTAGGTGTCAGATGGGGATCCAGCCTATCTCTCCAACATTTATACAGAGAAAGAAATTTAAAGAACAGAGAGAGAGGGAAGAAGGGGGAGCCGGAGAGAGAGGAGAAACACCACCAACCAAGCTACTTGGGCTTGGATTGGCCGCGGCATGACTCATTAGCTTTCCCGAGGAATGATCAAGAGTGTCATTAGGATGCATTAAGCATCGTCTAACAGGGCCTGGGGAGTGCAGGAAGGCTCTCTAGCTCCTGCATAATCGATGCCGATTACTCAGAACTTGCTCCTCTCGGAATATCCTCACCCCATTATCACCAACCCCTGTCTCTCACATACAGACTTTCACCTCATCCCTTGAGTCTTTCCTCTAGGGATGGAGGAAGCCCCGGGCTTTCCAGAACAACTACCCTGCACTCCTCGACTGCGGAGGGAAGAAGGACAGAGCGGCATTAAAGAGCTTCCTCAATGTATTTCTTGTATCAGCTCGTTCCGTGGGGCACCGGATATTTGGGTTGGCGTCCATGTCATTCTCGCTCGGCCTCTGGCCTTTCACCTCCTTTGTTTAAATCCCTCCTACACAAGCACCCCTTTGCCTTCAGGCCTGCTTGGTCCCCTCCACGCCTGCTCCCCCTCCCCGCTCCCCCTTCCCTCCTCCCTATCTCATTTTCTGTCCCTTTAAATGAGGTCACCCTGACTGAATGAAGGACAGGAGGCCCAGAAGAGGTCAGACGTTAGCACTGCTGTAACTGCACTGCTACTGAAACTGGGCAAGCCCATCCATCACTGGCTCCACCACTCCATTAGGCCTCCCGTGAAATATGCCCTGCTCTGAATCGCATAGCCATACATCTCCCGGTCTAGACACCTTCCTGTTGTGTGAAGATCAATGCCGCACGGTCGTGTATCATGTGTCATCCGGTAGCCCTCACTCTAATAACCGTGTCTATTCTCTAGTCTGCAGGATAAATTATGGCTCTGAGAAAGTACTATATTATTCAGCAACCTTGGTCACTAATGGATTATTGGGTTTATTGGTTGATAATATGAGCTCCCTTTCTCTCTGGCTTTCTTTTTTTTTTTTTTTTCCCTCCATTTTTTGGCTGAATCTCACTTTTATTTATTTATTCCTCTCTATTTCTATTTGATTTGGCTCAGGCGTTGAGTGATGGTTGCTTTAGACTTCTGTCAACATATCTCCTGAATCAAACCCTGAAAAAGGATGATGCTCTGAAATAAGCCCAATCAGAAAGAATTCTCTGTGGTCACCTATGAAATGATGGACCGAGTCCAGGGACGTTTTGTTTTGGCTTCGGTTTGCTGAGGCTTCCGTGGAGGTGCTTTCTAATCGAAGGGCAGCTTTAGAGAACCAAGTTCAAGTTGGGCTCCTGTAGAGTCACGTGTCCCGTGAGTCTCAGCGTCACAGTCTCCTGCACAGGCCTTTCTGCGTCTCTGATTACTTCCATTCAGCAGTGCAAGATGCTGATAATTGCTATGGTAACACTGACTCTTAGCTTTCCTCTCTGGAAAATGGGTGAGAGGGGTGGAACCCAAGTGGACACAAAAGGAGGAAGAAACCAATTAGAGGGAAGAACTCTGAAGGTTTAAGTGTAAATGTTGACCCACATTAACTCTGGGGGAAAAAAGACGGTTTCCAACTGCATAACTTTTGAGAACAATGAAATTTTACACTTAAAATGGTAGGCTTCCCTGGTGACTCAGTGGCCAAGAATCTTTCTGCCTGCCAAGGCAGGTGGCCTTCCAGCCCTCATCCAGGAAGAGCCCACATGTTGCAGAGCAACAAAGCCCACGTGCCCCAGCTATTGGACCTGCGCTCTAGATCCTGGAAGCTGCAACAGCAAAGACCACGTGCCACAGCTACCGAGGCCCATGTGCCCTGGAGCCCGAGCTCCATAGCCAGGGCAACAAGAAGCTCTCGCAACTACAGTAGCCCCTGCTCTCTGCACCTAGAGAAAAACCCTTGCAGCAAAGACCATCCCGCACAGCCAAAAATAATTAAATAAAATTATTTTTAAATTGGTAAAATTTTTAAAAGAAATAAAGTTTTCTTTTGAGAGCTGTCCAGAGATAGGATAGGCTTCCCTGGAAAAGAAAGAGCCTCTGGTTCCTCAGAATTCAGGAGAGGGTGACATTCTGGAAAGTGTGGTATAAGCAGGACCCTCGAATGTGCGAGGAAAGTTCAGCCAATGTGACCTTTCATGTCCTGTCCACTCTAGACGCTGTGATTTTATGATAAATATGGCAAATAGTACTGTTTGAGACACTTTTAAAAAGACATCATTTTCAGTAATAATCACTGGGGGGGAGATGTGGTTGACCACAGAGGCTCTGAATGCTTTTTTCCTGTGTGTTACTTCATATCTGGGTTCCCAGGGGTAAAGGCTTGTTCTGATGCTTATTCCTTCCATTGTTCTGTTCAGCTGTGCTTCTGAACAAGAGCACCAGGGCAGAGTTAGGAGTTGGGCAACGCTGGAAAGAGGAGAAGCAGAGGGAGCCAGAGGCTCAGAAAAGATCTTCATCTGATCCTCAGAACATGAACCATGTAGCCATTTCCCCAATTCACTCAAAGCCTAAAGCCACTTGCAAAATTCTCTCTCTGACCTCACATACTTCTCTTGTCCCCTCAGTTCTCAGGTCAAGAGCCCTGCCCTGGGCCCAGCTGGGGCCTTGCACCACTTCAGGGCCTGAGAGTCTGAATGTATCTTATTTATATGTTGATTTTTTTTTTAATTAGTAGACTTATTTTTAAAGCCCTTATAGATTTACAGAAAATTTTAGCAAAAAGTACAGAGTAATTCCCATGCAGAGAATTCCATCCCCTTCCCTTCCCTTAACATAGTTTTCCTTATTATCAACATCTTATATTAGTTTGATACATTTGTTACAACTGATGAGCAAATAGTGATTCATCATTATTAAGTAAAAGACCCTGGCATCTGGCCCCATCACTTCATGACAAATAGATGGGGAAACAATGGAAACAGCGACAGACTTTATTTTCTTGGGCTCCAAAATCACTGAGGACAGTGACTGCAGCCATGAAACTAGAAGATACTTGCTCCTTGGAAGAAAAGCTATGACAAACCTAGACAGTGTATTAAAAGGCAGAGACATCACTCTGCTGACAAAATTCTGTGTAGTCAAAGCTATGATTTTCCTAGTAGTCATGTACAGATGTGAGAGCTGGAACCATAAAAAAGGCTGAGTGCCAAAGAATTGAGGCTTTTGAACTGTGGTGTTAGAGAAGACTCTTGAGAGTCCCTTGGACAGCAAGGAATTCAAACCAGTCAATTCTAAAGGAAATCAACCTTGAATATACATCATAAGGATTGATGCTGAAGCCGAAGCTTCAATACTTCAACCGCCTGCTGGAAAGAGCCAACTCATTGGGAAAAAAATCTCTGATTCTGGGAAAGATTGAGAGCAGGAGGAGAAGAGGGTGACAGAGGATGAGATGGTTGGATGGCATCACTGACTCAATGGACATGAGTTTGAGCAAGCTCCAGGAGTTGGTGAAGGACAGGGAAGCCTGGCATGCTGCAATCCGTGGGTCACAGAGTCAGACACGACTGGGCAACTGAAAAACAACAGCAATTTGTTAAGTAAAGTGAGTGGTTCATGTTAAGTTTCGCTCTGTTGTACATGCCATGGGATCTGACAAATATATCTACCAGAATAGTATCTTATAAAGTAGCTTCCCTGCCCTAACAATTCTCTGTGCTCCATCTATTTAACTCTCTCTCTTTTTCCCCAAGCCCCTGGCAACCATTGATCTTTTTATTGTCTCTATAATTTTGCCTTTTCCTGAATGTCTTACAGTTGGAATCATGCAGTATGCAGCCTTTTCAGGTTGGTTTCTTTCATTAGCATTTGTTTTTCCTTCCTATCTTTTCATAGCTCAGTAGCTTATTTCATCTTCTCACCGAATAGTATTCCACTGTATGAATGAACCACAGCTTATTGATCCATTCAGAATCTTACTGAAGGTCATCTTGGTTGCTCCAAGTTTTGGCCATTATGAATAAAGTTGCTAAAAACATCCACATGAAGGTTTTTATCTGGATGAAAAATTTCATCTCTTTGGATAAATACCAAGAATTGTGATTGCTGGATTGCAGGTTAAGGGTATGTTTAGTTTCATAAGAAACTTCCAAACTCTTTTCCAAAGAAGCTGTACATTTTGCTTTTCCACCAGGAACAAATTGGAATTCCTATTGTTCCACATCCTTGTCAGCATTTGATGCTGTCAGTGTTTTGGACTTTAACCATTCGGATACATGCGTAGTGAGATTACATTGTCATTGCAATTTGCAAATCCCTGAAGATACGTTGAGGATCTTTTCACTTACTTACTTGCCAATTTTGTCTTTTTACCATCACAGTCCAGGTTTCTGCCTCTACTAATCAGGCTCCACGTCTCCCAATATCCCCAGGAAACTTGCAAATGAAGTTGCCTGGGCAAAGGTGTGTACCCTTCCTAAGAGAGAATGTTTGTGTGAGTGGGGGTGGGGTAGGGAGGGAGAGGGTAAGTACAATGAATGCTGCTGCTACTGCTAAGTCACTTCAGTCGTGTTCGACTCTGTGTGACCCCATAGATGGCAGCCCACCAGGCTCCCCCGTCCCTGGGATTCTCCAGGCAAGAACACTGGAGTGGGTTGCCATTTCCTTCTCCAATGCATGAAAGAGAAAAGTGAAAGTGAAGTCGCTCAGTCTGTCCGACTGTTAGCGACCCCATGGACTGCAGCCCACCAGGCTACTCCATCCATTGGATTTTCCAGGCAAGAGTACTGGGGTGGGGTGCCAAGTACAATGCATGGGGTGCCTAAAATGGGCAAAACGCACTTTATGCACTTTATTATGGTTTTCTATTTTAGGGTCGCAACCATTCTACTAGATAAATGTGGCGATCCCCATTTTACTAGCAAATAATCTGACATTCACATTAAGTAGCTTGTGTAATTATGGAGTGAGGGTCTAAGCATTGAAGTTGGGTTTCATACTTATGTTTCTCTTGTTCTTGGTCCATTGACTTTCCACTGTAACACATGCTTCTCTAGCAGCAGCAACCCAGTCAAGGAACAGCCTCCCTGTCCTTGATTCCCTCCTCACAACTTCCTCGGGGTACCAGAGGTACCAGTGGAAGGTGGCCGATGCCTGGTACTGAGCCTGCAGTGGGGCGTGGAGGACCCATAGATTGCTTTGGTGCATCAGTGAAGAGTGGGGCAGGGAGACGGGCAGGGAAGTGGACTTGCAGCCAGATCTGTGTGAGCTACAAGCAATCTTGCAGTCATTTCTCAGTCTTCCCCGAGCAACGTCCTCTGGTGCCTGGTCTGAAGGACTCTGTGCTGATGTGAGGGAGTTAACCAGGAAAGAACATGGCTTTGCTGCTAGCTTCCCCTCCCAAGAAAAGCTGATGCTCAGGTGGGAGTCCATGCCTGTCCCCACAGCCCAGGCTTTGAGGCTCAGGACACAGACCCACCCCCTATCAGCCTTGAAATCACAGATGCAGAAACATCCCATTGTCCAAAGGAGAATCAACAGTGAGCATTTCTTTGCATCGTCCAGGCATCTCCTCAGGTGAGAAAGGAAGTCTGGAGGGCTTCTGGAAAGGAAGCCAGCCTGCTGGACTGCCCAGGACACCGAGTCCCCACGGGAGATTGCTCTGCCTGCTTTTGCCGCCTCTCTGAGCCTGGCACTAATCTGTTGTTTGTTTGAACTTGACAATAATGTGTTTGCCTAATTAGGAGATGTCCGAGTTCCCCAGTTTGTAACCGGGAGTTAGGATTTCCTGATGGCATCCCAGGTGGCTCAGTAGTAAAGAATCCGCCTGTAATGCAGGAGACGCAGGAGACGTGGGTTCGATGCCGGGGTCGGGACGATCCCCTGGAGGAGGAAATGGCAACCCGCTCTGGGAAATCCCATGGACAGGCTACAGTCCTTGGGGTCGCAAAGAGTCGGACACAACTGAGTGACTGAGCAGGCAGACACAGTGAATCAATCACAGGCCTGCCCCCCTGGTGAAAGCAGCTCAGGATATAAGGAGGCTCTGAGACCCCCGGTTCCAGCAGCCCCTCTCACGCCTTCCAGAAGTCCGATCACGCCCTCTGGCCTTCCGCTCCTTTAAAAGACAAGAAAGCAGCCACACCTGACTTCCCCTCCCACCCTCTGTGAAGAACCAAACGCATCATTCTGCTTGCACTTCTCAAGGTGACAAACAGTGTCAGTGGAAGCCGCTTCCTACAGGGGAGCAATTTCTGTTTACATATGTGATGCCGCCCCCCGCGGAAATGCTGGCTGCCCCGTGGCCCGGCTGGGCAATCCGGAGAGAGTGTCATAGGGTATGGCTTCCACCTTCTGCCAAGAGAACAGATTTGCTGCCTGCTCTGAGGACAAATCCTTTATCAGAGGTAAGTCCTGGCTCGGGTTCTCAGATTTTTCTTTTTTTTTTCTTTTTTTTTAAAGTGGGGCAGGGTGGTGGGGTAGCTCTAAATCAGAGCCTGAGAAGCAGGGAGGGAGCCTTGAAAACAAAATCAACCAGGTTATGGGTCTGAACCTGGGCTACTGTGAAAACTCAATATGCTCCTTTAACCCCTGAAGGATGCAAATGAATGAAATCATGTTCTAGCAAAAGTAGAAGTCAAGGAGGAATCGGCCGTAAAATGTCCCTGATTGTAGGCATCTAGACGTGGAGTAAGTTTGCTGGGTGAAGTTCAGTAAGAGCCAGGGTGAATGAGAGGCTGCCTTTCACACACTCGTGCCACTAGTTAGAAGGTGACCAGAGCTGTCATTTTCCACAATAGGATATGCAGATGACCACAAAAAGAGGTGTGTAGCTACTGGAGGTCTCATAAGATAACCTGGGAATTTCTCAGCCGCCAAGGTCTCCAACAGATAGCCCTCCAGGCTTCAGCAGCCAGAAGCCTGCAATCAACCGCGGCTGTATCTCTCCCTCCAAGACACAGCCTCAACCCACTTCGGAAGCCCTGCACAGATAGTAGCCTCCTTGCAAGACATGGTGGAAGGGTCCTTAAGGTCCCCCCAGGTCTGCCCTGGTTGCTCAGTGATAAAGAATCCGCCTGCCAGTGCAGGAGACACAGGTTCAATCTCTAGGTTAGGAAGATCCCTTAGAGAAGGAAGTGGCAACCCACTCCAGTGTTCTTGCCTGGGGTACAGTCCTTGGGGTCTCAAAAAGAGCCAGACATGACTTAGCAAATAAACAAAAATGTCTTGCCAAGAGCGTGTTTCTTCCTTCTTCACCCATCCCTGATCTCCCCTGCTCAGGTGCATCAGTGACCAAACTGACCTTGGGAAAATATACATGAGGTTTTAGGGAACCAAGGGCCTGACCAGAGAGGGTGAGTTTATAACTACGTTTCCTACTGCTCAGGAATGAGCTAGACCGACTGACTTAGGAGCATGCCTTGTTGTTCTTCAGTCACTCAGTTGTGTCCGACTCTGTGACCCCATGGACTGCAGCACAGCAGGCTTCCCTGTCCCTCACTATCTCCCAGAGTTTGCTCAAGCTCATGTCCATTGTACCAGAAAAGAACAGAACTGATGAGAACAATCTGGAACACGGGGAGATGGAAATGAGGAGATAAAGTCTGACCAGAAGGTATATGTTTTTATTAATATCTCCAAAAAAAGAGAGAGAGAGAGAGAGAAGCAAATTCATGTCCAGAATGGGGCTCTTACTTTCAACCTGACAGGTTGTCCTTCTCACCTTGACCATGGGGTCCACCCAGCTCACCATGGTCCACAGAGTGAGCGGCTTGACACGTAAGAGGTACAGACTGCCATGTTGGAAAAGGAAGAAAAATAACCCAGGTCTGCTCCTCCAACCTCCACACAGAGCACGTTTTGGGGGCCTGGCACACATTCCAGTTTCCATCGACATCAGAAAGCCCGAGGTGTACTCGTCACTGTGCGTGCCCATTCAGAACCTGGTTCCAAATGGTCCGGGCTTCATTCTGGGTCAGAACATTCTCCCTTTAATTGAACATCTTCCTCTCCTACAAATTCTTGCCCCAGAAGATGTTTCTGTGTTGGTGTTTCTGTCATTTCGGCCCAAGGAAGGGAGTCACGTTGCCACATGAGGAAAGGGTGGCTTGACTTTTTATCTCCCCGCAATCTGGTGTGGCCATTTGCACCATAGGACTAAATAAATATATAGAATTAAATCATATTTGGATAAATCCTAAGCCTAGAATACCCAGACAGATTTTTTTAAAAGACCTGTTCCAGAAAGGAACAGAATAGCAAACACAGGTATTTCAAGAAAACTATCATGGCAACCTGGCAGCCGGAGGTCATACAATGGACCTGGAATCTAATCTTGAAGGGCAGTTGCCTCAGAGGAGTATGTTTTACAACCAAACATTCTTGTCATCCCTTCTGTCCCCAAGATAGACAGACGTGTGATATTCTGGAAAGCGCGGAATTCTGGAAGCCTTGGACAAAGCTGACCTGGATCCTAACGTTGAATTTGATATTTACTAATTGTGTTGCCTTGGGCAAGATCCTTGAAGATCTTCAACTTCCACTGTTATGAAACCAGAATAATAATGTCTACAATTAAGCTGTAAATGCTAAAGAAATGATTGCTGTTAGGATGAGAATAATATTAATTATCACTACATCAATGCATCATTGTTAATGATAAGACATCCTTTCAAATTAGAGGAAAGGAAGATCACACCAGAGATCTTAAGGAAACGTCACAGAAGATAGAATCTGGTCTCTGAATTTGGACTTGCCCCAGGGCATTCTGATGTCTTGGAAAGAAGTCTCAGAATTGGAGGAAAGAAGCCTGCATAAAGAATGTTAACAAACAGGACTAAAATTTCAAAATTTACACATGTTAGACCAACAAATGCAAAAAGACATAGAAATACTGAGGAGATCCCTTAGTCGATGCTGCCAAAAATGCTATTATGTATTCACCCAACTGGAGTTCCTTCTAACAAACGGCCATGGAGCATATGGCTACCTTGGGCATTTTTTCATTATCGCAGAGTGTGTCTGCAGTCCCATGTCGCTAAACTCCATCTGTATCTCTGTCAATGGAAGAAATTTCCATCAGGAAATATCAGCAGGAATCAGGGGAAAGACCTTTCCAATTTACCAAGATCGAAGGAAGTAACGGCAGGGTTCCCCTCCATCCGCCTTCCTTTTTCCCCAACTCCAGCCAAAAAAATGTCTTGTTTTCTTGCCCAGAGATTATCCCATCAGCCTCCACTGTGTGCTCAGGGGAAGCCCCTGGGTGGTCCCCGGGCTTGTGGTGCTGCCCATGACGAACAAGTTTGTATTCTGGGTCATGGGATCCCTTCCACTCCCTCACTGGATGGTAATAAAGAGAAGAACAAGGGAGGAAGGACCTCTGCCTCCTGTGAGCACTGAGCCGAGGGGTCAAGAGAAGGAACAGCCCTGGATGTCTTGTTGATGCGGCTGCGGTCTCTTGAACCTTTCCATCCTATACAGCATCCATGAGGAACAAGAGTGAGGTCATTAAAAAAAAATTTTTTTTAATTTGGCTGCCTCAGGCTAGCTCCAGCACTCAGGTTCTTTTCGTAGCAGTGCACAGGACTCCCTAGTTGTGGCACACGGTCTCAGAGGTTGCAACAAGCGGGTTTAGTTGCTCTGAGGCTTGTGAGATCTTAGTTCTCCAACCAGGGATTGAACCTGCGTGCCCTGCACTGCAAGGCGGATTCTTTACCACTGGACCAGCAGGGAGTTCCCCTAGGGCAGGTTTTGACCTTCGGGCAGTGATGCATGTACCTCGGAGGGCAGCTGGGTGGGTGGGGAAGGAAGCCTGTTCCCATGGTTGGACGTGGGGACAAGAGAAGGACGAAATGTCACTCTTGGACCTCCGGCTGTGTGCTTTGCAGTCTGACCATTGAGATTTTTGTCTCATACTGAACGGTGTGAGCCGTGCTCTCACACAGCATCTGCTCATATTTTTGACTATAGACTTAACCCACCGTCATGTCAATGAACTAACTGAAAGTTAAGTATTGAATATGTGCTACTTTTAGAAAATAGAATCAGGATGTGGAACCGCCTCTCTCCCTGGCCCCCTCAGTCTCTAAACACCGAACAGGGTGGGAGAGAAGGCACAGACCAAATGGATTATCTATTGACTTTTCCGGAGATGGTTTCCTTGTATTCACATATGTCAATTTATATGACATATTTATTTGTAAATGTACTTACATGCACACCGATATGAAGGATCTACTTGAGACCCCAGTGAACCATCTCAGCACTATAGTTTTCCGTCTACCTGAGAAAAAGGCTGTGGAAACATTGTCACCGTTTCAGCCATCTCATTAATAACACAGGCTTCATTTAGGTGGTATTTGCCAAGAGAGTCTCACTGATTAAAAAACCTCCAACCAATTTTCTTTGACTTCATAGAGCCCGTAAGTAAGTGAAAACCAATTGCAATTCTCTCTGAGAAAGATACAATGGGAAGAAAGATATTCAGAATGGATTTTGCAAGCTTGTCTCTGAAAAACATGGCACCCCAAGACAAAGTTATCTCGTCAGTGTCAGAGTACACAATCCATATCCCTTGACCAGCAAATGACATCACAGGCCTAAGTCCTCACCATGGGCCTCCAGTCCATAAATTGGGGTAGAGGACAAGGAGGCCATCAAGACACCTGAGACACAGCCTCTGTTTTCACCCCAGCCTTGATTAACTTCCTTCTCACAGACCATCAGAAATTGCCGTTATAACTAAATTTCTTTGTTCTTCTACAAGACACTATATTCTCTTCTCCAGTTGGATATCTGGAGGTACAAAGTGAAACACTGGCTGATTTCTGTCCTGACCCCAAGCCTCTCCTATCTTTTTCCCCAATCCCTATAGCACTTTGCCAGAATAACATGAAATGGCTACCAAAATCTGGTCTGTTTATCTACGCAACTCTCTATTTATATATTTGCATTATCAATATGATGATAGATACATAAGCATCTCATTTTAATCTAACCATCTCCTGCTCCCCATTTAAGGTCCAGCTCTAGTTTTGGAAATAAATTCTCCTTCCCCTAAACAATCCCAGGACCCTCTGCCTTCAGCACTTGATATGTAAACCCCTTTCCATCTTAATTTACAATCACTTATTTCTATTGGTTGAATATACCATTTCTTAAGGATTAAACTGATCACTATTCCTTGTCTTTCCACAGCACCTTTTTGTTGAACATCTAGAAGGTACCCACTAAATGTTGATTAAATAATGAATGAATAAACAACTTTTAATTAGACAAAATAAATACAGGGTATCATTTATAATAGAGAAAAACCTATGTTCCATTCCTACAAATGGATGGAAGATAAGGGTATGATAGTGTGAACTTGGCCTGGCCGTGCACAGAAAAACAAGTGCAAGGAGCTCAAAGAGAACAGACTGCAAAATTCCAAGCTCTGTTCTATCTACCGCCTCCCCATCTCCTGAAATTACTTCTTGCCACAATGATATAGGACTCACGCTGCTCTCTGGGATACACCATCCATCTTCAGGAGCCCATAGTCACAGGAAAAAGGGAAAAGGAGAAAGAAAAAAAAAAAAAAACCCCCAGCACAATTCACCATTGGTTTTGATCCCCAGCCAAGGCCTTCCACCCGCAGAAATCTCCCAACTATCACATTTCTACTGCTCTGGCCGATAACGAAGATAATTGTTCCATCCACTTTGTCAAAGCTGAAATGAAAAGAGGGCAAAGCAAAATGATGCCATCGTAAATCACAGGGCTGAGACAACCAAAGAGGGACAAGATAGCAACTTCATTAAGGGTTATGTATGGTGCCATTAAGTTGGCGGGGGGTCACCTTTCGTGTCAGGCCTGGCCTCTGTGATGCATTGCCGGCTCTTCTTTCCAATAAAATTAAACGGAGATGTAAAACTGATTAGGGCCATGTTTGCTCCAGCCCGTGGCAAAGGGAATGGCACAGGGAATCATTGACTGAAGATTGCCACTGATGCATAATGACAGCAATTCCTCTTCCTGGTCATTTCATTGCTTGACCTTGCCCATTAAAAGAAGCCTGGCTGCGTGGGAGAAAGAGACCCTTCGTCTCCCGTCACTCCATGACCCCATGGCAGCCCCTGTCCACTGACCACTGGGCCTCACCCTAACAACAAGACCAGAAATACTGCAAGCTGGAGTTGGGGGAGGGGTGGCTGGTTCCCGTGGATATGCATTGTGGACCATCATGTTGATCCACGGGAACCACGTTAGCGTTTCCGTAAACAGCTCAACTCCGCAGCGGGCTGCAGACAATTCTGCCCTCCACTCTCTTTTAGACACTGACACGCTGAAAGTTAGGGGCTGGCCTGATCCATCTGAGCCTCAGACTCACAGTCCGGGGTTTTTCTGTGTCATCTCAGACATTGCCGAGGTGTGGAAGCTGCATAAGAGGGACTGAATTTATCCTCACAATCCCAGATTACGCCCTTCAGCGCTTTCTGAACTCTACAACTTGGGCGGTTTCCATGGAACCAAACTCTCCCCATTGTTTAGTCAACAAATAATTATTTGGGGTCTTGTTGTTGTAGTCACTAAGTTGCGTCCGACTCTTTGTGACCTCATGGACTGTAGCCTACCAGGCTCCTCTGTCCATGGAAATCCAGACAAGAATACTGGAGCGGGTTGCTATTTCCTTCTCCAGGGCATCTTCCTGACCCAGGGATCGAACCCGTGTCTCCTACATTGGCAGGCACATTCTTTACCACTGAGCCACCCAGGAAGCCTATTAGGGTCTTTTGGGCCTCAAACACTGTCCTAGACATCAAGTCTTGAGACAGGCATTCACGCTCCTGCCGTCACGCGGCTCACGGTCAAGTGAAACTTTCCACTGAAATAATATCAACAACTCACTCTGATGAAAGGTTTACCATAAGCCAAGCATTGCTCTAGGAATCTACCTGTATTAAACTCATTTAATATTCACAGCCATAGAGGATGACTTTTATTCTTATCATCATTTTACAAAGAAGGAAACAGGGGAAGATAGGGGCTAAGCAAGTTGTCCTGAGAAGCATATGAGGTATGTGGTGGAACCAGGATTTCAGGTGCTGTGACCTGAAGCCAAGAACTAAACCTGAAGGAAAATGCTTCATTAATAGTTTCTGTGTCTTCTCTGTCTTCCCCCGACCCCCATGAATTTGCTGATACATTTTATATCACCTTCAAGAAGAAAGAGTATGTTTTTAGCAAATGGAATTCCAAGCTATTTCTCCATTTTCCTATAGCTTAGGTTTGCCAACAGATAAATGCCATTTATACTTATCCCAGTGTGGCAGCCCATGGGGTCGCAAAGAGCTGGAGACGACTTAGCAACTAAACAACAACACATCCCAGTTAATAAACATTTTATGTCACAGGATGTCAGATCCTACAGCACTTTTTGCCTTTAATTCACTTGATGTCTGAAGTTGATATTTTATGGTAAATTGATATATAGGAAAATGGGTAATGCTTATCTATCCATCCCTCAAGCTTTATATCTTCATCTGCTGCTGGCCAAAATGATGGCAGATAGTCACGAGAAAACACAAACAGGGCATCAGGAAGCAGCTTCAGCCGTGGCTGTGGTCTTCCCGGTGTTACCGGATCTTCCTCCTTTTCTTGGCCTAACAGTGGGGAGCAGACGACAGGACCAGCAATTCTACTGTCTTCAGGAATCACGGCTGTGACCGGCACATATCGACAGCACCTCATTTCCACATTCACTAGTATGCATATGACCTCACCGTCACAGCCACCTCCCCCAGCAGTGAAGAGAGATCTACTGATTCCAGACTCACCAGAATTTTGCAGCCTCAGTGCCTGTCTGTCTCTGTCCCACCACTTTCTCGGCCCTGAGGGAATCCGGGGATTTCAGCCGCCCTGAGTGGGAGGATTGTGAACGATCAACAGCAGGCCCTCTGCCAACAAAGTGATCAGGACAGAAAAGGACTAAGTTAAACCAGACTGTCTCCCCTTACGGCATCTAAACGTGACCCCGTGTCCAGGGGAAAGAGTCAAAGGCTTTGGATAAACGAAGACAGGGACTCTGCCCATTTCCCACTTGATGAGCCATGTGACGTGGAAAGAGAAGTCCCAGCCGCCCACCCAGCCGCCCACCCTGCAGACCAGAGGCAAACCTGGAGCGAGCCTGCACCCATCGCAGTATCACACCTCCCTGCCCCCTCCCGCCAGCTCGTCCACCCAGGCCCCAGACCCTGAGTTCTCCTGCGCATGGCCAGAGGGTCATTTCCCACACCAGAAGGTCATGACACCTTTTCTTTGTCTCAAGGGCTCTAGTAAGTAATTTTTCATTTATACGGCACATTACAGCTTTTACAGAATTTCAGTCGGACCTGCGACCGTACAGCCTGTGAGGTGGATTCCAGACGAGGAAAGCCAGGCTCAGAGATATGCTCGAGGGCACTCAGCACTTTAGTCACAGAGCTGGCCTGGAGAGACGGGTGGTCTGCTTCCGCAGGAAGAGAATTTCCACCCCTGCCTGGCAGAAGAGGCAAGTTTCCCTTGAGCCCAGTCTCCAGTCACACCAGCAACCTGGGCCACCGGGACCGCTTCCCAGAAATAGCCAAGGAAGCAGACAGGGGCCTCCACCTTCTACCCTGCCCCACACCCACCTCTGATGACCTCAGGCCCCTGGGACGTGACCTTCCCTCCCTCTGCCCTGGCTGGCGGCACCCATGTGGGGCTGGATGCGGAGATAGCCCAGGCTAGCAAAGCTCATGGCCAGAGTGGCTATGAGCCAGGCATCTTCACTGCCTCTTAGAAGAAGTAAGATCAACAGGAAATGGTCATTATGAGCATCTTCATGAAAGACATGTTAGTGATCCTTCCCCTCCATCTGCCCTGCAGAAAACACATGGGGTTTGGGTCACTGCCTTACGGCTCCTGGAGCAGAGATGCTCAAAGTAGGGGATGTCTCAGCCTCCTCCCCTTCCTGCTCCTTATCCCTGTTCAGTTCAGTTCAGTCGCTCGCTCAGTCATGTCCGACTCTTTGCGACCCCAGGGACTGCAGCACGCCAGGCCTCCCTGTCTATCGCCAACTCCCGGAGTTTACTCAAACTCATGTCCATTGAGTCAGTGATCCCATCCAACCATCTCATCCTCTGTCATCCCCTTCTCCTCCTGCCTTCAATCTTTCCCAGCATCAGGGTCTTTTACAGTGAGTGGTTTCTTTGCATCAGGTGGCCAAAGTATTGGAATTTCAGCTTTAGCATCAGTCCTTCCATTGAATATTCAGGACTGATTTCCTTTAGGACGAACTGGTTGGATCTCCTTGATGTCTAAGGGACTCTCAAGAGTCTTCTCCAACACCACAGTTCAAAAGCATCAGTTCTTCGGTGCTCAGCTTTCCCTTTCTTATGCCTGTACTCTGGTCTAATTCATAATTATGTGAACAAAGGTGGCCTTGTGTTTAAAAAAATAAAGTCTCGGAAAGAAAATACCTAAAATTGGAGTACCCATCCAAGCAAAAATAGATGGGTGGGTGCTTCATGGTAAGCAATGCTTCCAAGGAAGACAAACTTTTATGATTCAGTCAAAAAACATCAGCTTTCACTCTCTGATGAACTAGGCTGGAGGAAACATAAAGGACAGGATGCTTCCATTGCTCTTAGAAAGGCCTCCCTGGGGTCCCTGGAAACTGCCAGGAGGGGGTCCCTGGAAACTGCCAGGAGAGAGTCCTGGTGCCTCAGTCCTGAGCAGCCCCCCACCGGGTGCCTAACTGGGGGGGCGCAGGGTGGGGGAGATGGTGCTGGAGCAAAGAGAACGCAGGAAAATGCTAGAATTGCTACCCGGCCCTTCTCACTCATGTCTCCTGAGCCAACAGGATGGCAAATCCCTGCAAGCTGCTCGAGAGGGTCTTTTCCTTATTTATTTTGCCTAAAGGATTATGGCCCACGAGGCCCGAAAGCCATACACGACTCAGGGTGTCCCATGGCCCAGCTGTCTGCTGCCCACCCATCACCTCCCGTCCCCAGCTGTTCCTCCCCAGCCCTTGGCCTTGTTCGGGAGTTTCAGACGATGTTCTGAGCTGTCCTCGGAGGCCACTGAGGCACATCAGTTCCTACTGTGGGGCTGTGAGGAGACTTAACGGGAAGCCTTGAACCTTCCAGCAACCCCACCCCACTCCCCACTCCACCCAGGCAGAGCAGCCCCAGTCTTTTCCATCCGTCATCCTGGGTGAGCTGGGGGTTATGTTTGGAGAAGGGATCTTCCCGGGTAAAACAGAAGCCACTTTTGAGAACCTCTGAGGAGGTTATCCGAGGTACTTTCCAGCCTGGATATTTTGTGAAGGATGATTTTTCTTTGATGAAAAGAATTCGTGAAGGGTTTACCCTCACTTTGATCCCAGGGAGATTCTCCCCAGACGTCCCTCACCTCCTTCCTGGGGGTGTAGTTCAAGGAAAATAGTCAAGCCCCTAGTCTCCCAGACCCAGGTTACTATTGACCCACCCAGCCAGTGTCGATGGAGTAACTATTGGGTGCCAAGCTGGCTGCCAGCTATGAGTCAGCGTCCTCTCAAGAATCAGGTTTTCTGGAAATTCCCCCACTGCCTGCTGTTTAACACCACAGGGCTTTGGGTCAGACTGACCTGGGCTCCAGACATAAGTCATCATCTGTGCATCCATGGGAGGTGGCCGGGTCTTTCTGAATCTCTGTCCTTGCCTGTAAAAATAAGGTCGTAAAGATCAAATAATGATGCTGCTGAAAGTATACAGTGTAGCCAGTGTGAAAACACTTGACACGTGGTCAGCACTCCAAAAATGTCCGTGATGTTTCCTTTTGGGTTAAATCCTTCCCAGTCACTCAGCTGAACTAGTTCAGGTCCCTGTAAACTGCTCTAACTGCAATATGACCCATTCACTCCATCTTCTACCTTGAACCAAGGGATTTTGCTTCAGCCTCTGAATTCTTATTCATGCCTCCAGGTGAAATTCAAAGGCCATCTGCCCTCTTGTGTGTGTGCGTGCTCAGCCATATCTGACTCTTTATGACCCCGTGGACTGTAGCCTACCAGGCTCTTCTATCCATGGATTTCCCAGGCAAGAATACTGGAGCAGGTTGCCATTTCCTCCTCCAGGGGATCTTCCAGACTCAGAGATCAGACTTGTATCTCTTGCATCTCCTGCATTGGCAGGCGAATTCTTTACCACTGTGCCACCTGGGAAGACTCATCTCCCCTGTTAAGCCTTTCTTAATTCTCAGACACAAAAGGAAGCTGGTGATGGACAGGGAAGCCTGGTGTGCTGCAGTCCATGGGATCACAGAGTCAGACACAACCGAGTGACTGAAATGAACTGAACTGAAAAGGAAGCTTCCAAATCCCCAGGGCATACTTCTGTTCTTTCTATTGTAGCATTTAATGCATTGTATTCATTCATGGTTTCAAGGAATGTTTGTTGAGTGACTGACATATGTCAACCCTGTTCTAGGCCTCATGGAATACACCAGTGATGTGCAGACAGGTGCTTGTCTGTGTGACATTCTCTGATCCTCCCAGCCCCATCCCTCCCCACACCCACCAATGAAGAATCTGGGAAGGCAGGATCCCACGACATTCACTGGCCTAGCTAAGTGGCCTCAGCCCTGAACAAGGTGAGTTTTCTCAAAGACTGGGCAAGAGGCAATTCTGGTAGCTGCGCCTGTGATCATGAAATGGACAAGAGCAGGTTTACTAGAACCTTCTTTAAACTGTGGGCTGGGAACCCACAAGAGGCTGGCGAAACCTGGGGTCAGTTCTCCCTATCTACCTATCGAATCAGCCCAGGCCTCAGCTCTTTATCACCTGTATCTGCAACTGGCAACCATGGTGAAAGGAAGGAGCAGAGGAGAAGAAAAGACACGGGTGGACTGCAGAAGTGAATGAAGCATGCAAATGTGGAACTTCACTGAATGGCTCGTGGCTCATGGAGACGCGTGGGAACCCCAAGAAGACGTCAGGGACACACAGCCGGGCCAAAGGGCCTTCCGTCCACTGGGCTCAGCCCTTGGACGAGTCCCAGGGGCGCTGGAAATGAGAAGATGTTAGCAAGGATTTCTGTTGCGGCTCAAGCCCCTGCGCTTGTCACCTTTGGAGAAGACGTCACGGGAGGCAGCCCTGCCGTGGGGAACGAAAGTGGGGATGGAGCCCAGAGCCCTGGACACGACTCCCTCCTCGACCAGTTACGGCCGAGCCGGGGACAAAAGAGAAGGGAATGGGAATGGGAATGCTGAGTGGCTGAAAGGTTAAAATCCCAGAATTGCTGTCAGCATTGGCACTGTCAGGGAGCTGCGGTTAAAGGCCACGGAGTGGAGACAGCGTCCACGAGAAGCTCGAGGCTGAACAGGCCCCAAGTCAAAGGCCGGCTCCTTCAGAGCACTGCAGTCGAAAGGGAGGGCTTGTGTGTGTGTGTGTGTTGCGTGTTTATGTGTGTTTGTGTGTGTATATGTGCTTGTTTGTAGATGCGCTTGTGTGTGTATGCGCTTGTGTGTGTATGTATGTGTGTATGTGTTTGTGTGTGTGTGTGTGTATATGTCTGTATATGTTAGGGTATATGTGCATGAGTGTCTGTGTGTTTGCATGAGTTTGCATGTGTGTGTGCATTGTGTATGTTAGTGTATGTGTGTGTGTTTGCATGTGTGTATGTGTTTGTGTGTGTATATTTGTGCTTGTGTTTGTTAATGTATGTGTGTCTGTGTGTTTGCATAAGTGTTTGTGTGTATGTGTGCGTACTTACACACCCGTGAAGTCAGGCAGCCTTGTTTCAGGCTTCTTCTGTCTCCAGTGTCTTCCGTACTTTTTTATTATTGTCATTATCGGAGTATTATTGCTTTCGGAGGTTTTGTTAGGTTCTGCGGTACAACATGAATCAGCCATAAGTATACCTACATCCTCTCCCTCTTGAGCCTCCTCCCACCCCTCTAGGTCCTCACAGGGCACCAAGCTGAGCTCCCTGTGCCATGCAGCTTCCAACCAGCCATCTCTTTCACCCATGGCAGTGTGTATACATCAATGCTAATTTCCCAGTTCATCCCAGCCTCCCCTTCCCTGCTGTGTCCACAGGCCCATTCTTTACGCTTGCTTCTCTATTCCTGCCTCGCCAATAGGTTCATCTGTACCCATTTTTTTAGATTCTATACATACGCATTAACATATTATATTTGTTTTTATCTTTCTGTTCAGTGTCCTTTTCTTAGCTGAGTGACACCTGACAGTAAGTCAGGGAAAGCCGAGAAGAGGCAGAGGCATGGATGCGATGTCGCCAAGGGGGCTTGAAGAAAGCAAACCCGGAAGAGGGAGGGCAGATCAGCTTGGCCCGTGAGAGGCTTCTTGGGAAAGCGGCCACCAGTGTGGCGTTTGAAAGCTGCTGTGATTGAGACGAGTCACAGGTGCAGAGAGCTCTTACCCACAGTTTCTAAAGAGAAATGCTGCTCAACAGGAGATTCCGTCCAAACTCTAAAGTCAAGGCGGATTATCGCGACACTTTCCACCTGGCCTAGCGCTGAGTACAGAGTTCCTTCCCCACACAGACCAGATAGACGAATGGATGAGTGGATGGATGGGTGGATGAATAAATGGATGGGTGGATGGATGGATGGATGGATGGGTGGATGGATGAATGAATAGGTGGGTGGATAGATGAATAGGTGGATGGGTGGGTGGATGGATGAATAAATGAATGGGTAGATGGATGGGTAGATAGATGGGTGGATGGATGGGTGAATGGATGGGTGGATGGATGAATGGATAGGTGGATGGATAGGTGGATGGATGGATAGGTGGATGGATGGATGGATAGGTGGATGGATGGATGGATGGATGGGTGTGTGGATGGATGAATGGATGGGTGGATGGATGAATGGATGGGTGGATGGATGAATGGATGGGTGGATGGATGGATGGGTGGATGGATGGATGGGTGGATGGATGAATGGGTGGATGAATGGATGGATGAAAGGATAGGTAGATGGATGGATGAACAGATAAATGGGTGGATGGATGGATGGATGGATGGATTGGATCAAGGGAAGATATTTCAGGTAAAAAAAAACCTTAGGACTGTGTAGGGAGTGGAGAAAGGAAGAGGAAGGCCACTGAGTGCCTAAATCAAAGAGATGGCTCATCACAGCCACTTTCTCATCTACAACACCCCTGAAGCATGCTGAGCCCTAAAACAGGCCTGCTTCAGGGGCCAGAGGATCCACCATGGGTGGACTGACAACATGTACACAAAGGGTGGTGAACAAGAAACAAAGGCAGCGCAGGTAAAGCACTGGCAACGGGACACCAGGAAGGAATAGCCCAGAGCAGAAGAGGGAAAGTCCCCTAGTCACGAGGGCGCTTTTACTCCAGACTCTGGCAGCAGGGTGAGGATGTGCAAGGCGGCCAGCCAGCCACCCACCCAACGGTCAGCAAAAAACCACCTCTGCTGGGGCTGCAGGAGGAGGGTCACCCCGGCTCCACCAGCCGCCTCTCCCTCCCCTCCCCTTGTCTGCCCGCCCCGCCCGGGCACTGATCTTGGAAGGATTCTTCTTCACATCTTTATACGGACGAGTTAATGTAAACGCTTTTCAACATAAGCATGTTTTTCTGCTCCTTCTCCCTGACCTTGGCATTTTCCTTCTCCATCCCAGGCTCAGTGCTGTCCTGTGGCCAGGTTCGCCTCTCATTTGTCAATGGTTTTTATTGAATTTTCAAATGCCAGTAGTACACATAAATCAATGGCTTTCTTCTCCCTACTGGCATATCCCTGCCACATGTGGTCATTCATTTTTTTAATAAGTCCTCCTCTCCTTTCCCCCATTTATAAAAATGCATCTTGTTCCCCCACC
Source organism: Oreotragus oreotragus (assembly GCA_006410675.1). Lineage (NCBI taxonomy): Eukaryota > Metazoa > Chordata > Mammalia > Artiodactyla > Bovidae > Oreotragus > Oreotragus oreotragus. Next base: position 52,870 of record SJYX01018337.1, on the reverse strand, counting down.
ACCGTCCATCACTTGGTGAGCTCGGCTATTTGTTGCCCCTGAGTGCTTATTCATCAACGTTTTCAAAAGCAAAATCACTCTTCGCCTCCTGCTCTTATTGTGCCATCAATCTTGACCAGGGGATCAATAAACTTCGCTTTTGCAATTTTTCCCCCACCCTCCTGAGCGGACTCTCTCCAAAGTGCAGTCTTTTTATTTACATTTTTAACTGATCGTCAGCAAGGCGGGTGGAGGGGTTGGTACGGCGGTGTCAGGAGGCGAAGGGCTTTCATTTGCTCCCAAAGCAGCAATAACCATCCATGCATTGGTCATTTAACATGGTAACCCAGAGAAATTGATACTCGACTCTTCCCTGCCCGGGCTCCACCTGCATAAATCACTGCTTGAGGAAACAAAAGCCCTGCCCCTGTGTCTGGCAGGCAGACAGGCAGGCAAGAAAAGAGGTGGAGTGACTCACCCACCCAAGTCTCCTTGGAGAGGAGGCACGCTGGTGTCCAGGGATTTTTCCAGCATTGTTTTATATGAGTTAAGGGAAATTTGAATTGAGGGAACCTAAAAGGCAGAGAAAAGAACAGACTGTGGAATCTTCAATGGAAAGATGTATGAGATCAGACAGGTCAAGGGGCCTTGACTCAAGGGGCCCCTCCCATCTCCTTCCGGGTTATGGACTCTCCAAGGTCACAGGGCTTCTGCTTGCTCTGTGCCTGTTGCAGAGAAAGGGGATGATGCTTGAAAAACAAAGCTGCAGGCCAGCAAGTTGCTTAGAAAGTCAGAGGGAATTTCTTGCTGCTGCTGCTGCTGCTAAGTCACTTCAGTCGTGTCTGACTCTGTGTGACCCCATAGACGGCAGCCCACCAGGCTCTCCCGTCCCTGGGATTCTCCAGGCAAGAGCACTGGAGTGGGTTGTCATTTCCTTCTGCAATGCATGAAAGAGAAAAGTGAAAGTGAAGTCACTCAGTCGTGTCTGACCCTCAGCGACCCCATGGACTGCAGCCTTCCAGGCTCCTCTGCCCAGGATTTTCCAGGCAGCAGCACTGGAGTGGGGTGCCATTGCCTTCTCCGAGGGAATTTCTTACCCCTACTCTAAAAAGACTTCCTATTAAGTGAGGAAAGTCAGACAGAGAAAGACAAGTATCAGATGATATCGCTTATACGTGGAATGTAAAAAAAAACAGGGCTACAAGTGAACCTATATACAGAACAGAAATAGAGTCACAGATGTAGAAAATGAATTTATGATTACCAAAGGGGAAAGATGGGGGGCGGAGATAAGTTAGGAGGCTAGGATTAACAGATACACACTACTATAAATAAAACAGACAACCAACAGGGACCTACTGGATAGCACAGGGAACTATATTCGCTATTTTGTAATAACCTCTAATGGAAAAGAATCTGAAAAAGAACACGTGTATGTTTACACACATATCACCGACTCGCTGTGCCTTACGTCTGAAACTAACACAACACTGTGAATCAACTATACTACAATTAAAACAATAAATAAATAAATACAAAAAGGCTCCCTCAAGGATACCTTAAAACACGGGTAAGATCATGAGGATTAGGCAGCCCAACCTTGAGTAAAAGATGAAAGAATGCTGTCTGCCTTGCTTCCGTGTTTCCACTGCCACGTAAACGATGAGGCCATCTGAGGGCTTCTGGGTACCGTGGCTGGAAAGCCTCGTGGGAAAGTGTTGCACGATCATCACTGAGAGCTGTGCAGTGTGACCTGTTCTCCTTCAGCCACCAGGGTCTCAGCCTAATGAAGACATGTGCGGGTTCAGGGAAGCTGAGGAGGAGAATTTCTACACTTCCTACTGGCTGTGCCTCAGCTGCTTTTCACACACTATCATGTGGACGCTGGAAACACCTTGCCAGGTAAGTTTGGTGTCTGTAGTCCAGGGATGCGTCAATGGCTACATAGAGTTTCAGCTACCTGCCCAAGCTGGGAAATTGGCATACAGATCTCTCTGACTCCAGACCCAGGCCTTGGCAATACCCAGTAAGCTGAGTCTTCTAACTTGGACCAGAGGACCACCCCCCACCAAGGAGCGATTTGGGAATCACCCACATCTGATCACAAGGCTGGTGACAAAGGAAATCCAAGGCCCGGGGGAAGGAAAGTAGTTCCAGGGGTCCTGTGCCTAGGACCCACAGGGGGCTGCTGGAAGGAGCAATGCCCTGGATGATGATGGATACTGAACCCTAAGAGGAGGCAGACTAAGACTGCTGCTAAGACTAAGAACCCTAAGACTGCTGCTCTTGGGGGAACCCTCTGCTTTCTTCATTCCTCAGCTCTAAAACGAAGGAGTTAGACTCAGTACCTAAGATCTCACTTCTTTATCCATCCATCTATCTATCAATCGACATTCAGTTGGCTTTATATATATATAAATGATGGAATATTACTCAGTCATGAAAAGGAACAAAACTGGGTCATTTGTAGAGACGTGAATGGACCTAGAGGCTGTCATACAGAGTGAAGTAAGTCAGAAAGAGAAAAACAAATATCATACATTAAAACATATATGTGGAATCTAGAAAAACGGTACAGATGAACCTATCTGCAGGGCAGGACTAGAGATGCAGATATAGAGAATGGATATGCAGTCATGGGGGTGGAAAGGGGGACCTGGGAGATGAGGTTTGACATGAACACACCGCCACGTGTAGGCTAGAGAGCTAGCCGGAAGCTGCTGTACAGCACAGGGAGCGCAGCTTGGTGCTCTGTGATGACCTAGCGGGGTGGGACGGGAGGCGGGATGGGAGGGAGGCTCTACAGGGAAGGGATACGCGTACGTATATATGGCTGATTCACTTTGTTCTATGACAGAAACCAACACAGAAATATTACCCTGATTTTTAAAAGTACCTAAGGTGTCTTCCAGATGGAAAATTTCTATAATCCTCCTAGTGTCATCCCTGGCATTTGCAGTGCAGCCTGGTATCATAGAATACACAGAAGACCAAAGTCTGGCACTGTTAGAAAGGAAGTGCCAAGTGTCCCCAGCTCTGCGGGGACCCCGGGGGCTCGGGGTGAGAGAGCTCACGTGGGCACCGGACAGACACACTGCCTTCTCTGCGTCATCTCCTGTACTGTGAGAGGGAAGCGGCACCAGGAGATTGAGACACACTGGGAGGCTATAGATCTGGGGATTCAGAGTTTGGGATTTCATGGAGAAGTAAAATGCTAACATAAAAATAAGAAACCAATAAAATCGGGAGCACCCAACATAGTACAGTCAACTATTTGACAAAATTCATCCTTCAAAAAGATTACCATTGACTGTCATCATTATATAATATCACAAAGAAAGGACATTTTAACTCCCTAAATTTTAAAAACATGAAACTCACTGTGAACAAGTTCTAACGTCCAGATTTTGGAACCACAGGAGCAGCCTACCCACCATCAATCTATAAACTGCCTGTCTTCTCCAGGAAAGAAAGACAGCAGTTCTAACCACACTGATAAGCCACCATGAGCTCCACATGACCGGAGTTCACATCTCAGTCATTGAATATATGTGCATTGCCCTGAGTCTTTTTTTTTTTTTTTCCATTGCATATGTAAATCTCTGTTTCTTCAATGAGATTCTTCATTCCTGAAACACTGGGGCCATGTCTTGCTTTGGATTTTTCATCACCAAGTACAGTTATTCTCATGATTTTGGTGGTGCCCCTCTGAGACTGGAGGGTGAGCTCATTTATGTGGGTCAGCTGAGACAGATGGTGAGAGTGGGCCGGAGTGGAAGTGATCTGTTCTCAGGGTGATGTCACTCGAATCCATGGGAAGCACAGGGAACCAGACCCAAGAGCTCTGGTCTCAGCCCCTGGGCAGCTTGCTCAGCCATGACCCCAGTCCCCCTGGAGCCCACAGCTGCAGCAAGTCCAGACACAGGGAGCCGAGGGCCCTGGAGAAGCCAGAGGTTCTGAGCAGGGCGTCCTGGAAACACCCGCTGCCCGTCCCTGGCTGACCTCAGGAGAGTGACGTCACAGTAAACAAGGCTTTCAATCAATTAACATGGGCTCCAAAATGGCTGAGCTTAGCAAGCCCAGCGGAGGCTGCTGGCTCATGAGCTCTGTACTGTGCTGAGTGAAGCCCAGGAAAGGCACTCATACACAAATACACCACTTCGCCTGAACACCGTCCAAGCCGTCAATCTCAGGGCTGCTCCAGTGCTGGGCACCAGGCTTATGCAATTTCAACTGTTTTGCTAATAGGCCAGAAATAAACAATGAGTGACCGGTCATCTTGCAAAGCCAGCTCCCCTGCAAAGGGGAGAGAAGAAGGGGCGCCAAGGGGACTGAGGGAGGAAGTGTCTGCCAAGATAATAAATCCAAACCCAAATCTCCGGCATTTTGTGGTTTGACACTTAATTGATTAACTAATTTGAGGCAACAAGATTGAGTGTTCCCGCAGATTAGCATCGAAGGGGTAATTACAGCAAAAGCTCCCATCTCTGAAGATCGTGGCAGCTGCAGCCCCACATGGGCCAAGCCAGCGTTAAAACCTATGTCTTACGGCCAAATAGATACAAAGGGTTTTTTTTTTGGAACACGTCCCTTTTCGGCTCTGCGTGTTGGGATTGCTCTGGAAAGGTCATTTGGTGCCTTATCAGCATAGACAAAATCCCCTGCCTGTAATGTACGTGTTTATTCTCAAATTAAATATATTAATGTATTATTTGTTCTTAAAATGTCATGGACTAGATAGTGAGCTTAGCCCTCCTGGCAGACCTTTGAAGCTTAAAGAGTAATGTAATAATAGTACATTAATCCTGAGGCCGTTCAGTTGCCTCCCTGCGGAGCTCCCGGACTCTGCTACGCGCTCCTCAGTGCTGAATTTGCTGCCCAGGAGCCTCGGAGCCTGTTTCTCTAACAGGAGGCTTACTTTAGGAGGCTCTGCTGAAGCTGGAAAGGCCTGGCCCCACTACTATTTAGGTGGACTAATCTTACTGTGAACTTGAAAACAGGCCTACATGCTCCAGGGTTTAAAAGAATTCAGGGAAATGGGAGAGGGATCTTAACAGCTAGGGGCTTCCCAGGTGGCACTAGTGGTAAGGAATGTGCCTGCCAAAGCAAGAGATGCAGGAGACTCAGGTTCTATCCCTGGGTTGGGAAGATCCCCTGGAGGAGGGCATGGCAACCCACTCCAGTGTTCTTGACTGGAGAATCCCATGGACAGAGGAGCCTGGCGGGCTACAGTCCATAGGGTCGCAAAGAGTCAGACACGACTGCAGCGAGCTGGCACACATGCAATGTAGAGACAGCCCTGCAAGGAAGCTGGGACACAGGGGGAATTGCTCTGCAGTGGAGGCCTCAGCCTGTCCTGGGGCTTGGATCTTGGAGCATTCCCTGCACTGATGCTCATTGGCCAAACCCGTGGAGAAGGTATGACCTGAATAAAGCAGTTCCCTCACTTAGCGGACATGCGTTTGAGCACGCTCTGGGAGTTGGTGATGGACAGGGAAGCCCGGTGTGCTGCAGTCCGTGGGGTCGAAAAGAGTTGCACCCGACTGAACTGAACTGAACTGAACTGAACTGCTACCCAGGGCAATTCTCAGTGACCATGCAGCTGTGAGCTGTCAGCAGGCGATGTTCCCAGTTCCTGAGAAATGGATGCACTGAGCCTGGAGAAGTGTCACAGTATCCACTCTGTGTGGCAACCCGGTTGCGTCTCTGGACTATGGTATCGCCCTCCCCTGAGAAATTTACCTACTTTGTATGTTAACCAGCTGTTCCAGCCCTCTGCTGCCCTCTAGTGGTTCCTGATCCAACTACCCTGACCGGAACTGCCTGCCGGTTGGTGATAACACCAGGCTACGCTTACAGGGAAGTTGCCACCAGAAAGATGCTGAAGCCTACCGGTACTCACTATAGCCTTCCCTCCCCCATATTTTCTTCTACCTTGTCTGTCCCCAGGCTTTCACTTGCTTCAGTCTTGAAGGCTTTGGGGTCTTCAAGAGGTTTCTGATTAAAATAAAATACCCTTGAGGCTATTAGCACCATTCCCCACCCCCCTCCACCCCCCGTTATTAAGTAACTTTAGTTATATTTGTTGAGAGCAAAGTCTTTCGGCTTCCCCAGTGGTGGCTCAGATAGTAAAGAGTCTGCCTGCAATGCAGGAGACCCAAGTTCAGTCCCTGGGTCAGGAAGATCTCCTGGAGAAGGAAATGGCAACCCACTCCAGTATTCTTGCCTGGAAAATCCCATGGGTGGAGGAGCCTGGAGGGCTACAGTCAAGGCACTGGCAAAGAGTTGGACATGATTGAGCGACTAACACTTTCACTTTCAGGTCTTTCCAGCAGTAGATTGTGAGACATGAGAGCAGAGAGGGATCAATTACTGACATTCACCACTTCAGTATCTCCAAAAGCTGCCTAGAGTTAATTGCATGACTTGCCTTGCTTTGCAAACCAGAGGGAATGGAGCTCATCCTGATGGAAAGGACACAAGGTTTGGAGGTACTGGCTCTGGATTCCAGTCCCAACCCAGCCACTACTGTATAGTGCTGTTTGAGTCATTTATCTAAGGACCTGCTTCTGCATCTGCAAATATGATCATACCCACCTGACAAGTTTGTTGGCAAGAGATGCAGTTAGGCACAAGTGTCAAGGCTCTCTGCAGGGCTCTGAGGCCTTCAAGAGTCAGCACTGTCAGAGACCAGTCACGCAGCATTTTCTGATAAACCCCACAGGGTTCCACCTGCTGAGGACACCACATTCCAAATTGTCACTCCAACTGTCCCCACATCCAGGAAGGTCCCCCAGTGAGAAAAATGAATTATTATTATTATTTACAGGAATGACTCCAATACCCAAAGAACAGACAGGTATCAAGACAACTGAGTAGAAAAATACAAACCTTACCTCTTGAATTTGACCCTACCCTTGTGTAGTCACAAAGTTACCTCCTGGTGTGGAGGGAGAAGAAGGTAATCCAGGGAAGGGTAGGTGTCTTATCCGGCTCACAGCAAGGCCTGGAAGTGCCTCCATGGGGCTGGGACCGGGTGTCTGATTGTCCTCCTGGGCGTGTGCTTCCTAAATGAAAGCCAAACAATGATTGTGTGATTCATCCAAGAGAGATCTCCAAGACAGAACCAAACGGCCAGACTGTCGAAACATGTCGAGAGAGTGTTTTCAATTGATAATGGATTCCAAACAGGTGAAGGCAACCAGGAAGTTGGGTTCTAGGGCCTGGGAGTCTGACCAAGTCATTATTTAGAGATCACAAGAATGAACCGACGTCAAAGCGATGTCATTCCTCTTCAACAGAGATGAGAGAACAGAAAAATGTTGTATCCCAACCCCTACATACAATCTGTAAATTAAAGTTTTAAACTTTCAAGTGTATGCGTGTATGTGTAAACAGATACACACACATATACAATATTTTACCTATATGTCACATATATGCCGAATACTTAACTGACAGCCACAAATTCTAGGAACCCAAGTGAGAATCAGAAGGGGAATAGAAAAATACTTCTGAAACACTAAAATACATACCACAAAAATCAAGCTTTAAATGTGATTATATGGCATCTTCCCATGTAATATTAGATACTAGGATAGACGTTAGAAAGTAAGAGGAAAATAAAATTAACAGCAACAAGGAAAGTGTGAAAGTGAAAAATAATGTGTTTGTGTGAAAGAGTGATGGAAGCTTGAAGGCAAGAGCAGCCGTTTCGAGTCGGGACAAGATGCTCCAAGAGGTCTTGGAAGCTTCATTGCATCACCACTCAGTAAAACCACTGCCAGGGGATGTTTTCAAGACAACATGGGAAACTTTAAATATGTTTGTACTAGAGTACTTTGTTTAGGCAGAGAGAAAAGTGGGTAATTTAATTTGAAGTGATATTCATTTGAGAATGTTTTGTTTTGTTATGTAAATGTGTTTGAAGAAGAGAAAAGCTTCAGTTATCATGAAATCAACAATGAGGTAGACTACAAGAAAGCTACAAAGTGTGTATGAGAGAGAGAAAGAGACGGAGAGAGAGAAAGAAGAAGACACAGACAGAGCCAAGAATATTACTTTTACTGAAGAAATTGGCTAGAAGTTAGGTGCACCTTTAGCAGAAAGATGAATGAAAGACTCAATGCTGATGTTTACCTCCTCTAAAGTGCTCTCGATTGACACAGGTTCTTCAGATTCCCAAATCTAAGCAGTCACAGGGGAGGAGCAGACACAGGGAGCTAATTCAACCAGAAACAAGAGGCCATATTCACTGAATTCACGGACATCGTGGGGTCAGGCTTTGGAGGTCTGCTAGCAATGTTCTAGATTCTGATTTTCTTTTACAGCGAATGGGAAGGTACACAGGCACATGTCAATTATTTGAAGAGCGAAAGGCTCTCTTTCAACAGATTATTTCCTTTCTGATGCAGTCAGCGTTTTCATCTCCGGAGCAGTAACCAAACCTGACTGTTGCAAGGGCCTGGGGAATATTTGCTCAAGTCTCTCCACCACCTCTCTAGGGCTGTAGGGACTCCAGGAGGCTGAACAGCATGCCAGCAGAGGTGGGGCAACCAGAGAGCAGAGGTGATTTAAGAGTAGAGAACAGGTAAGCATCAGAAGGGGAAAAAATGACAATGTTGGCTTCGTTTCCTTTAGCGGGCCTTTCTGAACCTGGACTCTGCATAACAACAGAGGCTCCTGGGTAATGTAACCTGAGGGCTACCATCCAAGTCGCCTTGGCAGCCAAGTGCAAAAAGGAGCCACCCAGAAACAGCCAAGATGGCAGCTCCAGAGGCGCCTGGGCGCAAGTCCACGTGACAGCAGAGAGGTGTCCTTCCCTCCATAACCCTTGTTCTTGGGACCATAAAGGTCAGAGAGAAAACAGGCTGAAATTCTTTCCTCCTGTTCCTGTAATGGTATTAGCAACGACTCTTTCTTACTCAATCGCACTCCCAAAGGATTTTCAATAAACTTTTTATGTGCCATAACTGTTACATTAAATAAAGCTGAAAGTATTGAGTAAACCGACTGTAAATCACTTTAGATGCCTTGGAATTACATTAAGTGTGAGAATTATGGATCTTTTTGCTGCTTGCAGAAACAGAGAAACGACACAGCCAGGGATTTTTATGCTGCCAGCCTTTTGAAGATTTTTGAAACTATTTCTTTATGCTTCATGACAGCCCTCTCTAGTACACGCCTTCTTCGGGGGTCAGAGGAGGAAGAGGAAGATTTGGGGTGCGGGTGGGCTGGAGAAGATGCAGGGAGGACCCTGGGTCCCCTGTCCCACTCGGCCTCAGTCACTACAGGCTTCAACTTTTCTCTTTAAAAAAAAAAAAAGATGTTTGAGGTTCATCCACTTCTACTTAGATGAAGATGGATTTGGTCCAGAGCCTCGCAGGGTATGTGTGTGAGTGTTCATGAACGTGTTCTTTCTCTGGACTCGGAAGATGTTTTCCATGCAGGTCTCACCAGCTGTTATTTTTGTGAAGTTAAAACCCCAGCTTTTATAGCATTCAGGTTCGACTGTTCTTCCCAAGGCCTCTGAGAGGTCAGAGCTGTGTTTTGCAGGGACCTGTCAGACTGCAGAGAGTGGAGGAAGTTTGGAGAGCTTGTTGATCAAAACGGAAACCTCTCAGACTGATATTCCCCAGCACCCCCTTGGATGTCAAAGCAGGTTTGGATATGCTCAGAATTTAAAAAAAAAAAAAAAAATGAAGTCTGCTCTCCAAAGTTCCAAGTGGCTTCTCTCAATGACTAGTTCCAGACACAGAAATTATGATCAGGGGCTTATGACAGCAAGCACTATGACCAGATCAAAATGGTGCCAAGAAGGTAGAAACTTCCCTGTGGGAACAGCAGAGGCTGAAAGAAGACATCATACCTTCAGGCTAGAAACGGGTGTGACTGGTGAATGTACGTGCCAAATCCTTATGACCCCATGGACCGCAGCCTGCCAGGCTTCTCTATCCATGGAATTTCCCAGGCAAGAATACTGGAGTGGGTCACCTTGCCCTCCTCCAGGGGATCTTCCCAACCCAGGGATCGAACCCGCGCCCCTTGCATCTCCTGCACTGGCAGCGGGTTCTTTACCACTAGCACAACCTGGGAAGCCGCGTTGCTGATGAATAATTCCTAGGAATTCATAGGAAGGTTGGAGGAGCAGGGGTGTGGAGAAAAGAAGTCTGAATGGATATTCCCAAGTTCAACAAGCTGGCCTTCAAAGACAGAGGACAGCAGAATGTGGAACTAACCTACAACGCATTTCTCTCACCTTACCTGCTGAAGACCAAGTTCCTGTCTTGTCATTTAAAAAGTTAGCAGGCGAAACACTCCTTTTCAGCCAATTTGTGGATTTGTACTGATTAGGGACCAGGATGTTATTCACATGATCTGGGCTCATAATCCAGCTGGAGAAACAAGACACCCCCAAGTTAAATAATAGAAAACAGCTGGAGAGGCTATGTTCCTTAGTGAGGGCTGGGTGGCATAAATCTTAATTGTTGCGGGAATTTGGGAAACAAGATCAGAGAGGGTTGAAAAGTGCTCATGGGATAGGCAAAGCCCAAGGATGACTGTCCTACAGCTGAGGGAGAGAGGGTTTCTGCAGAAAGGAAAGCAGGATGCAAGGGGTAAGCGTGGATGCTGTCAGAGGCAGAGGAGGGAGGCGCTGATGTGACTAATGGGGCCTGTGGGGTGGGGAGGGGGGCATCTTGGGCTGATCCTGTAAGGCCAGTGGAATAGAGTTTCTGGCCACATAAATAACCCAGGAAGTAAGGGTTTGTAGGAGCTTCTCTGGACAGCCCTGCCACTGGCCGTGGAACCAGTTAAACCTGCTTCAGCCAAGAGTTGCATCTGAACCAAGTGTAAGCCAAGGGTGAATGGAAAGGCCCTGTGGGAGGAAGCCATACTGGGGGCTTTCCAGTACACGGGGGGCATACTGGGGGCAGTGGAGCAAGAGGAGAGAAGGGGGACCAGCAGCACCCTGCTCCCTAGAGGCCGGGCAGTGCCCTCCAGTTAGGTCATGGAGGTCTTTCTTGAACCTAGAGGCACTGACCTGGGAACCCCAAGACCTGGGTTTGAACCTTGACTTGATCCTGGTTGATTCAATGACACTGAGCAAATGACTTCATGTCTCTTGACCTCAGGCCCTCACCCGGAGGCTGGACAATCTGGAAACTCACTTTCAACTCTGAGTCCTCCCTGATGGCTTTGCCACCTGCCTTGCGTGGTCCCTCAGGAACAGGCCAGAGAGAGGAAGGCAGGGCCCTCTTCTTGGCTGGGTCAACAGAGGCCGGAAGGAGACCTCCTAGCAAAATCCATTCATAGCGAATCAGACAAAATGCTTCTTCATGGAGGTCTCTCCACTGCTGACAGATGGGCTTGCAGCTGCCTAGCCTCCAGGAGCCTTGATGTCTGCATCTGTAGAATGGTGAGGCAGATGATGAGAGGAATGCCTGAAACCCTGAGGGGCCAGGGGTGTTCAGGGGAGTGCATCATTCAGCCTGTTTGTCTCCAGGGGCAGCGAGGAGATGGGCTCGCGGGGGGCACTTGGCCCCGTAGCTTAATGCGAGGAGCCGGGAAGCCCAGTCCCAAGTTTTCTCTGACTATCCCAGACTGTGCTTTCAAAACAGCAAAACTCACAGGGCGAGAATAGAGATGCAGACACAGAGAGCAGACTTGTGGGCACGGTGGGGGAAGGAGCTGCTGCTGCTGCTGCTAAGTCGAGGGTGGGACAAATTGAGAATGTAGCATTGCGGGCTACACATTACCACATGTAAAACAGATAGCAAGTGGAAAGTTGCTGGATAGCCCAGGGGCTCAGCTCAGTGCTCCAGAGGGGTGAGATGGGTGGGGAGTGAGAAGGAGGTTCGAGGAGGGGGTATACGTATACTTATGGCTGATTCACACTGATGTACGGCAGAAACCAACACAACATTGTAAAGCGATTATCCTCCAATTAAAAAAAGAAGCAGCATAATCATAAGCTTCCAAGGTAACCATCAGAGCCTCGATCACAGGATGGATGTGGGCATCAACATTTCGATGGACAAATAAATTAATGAATGAAGAAGAGCAAGTCAATGACGGACCTTTCAACAGAAGGGATGTGAAGAGACCCGACTGGAGACAAAATAGGTGAAAATTCCACAGAATCGTATTGGGCATTACTCTGGTCCAGGAACTGAATCAGCTCTGTGGACCAAAGGGTGACGGTAACAGGAGGCAGTTACATCCTAGTGGAAGTAGTAGCCGTGAAATCAATTTAACACCAAATGCAAGCATATCAGAGGAGTATACGTGAGGAGAGGAGGACAAAGACCAGCAGCAGAGGGGACGGTGGTGACAGGGTGGCAGGACAAAACAGCACGGGCAGTCAGGGGAGACTGCCTGGAGGAAGTGACACCTGGGTGGCCATCCCAGTGGTGAGCAGAGGACCTAACAATCCCAGTCGATATACTGGCCCATGTCTCTCTTTCCAGAAAGTTCTTCCAAATATGTGTTTCCATTCTGGTGGTCAGTGCTAACTGGGTATGCTGACACACGAATCCTTGCTTCTTTAAATAACATAGCTTCTAACAATGATTTGCCATCACTCCTGACTCTTAGCGACCCCGTTGACTGTAGCCCGCCAGGCTCCTCAGTCCATGGGATTCTCCAGGCAAGAATACTGGAGTGGCTTGCCATTTCCTTCTCCAGGGGATCTTCCCAACCCAGGGATAGAACCCAGGTCTCTTGTGTCTCCTGCATTGGCAGACAGATTCNCTCTTAGCGACCCCGTTGACTGTAGCCCGCCAGGCTCCTCAGTCCATGGGATTCTCCAGGCAAGAATACTGGAGTGGCTTGCCATTTCCTTCTCCAGGGGATCTTCCCAACCCAGGGATAGAACCCAGGTCTCTTGTGTCTCCTGCATTGGCAGACAGATTCGCTCCCACCATCACTGCCTGGAATGCCCCATACAATAGTTGTGAGATAAAAACCACTATTCCCAGAGGAGACACATCTCTGAATATCTGTACTCACCAGCCACCGTGAGCACCCCCAGACCCCTCAGCTGCCCCAGATAAGCTGGGCGGGAGAGAGCCCAGCCCTGCCCCGCATGCCGGGAACCTGGACAGAACATCAGCCTTGCCTGAGCCCTGTTCTGATGAGGGAGTCTTAGCGGAAGAAGCTCCCCACAGGAACCCCTTCTGTTTTGCTGATCTTGTAAATCATCTGAATTCAACACGTCACAGGCATGTCTTACAATCCACAAGATAATGCCCAGATTTCGGAGCGCGAGAGCACTTTAACCTCTGTGTGCTCCAGCCCGGTTCCCACAAAGCGTGTCTGGTTAAAAACTGCAGGGCTCATGGTAATTGCTCGCCGTGTGGGGAAATGATCGAGAGCTGTGTGAAGAGAAGGAGAAAGTGCTGAGGGCAAGTCACCTGGGTTTTATTATGCTCGCCCGAAAAAATAATTAGCACAGCCTATGAAATCATACTGAGAGCATTTGTGGGCTTTCTTTCTTTTCTCTTCCCAGAAGGAAACTATAACCTACCTAGCATTTTTCCTTACAAGGAGGTGTGGGGTGTGTACGTGTGTGTCTTCCTGACAGTCAAAGATGAATGAAGATCTGATATTAAAATACATATCACAGAAAAAGAAAGGGTGCAAATGAACTTATTTACAAAACAGAAGTAGAGTCACGGATGTAGGAAACAAAAAGTTTGGTTGCCAGGGGACAGATGGAGGAAGGGTAACTGGGAAACTGGATTGCCACGTCCGCACTATTACATACAAAACGTGTCTTAGTCGCTCCATTGCGTCTGACTGTTTGCGATCCCGTGGACTGTAGCCCACCAGGCTCTTCTGTCCATGGANTGTAGGAAACAAAAAGTTTGGTTGCCAGGGGACAGATGGAGGAAGGGTAACTGGGAAACTGGATTGCCACATCCGCACTATTACGTACAGAACGTGTCTTAGTCGCTCCATTGCGTCTGACTGTTTGCGATCCCATGGACTGTAGCCCACCAGGCTCTTCTGTCCATGGAATTCACCAGCCAAGAATACTGGAGTGGGTAACCGTTCCCTTCTCCTGGGGATCTTCCTGACCCTGGAATCGAACCAGGTCTCCTGCATTGCAGATGGTGACTGCAGCCATGAAATTAAAAGACCCTTGCTCCTTGGAAGAAAAGCTATGACCAACCTAAACAGTGCATTAAGAAGCAGAGACATTTTACCACCAAAGGTCCATCTAGTCAAACTATGGTTTTTCCAGTAGTCATGTATGGATGTCAGAGTTGGACTATAAACAAAGCTGAACACTGAAGAATTGATGCTTTTGAACTGTGGTATTGGAGAAGACTCTTGAGAGTCTCTTGGACTACAAGGAGATTCAACCTGTCCATCCCAAAGTCCTGAATATTCATTGGAAGGACTGATGCTGTGGCTGAAACTTCAATACTTTGGCCACCTGATGTGAAGAGCCGACTCACTGGAAAAGACCCCAATGCTGGGAAAGATTGAAAGAGGGAGGAGAAGGGGAGGACAGAGGATGAGATGGCTGGATGGCATCACCAACGCGATGGACATGAGTTTGAGTGAGCTCCGGGAGTTGGTGATGGACAGGGAAGCCTGGTGTGCTGAAGTCCACGGGGTCACAAAGAGTAGGACACAACTGAGCAAGTGAACTGACTCCCGCATTGCAGGTGGATTTTTCACCCGCTGAGCCACCAGGGAAACCCAATGTTTAAAACAGAANACGCGATGGACATGAGTTTGAGTGAGCTCCGGGAGTTGGTGATGGACAGGGAAGCCTGGTGTGCTGAAGTCCACGGGGTCACAAAGAGTAGGACACAACTGAGCAAGTGAACTGACTCCCGCATTGCAGGTGGATTTTTCACCCGCTGAGCCACCAGGGAAACCCAATGTTTAAAACAGAAAAATATTGAGGACCTACTGCGGGCTTCCCTGGTAAAGAATCTGCCTGCAGTGCAGGAGACCTGGGTTCTAACTCTTGGTGGGGAAGATCCCCTGGAGAAGGGATAGGCTACCCACTCCAGTATTCTTGGGCTTCCCTCGTGACTCAGATGGTAAAGAATCTGCCTGCAATGCGGGAAACCTGGGATTGATCTCTGGGTCGGGAAGATCCCCTGGAGGAGGGCATGGTGGCCCACTCCAGTATCCTTGCCTGGAGAATCCCCATAGACAGAGGAGCCTGGCGGGCTACAGTCTATGTGGTCACCAAGAGTAGAACAGGACTGAGTGGCTAAGCACAGCAGAGCAAGGACCTACTGTATAGCGCAGGGAACTCTGCTCAATACTGTGTAATGGCCTATATGGGAATAGAATCTAATAAAAAGAGTGGATGTATGTACATGTATAATTGAATCACTTTGCTGTACACCTGAAACTATCACAACACTGTAAGTCATCTATACTCCAATAAAAATCAAAAAATAAAAATAAAATAAATACCACATCAAGAGCAACAGGGAGGCCTGGGTATGAGATACTCATCAACAGCTTGCCTCCGATCATCCCCCCGGCCCAGTTCAGGCTCCAGGCTGAGGAGGCTTGCCCTCCAGGCCACTACTGTTGGCCAGCAAGCGAACAACCTTGCTTAACTTTGAATAAATTTGGAAGGACCGCTTCCAGAGGCCTGTGTTTACTGCTGATCAGAGGAGGGTCACCAGAGCTTCTGTAGGAAATTATAGAGCCCCAGAGGGAGCCATCCCGTCACACCTCAGTCCCCAAGGCCAAGAGCAACCTGAGGGGTGAGCACCTGTTCCTGTTCTTTGGGGGAGTAAGCCTTGGAGAGTTAGTAAGTACTTTTTAACTATTTCTCCTCCCTCAATCATAAATGGGAAAGAATATGCATGTTCTAGAGTATAAGTGTCATTGAATTAACGCAGTAGAAGTAGCATTTGTCAAAGATTCCAGCTTCACAGAAATGTCTTCCTTTTCAGCATGTAGCTAGATGGTCCCAGGGGGTCAGCAGGTTTGGGATCACTAATTGGATGAGTAAAAAGTCCTGGTGTGATTGTTTATTCCCTAGATCTCTTGGACACACAAATCTCAGGAGGAGGGAGCGGCTGGGTAGAACAGAAAGTGTCCTGTCCTGGTGCTTGTTGCAGAGAAGGAAGGGGCTGGGCTTCACTCCTGGAATAGCTGGGGAGCCCAGGCAGGAGAAACAGGTTGGTCTGCGTTTCTCAGGGCGTAGGGGGGCACACGTGCACGCTCAGTCGTGTCTGACTCTTTGTGACCCCGTGGACTGCAGCTCACCAGGCTCCCCTGTCCGTGTGATTTCCCAGGCAAGAATACTGGAGTGGCTAGCCATTCCCTATTCCGGTGGATCTTCCCAGCCCAGGGATCGAACCTGCGTCTCCTATGTCTCCTGCACTGCAGGTGGATTCTTTACTGCTGTTCCAGTGGGGAAGCCCCCTGGGAAAGAGGGTATTATCCAAAACAGAGCCCAGAGCTGGCGGACTTTGGGAGCGCCTTCACCCTTTCTGTCCTCGGATTCCCCACATGCTGCAGGAGAAGCCTGAGCCACATTTAAGGTCCGGAAAGAGCACAGCAGCTTGCTGAGCACCCTTGCCCGCTCCCTCTAACTTGCATCTGTCAAGCACCAGGAGACGGTATTAGTCAGCTCAGCGGCAGTAACAGAATGCCATAGACAGTTGACTTAGTCAAAGTGTATTTTCTAGCAGTTCTGGAGGCTGGACGCCCAAGATCCAGATGCAGGCTGATTCGGTTCCTGGTGAGAGCTCTTTAACTCGCTTGCAGGTGCCCGCCTTCTGTCTATATCCTCACAAAGCTTTTCTTCTGAGCTGGCAGAGAGAGAACAAAAGATCTTGGCTTCTTCTTATAAGACCACTGGCTCTGGGGACTTCCCTGGTGGTCTAGCGGTTAAGAACCTGCCTGTCGATGCAGGGGACACGGGTTCAGGCCCTGCTCTGGGAACTAAGATCCCACATGCCATGGAGCAGCTATGCCCGTACACCATGACTGCTGGAGCCCACGGGCCTGGAGCCTGTGCCCCGCAACAAGAGAAGCCTCTGCGATTAGAAGCCCGTGCGCCCCATCTGGAGAGTAACCCCCACTCGCTGCAATTAGAGAAAGCCTGCACACAGCAGCAGAGGGCCATGGGCTGCAATGAAGACCCAGAGTGGCCAAAATAAATACATTCTAAAAAAATAATAATAATTTTTGTAAAAGACCACCAGCTCTATGAATTAGGGAACCACCCTTGTGACCTCTCTTAACCTTAACTACCTCTGGAAAGCCCTATCTCCAAATACACTGGTGGTTAGAACTTCTGCATATAAACTTGGGGAGGGGAACACAATTCAATCTATAGCAGAGATCAGTGTTGCTTTCCTTATCCCTGTTTTCCAGATAAGGCAGCATCTGGGTGGTTAACTGACTCACAGAACGTAGGCCAGCAAGAAGGTGGGAAAGCAGGTTCTGGCAGCCAGGACCCTCAGCTCCAGCCCAGCTCAGCTCATGGCACCTCAGTGCTTTGCTCTGACTCCACGCTTACCCCATTCTGAGCGGCCTCCGATGATAACAGTTCTCCACTCCGTCTTTCAGGCCAGGGCAAAGCAGCCCCAGGCCTCTTCTGTTCCAGTCCCCTGGGCAGCACGGTGGCAAGGGCCGCTGGGCGTCCACTCCCCTAGCAGCTGGCTCCTCCAAGGATGACCCTGAGCTCCGGGGCTGGCTTTACGGCTTCAAGGCTCGCCGGCATCACCCGGTGAGAGCATTTCTTCATGGCCCAGCTGATAATTTATTTAGTTTTGCTAAGTGTTTCCTTCCAGGGAAGGGGGAGCTGGAGGGGGTGGGGGGCCAGATGTGTATAAGAGACAGGTGTGAAGAGAAGGAGAAAGTGCTGAGGGCAAGTCACCTGGGTTTTATTATGCTCGCCCGAAAAAATAATTAGCACAGCCTATGAANAATTTATTTAGTTTTGCTAAGTGTTTCCTTCCAGGGAAGGGGGAGCTGGAGGGGGTGGGGGGCGGTGGAAAGGAAGATGGGTTGCTGTCTTTGAAAAGCCGACTCATAAATGTTCAGGTACGTTGCTTTTTCTGTCGGCTAAGCAGCTTTCCTAGCCAAAAAAATAATCATGCTGTAAGCATCTCCCAGGTCTTGAGAGAGCAGACGTATTTTATCTCTCCTTGGTGACGGCTCTGAGCACTAATGCTCTTGCATTTTAAGCTTGAATAGATTTTTGTCCGAGGCAGCTATACTTGGTTGCCCCTTCTGTAAAAATCTTTGTACTACTGGAAAACAAAAGAAGCTTCCTTAAAGGAAAGTGCCTGTCACTGGGTGTGCAAGTATTATTGTTTGGTTGCTCAGAGGCTGTTCTCAACAATCCATTCTTTTGCCCTTTCCTAGCATCGTTTTCAGGCAGGGGTAGCCCAATGCCCCAAGTTGTGCCCCATGTAATACAAGGAGGTGTATCCTGAGGGCTGTCTGCTCTAGGAAAGGCAGAGCTTTCTTAATAAATAGAAACTAGGAGATGAAAGCCTACTGCCTAATTCTTACTAATAGCTTTAAATATGGTTGGGATACTTGGCACCACAGCAGCCATTTTGTAACCTTGAGGCATCAAACACAACAAAAAGCCATATTCTCAGGATAGCAAAGCGTAAAGAATGAGCCTGAACCTTTTTGATGACAAACTTAAACTGCTGAATTAATGTTTTACTATCTATAAATTAACTTTGGAACTCCCTGTTGAGGAAATAATAAATATATATGTGTCATAACACCACTGTTAAGTGGGATTCGGGTTACTTGAAGCCAAAAGTATGCCTAATTAATACACTAGACCACAGGGTTGGTGCTGTCACCAGGGAGAGTTCACCTTATTAAAAAAAAATCCTCTGGGATTGATGCTTTTGTGATGAATCTGGTGCCAGTGAGTGCCTAAAAGTGAAGCAGACAACTCACTACTCTGCAGTCAACACAAACCAGCAGAGCTGTACCTCTCTGGACCATTTCGTGGTGGTGTGTATAAAAGTCTTGTACTGAAATATCCTTTGGAATGACACCATCAGCTTTACCTTGACGGATGCTAGGAGGAGATTCCCTGTGACCATCAATACCACATCCATTGTACAGTTGTTGCTGAGGTTGGTCTATCACGGTGTCTTCTGTCTGAGGACCCCAGCCCCATCCTGTGTCTGGTTTTAGTAACGAAGCAGTCACGCTATTGCCACGCTTAATAATGGGGTTGACTGGACCTCGAGTCATCAGACCTCCTTCAGTAGTGACCTGTTGGCCCACAGCTGAAATTTCCCGGGAGGGGAAATTCCATCTCAGTTCTTTCTCCAGGAGCCACCTTTTGCTGATGTGGGTGACCCCTTTCTCCTGGGGCTAGAATGAGAAGCCTCAATTCACTTCATCCCAGACAGTAATGAATTGAGTCAAGGTGGTACCATGCCCACAAGGACTAACACCGCCCCCGGAGTCTCTCTTGGGGGAGCCTCCTGGTGACAATACATATAGAGATCTCATTGTTCTCAGGAGACACTGGGGGGAGCTGGTCAGACTCGGCAAAGGAACATCGGAAAGCCTTTATGCTGGGGCGACGTCTAGTAGCGTCTCTTGCTGTTTTTGGCTCCAGAGAAACCGTTTGCCTCTGGCCTGTCTGAGTTCCAGTAATGCTTTGTCACCAGTACCTTTCTTCGTTATTTGCATTTGCTTCACCCAAGGGTGTGAGAAAAACTTGGAGACTCTCTGTGTTTCAGAGCAGTAAGAGCCTGCATACACGATAGATAAGCAAACAGAAGCCCAGGGAAGTGACGGGACACCCTGCGGGGTACAGGGCCAGCATCTCTGACTCCTCGTCCAGTGCTCTTTCCACGAGGATCCTGGACTGAACAATCTCACTAGAAACAAGTTCATGAAGCAGGGATTTCCTCTTTTTTTTTTTTTTTTTAGCATTTATTGCTTGTAAACTTTAAACTTTATTTTATTTTATTTTCGGTTGTGCCGGGTCTTCACTGCTGTGCACGGGCCTTCTCTAGCTGCAGAGAGCAGGGGCTGCTCTCCACTGCAAGTGTGCAGGCTTCTCATTGCAGTGGCTTCTCCTGTGGAGCATAGGTTCTGGGTGCTCAGGCTTCCGCAGCACGTGGGCTCACTAGCTGTGTCTCTTGGGCCCTCGAGCACGCAGGCTATGAAGCAGGAATATCTTGAACCCAGTTTCCACTCGCTGCTCTGCCCAGAGGCAGTTGACAGTGAAGGGCCCTTCCTCTCCTAGGAGCGAGCCGTCTTCCGCTTCTGAATCTCCCACACTCCGCAGGGTCCTGACTCCGTTCATCTCAAAAACGCTTCTACTGTGTTGTTCCTGTTCTGTCCCGCCGCTGTCTTGGTGCGTTATATAAAGGTCACGGGGACTGATAAACATGACAAGACATCATCTCTGAAAGATTTCATTCCAATGTAGGGACAGGAAGGTAACCCGATGATAGAGGAGTTTGTTTGTTGTTTTTTTTTCAAAGACTCTGTTGTGCTTCCAGAACTAATGGATATTGCTAGAAGCAGCTTGCTCAGGGACAAGTATTTTTGTGTAACCAGTAATCTTCGCGGTAATCACTGTAAGGAGAGCAACACGTTTCCCCATATCTTCTTTATTAAACAGTCGCCTAAGGAACACTGAATAGGTCACCTGAATCAGGCTGCAGCCCCCTCGTTAGAGTCCTGGGCCCTGGAGCTCCTCTTTTGCAGCACACAGCATCTCTTTCTCCCAAACCCTCTGTCGCTAATAATGGTACCGCCGTCCTCCCAGCCAGTGCCACCATAAGGCGGGAAGTCATTTTACGTCTCTGCTTTTCCTTTGTTTCTTCCATCAAGCCATCAGCCCTGGCTCCTAAATATTTCTTAAATGCCATCCTTTCTTTTCTCCCAAACAGCACCTACCTGTTACCAGGGTCCATCAACCCCCATTCCGACCTATTGCTCGTGTCTTCCACTAGCCTCCTTGGTTCTGGGTGGGCCCGTCTTTTCTTTTCAGGTAATATCTCTGCTCTCCTCTTGTGCCTTCTGCAGACGTTAAGAATGACCTTCCCCTGCTTCTCCCTTGCTTTCTACCCCTTGTGAACAGATGAAAAATAAGACACCTTGTTACTGACTCTTTCCTTGAATTTTAGGTACTATTGAGAGTTCTTGGAAATTTGTGAGAAGTGGCAGTGCACACCATGACCTGACCTCTCAAACACGCCCGCCACTTTTCTTTCAGTAATCAAGATCCATAACAAACCTAGTGGGCATCAGGAAGTGATTTTTGCCTCCCATAGAGAAAAGCCTCCAAATTCCTAAGAAAAAAAATATATCAGCAATATGGATGGACCTAGAGATTTTCATAATAAGTGAAGTAACTCAGAAAGAGAGAGACAAATGCCATATAATATCACTTATGTGTGGAATCTAAACTATGGCACAGACTTGTCTATGAAACAGAAACAGACTCACAGACAGAGAGAACAGACTTGTAACTGTCAAGGGGGAGCGGGACACAGGAGGGTTAGGAGGGAGTTTGGAGTTACCAGATGCAAGCTATATATAGAATGGCTAAAACAACANACATCACACCCATTTTCTTGGAAAAATGATTTTGATATGCATCTGAAAAAATAATTTTAAATAGCTAAGAATTTTATAGAAAAATACTAAGAAGCAGCAAGTGTTATCAAATATTAAAATAAATCCTAGAGCTATAGTCGCCTAAAGAGTGTGGAGTGAGTGGAAGATTCAAAGAAAGCTCACTGAAATAAAAGATATGACACCCAAAGTACTATATATTCTTGATAATTATTAAATTTATTTACTATTAAAAGTAATAAATATTTCCATTTAGTGTAGCAATTAACACATTTATTTCATATTTAATAAAATGTATAATATGCAAGTAGGCATGTTAATAATATAAAATACTAGTGATAAAATTTTAATATTTAATAAATTTAACATAATTTAATAAAATGTAATAAAGGGAGCAGTAGAGAATACAGCAAGTGGTAATGGAGAAAAATGACTGTGTCAGTCAAAGAAAATATCAAATTAAGTTCCTACTCCAGAGTAAGTGCCTGACACATATTTAGGGCACAGTAGGAAATGGCAACCCACTCCAGTATTCTCGCCTGGAGAATCCCATGGACNGAGAATACAGCAAGTGGTAATGGAGAAAAATGACTGTGTCAGTCAAAGAAAATATCAAATTAAGTTCCTACTCCAGAGTAAGTGCCTGACACATATTTAGGGCACAGTAGGAAATGGCAACCCACTCCAGTATTCTCGCCTGGAGAATCCCATGGACAGAGGAGCCTAGTAGGCTACAGTCCACGGGGTCGCAAAGAGTCGGACACGACTGAGCGACTTCACCTCAAATATTTGTTAAAAGAAGAAATGGATAAATGAATGAATAATACATTAAATTCAAGGTGGATTAAATACGTGGCAAACCATAAAACACTACAAGGAATTACAGACATATATTGTACTGATCTCTAATTGGAAAAGGCCTTTCTAAATGTACAAATGATAGATGGGGTAACAAAGGGAATATTCACTGTTCAACTGACTCCCTAATGATTTTCAATCTCTCTTTATGAAAAAAGCCAGCAAGCTAGGAAAATAATTAGCACACAAATATGGCATACAAAGGATTAGCCTTCCTCATATATAAAAGTCTCTTAGAAATAGAAAAGGCAAAGACAAATACTTCAGTGGAACATAAACAGAAACTGGATGAGGAGACAAGTATAAGCGGAGAAAGACAAAGCGCCCGCACATATCTGAAGAAATGTTCAACCTCTTATTTTCTGAAGAACTGTTCATCCTTGTTTATTTTCTAAGACATGAAAAATAAACATACAAGAATGATTTAATTCTTAAACATCTGTCATCAGCTTTTCCCCTCAGAAAAATGTACATTCACACAAAATTTAGCATACACACTTTATGCTCTCCCCAGACCTTGGGATCATGTCAAAAATCTATCGGACCCTAGATTCAGAAGGTCTACAACTTCATGCTAAAGAATGAATAGTGAATCCACATATATGCATTAACATACAAACATCATATATTAATCCACATATGTGAAATCTAGAAAAATGTACAGATGAACCCACTTGCAGTGCAGAAATAGAGATGCAGACGCAGGGAACAAATGTGTGGACACCCAGAGGGATGCAGGGGTGGGGTGAACTGGCAGACGGGGATTGCCACATACACACTATCGATACCGTGTATAAAATAGGTACCTGGGCTTCCCAGGTGGCGTTAGTGGTAAAGAACCGGCCTGCGAATGCAGAAGAACTAAGACTCAGTTCAATCCCT